>OX243821.1:15248225-15313225 GCA_945859605.1 Lumbricus rubellus | reverse complement strand
ACAACGTTAATGACAACCTCCCTGTAATTTAGGGGCTCTGGTTAGTGGGGTTCAATGCATGGGTGCCCACACAATGGCACACATAGTGGCAAGAGGGGGCACTTGCCCCCTGGAAAATTGACACCTATTTTTTCTAACTACTACTTTTGGGTTTTTAATTAATTTATTCATTCAATCATCCTACGGACTTATTGCGCCCCTTCAGAAACATACTTTTTAACTACTATTTTTTTTTTTTTTTTATCGGACCAAAGAAACCGTTCATGTTAAAAAAAAGTGAAACTGAGAAATTTGCTTTGATAAACCTCTATGAAAAGTACCCATGCAATTACATGTTATTAATTGCCTGCTCTGCATTTTTCAACATGCTGCTAACAACAATTTAGCCGTGACCATCGTATTTTGCCCCTCCTGCAAAAATTTCTGTGGGCGCCCATGGTTCAACGACCCCTTTAGGTTCCCTCTGTGCAAACAGCTTCTGTTATTCACACTGACTTCAGTGAATTGTTTGCATTAATATTGCTCTGATATATGGCTGGTTAGGATACCATACTCGCATGTATGTAAACTATTTAATTGACAAATATGCATCAAAGTCGGTAAACCATATAAAAATGCAAATCATAACTTGTATGAAATCATCATAAAAACATCCTTCATTGTCACTTTCACTTGAACTGCTCTGTTTTTTGCTCACAATGTATTATATATTTTAAAATAATAATCTGTAATAATCTAACAATGGAAAGAAATTGCTTTGTTATAGTTTCTGCTTCTTTTCTTGAAATGGAAAATTTCGACCTACGACTGGTTCGTTTGTATGTGCACTTGTTATTGCGCCCCTTCAAGCTATCTCTACTCAGAGGCACTCCCGAATGCAGAGCGAACACTGCATCGGAGTTTCATGCCGAAGCACTGAGCAATTGTGAGTGAAGGACTTGCCCAAGGTCCTTACACGGCAAGGTGGATTCGAAATGGCGAATCCACCTCATGTGGTTTGTGCAGATGGGTCAATAAATGCACTACATAACAGCAGTAACGAAAAACCACGAAAGTATCATCGAATTATCAGACATAGAGATATATTATATCCATTCAATAGACCACTCAAGATTCCTAACCAGACAAAAGCACGTGTCACCAGCCACACCCTCTACGTATCACCAGACACCTCTAGGTATATCACCAGCCACACCCTCTACTGTTAATAGCATGCAACTGCATAACACCATGAGTGCTTAGCACACCAAATAGGATATCTCTATTGATGGAAAATGAAGGCCTATATATTATACTATGTACACTGTACAGATTTATAAAGTGTCTCTCCTAGTACAACTATAATCAGGGGCGCTCTCAGTGCGATGAACCCCTGGAAAAGCAAAGTCTTAAGACAACAAGCACAAACAGTAGTCGCCCCAGATAAAATCTGAGCATGCCATGACATCAACGAGGAAAGCACAGCAAAGGAGGCATAGGCACGGTGCTGTGCTGTGGCAGTCCGAGACCTGTGGTACTAGGGGGTTATGACGGTCTAAAGAGCAAAGATGACATCCAATGAGATAAGATCACAGAGAAAGATAGCAAGCAATGAGCCTGATCTAAAGCTTGAATCAAAGGCATTATTCGGATCAAATGTAACTACAAACACAGAACTCCAAAGATGGCAGATTAGTAAACGAGACTGGGATTGTGCAAATCAATATACTACGTGCCAGGACATCAAGTGAAAAAATGATCAATATCCACATCAATTCAAAGGCCATCATCAAACAACCAGACGATCAACCCAAGGCAAAGGCAACAATAATAATAATAAGAAAATAATAATAATAGTGATAGCCTAATGATAATAATAATGATAAAATAATAATAATAGTTGTCAAAGGTCTAAATACGCAGCAATCACCTGAAATTTCGGCATATAAAGTTGAAAGATTCATATCTTTTTATCCGTTCAACTTTATCTCATGAAATTTTGGAATCATATTCTTGGTCCACGTCTCTAAATATTTGGAAAATTTTAGCATGATAAATTATGTTATCAGGTATTAGAGATATATGCAAAACAATTTGGCTTACTTTTTTTGAACCACGGTGTTTATACATGTATGTGTTTACACAATAAAGCTACATTAAATTAATTACATCATTTTCGTCTTTTTGTTTTCGAAATTTGCTAAAAGCACCCATTCTCCATCTAAATGTCACATTAACGGTTCTTAAGTGATGTAGAAAGTGCAACTAATAAAATAGGTGACAACTTTTCTTGACACTGACACCTTATTCCCAATTCAATTAAATTGCCCACATAATAAGAACCACCCACGACCACATTAGGCTGAAAAACTGTGCATCCAATATAATCTCCCTTCATTTCCAATCATCTCTGGCAGTTTTAGATCTGTTACTCAGTGCAGTGTCTTATGTCATCAGCATTTCCCCTCCAGATATTCATTTCACGACGACCACCTTCCTCGTCAATAGGGATGCCACTCTCAATTTTAAAAAGGTCAGATCTGACCGAAACAGGCTAAAAAAAGCTAGATCGAGAATTTGTCTGTCTGTGAAATACATGCATTTCTGGTTAGGGGCCTGAAATTTCGGACGACTTTTTTAAAGTCTTTCAGTCAAAACATTTAGCTTTTCCTCCCCCAAATTCTTAAATCTTTCGACTTTTTCTCGTCTTTTCTCGTATATTTTTATCGAAAAATGTCTATTTTTGCCAAAAAAGCCTATTTATACCAAAAAATGTCTGAAAGCCGCAGTGATGAAAAATCTAGATCTTGAAAAAAAACTAGAAACCTAGACAAGGCCGAAAAACCAAGATCTAAGTGAAAAAAGCTATGAGTGGCATCCCTGCTCGCCAAAGGCCATCTAAATTGACAAAAACGAACTGAACAGCTGGAATATGACTGAATTTCGTTCTGGCTTTCATCGCCTGCTGAGGTCTTTTCGACACTACACCCTGCAACCACGACCGTTGCTTTCTACCATCCTTGCTGACCTTGCATAGCACAAGACTTTAGAGTTAGAATGAGGCACTCATGTTGACAGTTGAATGCTGTACACCAGACTGCGAATGTGCAATTGGTAAATAAAGCAGATGCTTACTTACTTACTTCATCCCCATATGACCTAGTTATTACAGAAATCATTATGTACTGAAGAGTCGGTGATCTGAAGAAGTCCATACTATGAATTGTAATACTACTGCGTTGTGTTACCTCAAAATTAAATGAAGATGTGCCTACTCTCTAGAAATAATGCCAATACTTTTTACAAGTTGCTGAAATCTAATTTATACCGTTGTGGTTGGGTTGGGATTGCTTCTGAGTGGGTTTCTCGAAGGAGCGCCATACAAATTTTTTTAATTAATGAACTAATGAATTATTATTATTATTTATCATCATCATCATCAGTAAAAATGGTGGCATTAATCATGCCTCCTTGAAATTAAATGAAGATTACATTATCATTATCATTTATTAACATTATCATTCATTAATATTAATAACAATGGTGACATTGATTATGATTCATTCCTTCTTGAAATTCCATAAAGATTGTTATTATTATTAACATTAACATTGACTTATCATATATCATTGTGAGTAACAATGATGACATTAATCAAGCTGGATGCTTTCTTTAAATTAAATGAAGATCACTATTATTTATTAATATTATCATTTATCATTATTAGTAACAATGATGACACTAATTATGTTGCATCCTTCCTCGATTCATGCATTAACAATGAACTATGTAGGACGCGGTGGAGTAGTGTCATTGCCTTGGAGCCGAAAGGTTCGAGGTTCGAATCCACCTCGCCGCGTAAGGACCTTGGGCAAGTCTTTCCCTCACAATTGCATTCAGGAGTGCCTCTGAGTAGAGAGAGCTTGAAGGGCGCTTGAAGGGCGCTATAACAAGTGCACATAAAACAAAATACAAACAAACAAATTTCTTGTAACAATGATGACATTAATCAAGCTGTGCATTCTTTCTTTAAAATAAAAGAAGATTATTTATCATTCGTTATCAATTTATTATCATTTATCATTATCAGTTCATGCATTCTTAACGAACCTGTGATGATGTTTATGTCTCCGACCGATTCCGTCGACAGATCCGCCGTCCACGGATTCCTCTCGAGTTCCTCCCTCAGATGTTGCTTCCGTTTCGCTGACCCACACAACCGGTACAGACCGACCTGATCGAGTCCGCGCTTCTCGACCTCCTCAACGCACCGATGAACAAGTATCGGAACGTTCGTCCCAGTCTTCTCCCGATCCACGATCAACTGGAGACTCACCCCGAAGAACGCGTTCGCATGAACGGACGGCGTCCTGTGGAACACGCTCCTCGGGTCGCGGTACACGAGCTCCGTGTAGAGGATCCCCTTCGGATCCATCTTGATCGCAAGTCTCTGGCGAGCGGCCTGTTGAACGAGAGTCGAGAGAGCAATGACGCAGCTGAACGAGAGACGATGTCTACCGTACGGGTCCCAGCTGTAGATGAGGAATGACATCGTCCGCGCGTTGAAGACTTCGATCTCGAATCGATCGTCCCAGTCGAAGTTCATCGCGCCGGTGTGCACGGTCGTTCGAGCGCATCCGAGCGCGTCCAACTCGATGACGCAGTAGAGATCCTGGAGGACCGCGCGGGAGGACACGAGACCGTGACCGCAGAAGACGTGGCACGAGATCTGTCCGCTGATGCCGACGTCGAGGTCGTTGTTGGTCGGGGGTGGCAGCGGTTGGTAATGCTTGAACGCCTCCTTTCGGATCTGAAGAGGTGCTTTCGCGAGGTGGTGGTCGCGAGATGACGCCGACGATGACCCCGTGACAACAGTCGCAGTCTGACGACTCGGTGCCCTTGACAGAGTCATCGTCGAGAAGGGCATGAAGAGGCCAGGTCCTCCCGACACAGCCACCTTTGGGGCAACATTACCAGCCTCCACAACTCTCCTGTTAGCAGCGGCGGCTGCAGCGCTGGCATCTGAGATGGGGTTCATGTAAGAGTTGACCGGTTCCTCCATCTGGTAAGTCTTGTAGTCGAAAAGCGAGTCCGCGCTCAGCTTGCGGGTCAGTCGGCGCTGGTGGTTGGGCGCGATGGCGCGAGGTACAGTCTCCAGCTTGTTGGTGGTGTTGGTCGGTGATGCGGACCAGTTGCAGCCAGCATCTGATGAGTTGTGGAGGTCTTTGTGTAGTGTAACGTAATTGGGAGTGGCGTGTGTGCTCGGCAAACTCATTGCCAGATCATCTATTCAAAAATGGCAACAAGTCCCATTAAGCAACATCAAACATTCAGTGCAAGCTTTTAAAATATGAAAAGTGTATAAGTACAATTATGTGAAACTTTCAAAAAACTATACACATGCATTTGCAGCTGTCATTTATCTTAACCTAATTGACGAATATCTCAGAACTGTAGGAACTAATGCCATAATAAACAGAGGTTGCAACATTGAATGTCTGTTAACAGCAGACAAAGATTTTAAAATTACAAATTCATGTTCTGCAAATGTTGGGCAATTAAAATTCTCTTAAACTTATTTAGTGTAAAATACAACGAATTTATATCACTTTGCCAGCATTTCTGAGAGCTTCCTGAAAGTAAAACAACAATATAACAATTTAGGTGCATGCACAGTTTTGCACACATCAAACAATCTTGACTGAGATTGTTGGGATTAATTTAAAAGATCTTATCCAATTAACTACTGAGTGTTTCTATGAATGTACTGCAATCTAGGCATACAAGCAGATGAGTGTGTATACCAGGAGTCAGGAGACTTAATTACCACACATTTTTAGTATCCAAAAAAGTGCTTCATCATTGAGTAGTGCTAAGTATGAAAGTCACCCAGTTAGGCAGAAACAGGTTTCTTCACAAACAGCTTCTCAGTGTGACTCTATATCTATTCTACACAATGCACAAGCTTGTCACAAATCAATGCTGAAGATTTAACTCTCAACTGCTAGTTTCTAAACCAGTGCATCTGTTTAAAGTACTTAGCATGCCATCTGATCCTAAGATTTCCATCAATATGACGATACTCAGCAGCCTGGATCCCATGGGACCTGTTACTTCCAAGCAACTCTACGCAGGAGACTTGAGCACATTGAGTATTCCTTTGCATTGGAACAATCTTTTAACCTGAAGGCCTGGTTTTCCGGCCCATTATCCATAGAGTTACGGGGGGGGGGGGGGGCTCCGGGTTCAAAGGGTTGAAATCCAACCATTCCAAAGGAACAACTCAAGAACTTTCACACATTTTTAATCTGGCGCAAGAATACTATCGGGACCTATGAATCAGAAAACTTGAATAGAACCATTTGTGTACTTTCAGGTTTTCTTAGAAAGCACTTTGCTATTGAATCTATGCACAAGTGACCAACTCAGACAGTATCGCCTCCACAAAGGTTTATTCAACCTTCCATTCGGCAGATGGTGTTGGTAAAACTGAGCAGTAGACGTGATGGATGCCTAATCATGCCTTGCATGGCTGCTGACAGTTAAATTCAACTCCTGTATTAACTTGTGATCATACCGTGTTATGTCAGTTTGAAATAAATCGAAGACTATTATTATTATCATTATTATCATTATTTATTATTAAACATTATTTATTACTATATTATTATTGTTATTATCATTATTATTACTATCATTATTATTATTAATTGTAATTATTATATTATTATTATCACTATTATTATTATTATTAATTATCATATTATTATCATCATCATTATTATTATCATTATTATTATTAATTGTAATTATTATATTATTATTATTATTATTATTATCATCATCATTATCATTATCATCATCATCATTATGACAAACTTGAAGCAGGTCAATTGAGATGATCCTATAATGATGATAGCCACACTCAGCTATTTCAACAGTGTCCCGAAGCACCAGACAAATCCCAAAGGATCTCTGTCAATGTCACTTCAAATAACCCTTGGACAAATGTGACAGAGGCGACTGAGAAGAGAATCCCCAGAGGCATCTTCTCCACATAGTTGAAACACACTCAAGGGATGTACATTGTACAGCAGGTCATGCTGAATGTAATTAGTGTTATAATGTCACCAAAGACTTGAAATGTGACTGAACTGTCATTTGCATGCAAAGATACAAGCATGCATGGCATGGCTCAGTTGAAAATCAATCAGATATCTGACACAGATGACAGCTGAATCAGATATCAGATCTGACACATGTGACACCTGAATCAGATGATTTCTGACACAGATGACGCCTGAATCAGACATCAGATCTGACACATGTGACACCTGAGTCAGATATCAGATCTGACACAGATGACAGCTGAATCAGATGTCAGATCTGACACAGATGACGCCTGAATCAGATATCAGATCTGACACATGTGACACCTGAATCAGATGATATCTTACACAGATGACAGCTGAATGAGATAAAGTATGTCCGAGATGGTAGCTATATCAGATGACAGCTGAATTAGATGGTAGCTATATCAGATGACAGCTGCTGCACATACCAAGAAATGAAGGAAGCATCTAGAAACATACAATTGATTATTTTAAGGTGTCAGTTGTGTCTCTCTCTGCTTCCTGTAATCCTGTTAATGTCTCAGTTCTTGGCAATGGGATCACAACACCACGCAAGGTGACAATAATTATCACACACATCAATCTTCCACCTTAGAAGCAGTCTCTTAGCCACACTCTAGCGGTGGCAGGACAAGTGATAAGTGTTAGCAACTTGGTTTTCTAATCAACACTTCAACAATGAGCTGCATAGGTTTCCCTCACTAGAAGTACAGCTAGTCATTAAAGTGGTGCAGCATAAGAGGGCTGCAGCAGATGGCCAGGCGTCTCCCTCGTCGCCTGATCTTCACACCAACTGAGTATGTATTCAAGAAGAGTACTCATTTTATAGCTGAGCTTGAAGCACCCAAGGGGCGCTATATAAGTGCTCTGATACACAGACATACAGACATACCCAGCAGGCTGCAAGCCTGCAACAGAGCAGATCTATGGCCTGAAGCTTTCATTAGACACACAATCATGGGGTAAGCCCTAACAGCATGGTGCACAATCAATAATTATGTTAATAATGAACACTCATAGCTGGACCACTGTGCCAGAGTATAACAATGACATCAGCAACAAAAGAAACAATAAAAGCAGCTCTATTGTTAGAACCTCAAGCCTTATCAACAGGCATTTCTGACAGGATCAAAGAAAGTGCCACAGAGGAAATGGCATTATGCTGACAGAATGAAGATTACAACATGGACAGAATTCAAAAGGACATCCACATGTGATGTAAGTGATGAAAATATAAATAATATCTATTTGATGATAGTTATCATCAATAGTTCTCATGAAACTGACTGGGCATGCGTATTCATGCATTTATGTGCATGTTATGTATGTATATAACATATGCATTTATGTATATGTGTGTACTATGTACGTATACAACTATGCATGTATGTATGTATGTATTTGTATGTATGTATGTATGTATGCATGCATGCATGCATGCATGCATGCATGCATGCATGTATGTATGTATGTATGTATGTATGTATGTATGTAATATGTATGCATGTATGTATGTGTGTATGCATGCATGTAACTATGCATGTATACGTATGTATGTACGTATGCAACTATGCAAGTGTGTATGTATGGTGTGTGTGTGTATGTATGTATGTATGTATGTATATTTTATGCAACCATGCATTTATGTATATACAGAGGTCTATGAATATGAAGAAGATTTCTGGCTAATAAGTAGTTAACTGCAATTTACCTGGTACAGGAAACGAATTCATGTTATTAATCTGGTTAAGCGAGAGATTTTCCAATCCCCTCTGGAGCCATCCTTTCCAGTTCGGTCCATCTGGCACCTCCTCCAGCTGTCCATTGCCATACTGTCCACCTGAGGGCGTGCACCCTCTGTCCCCTGCAGTGCTCATCATCAGCTGCGTTATATATCGATCCCTGGCAGACAGGGGTCTCTCCTTCACCAGGGTATGGGTTGATGCACCACCCCCTGCAGGACCACTCAACAGATCCAGTTCCGCCTCATACTGGTCGGCCTGGGAGAACCGACGCCCCAGGGTGGCATATTCAACAGGGTATTTACGTTTTGAATTTGCCACGCCATCGTATTTGTTCTTCACCCAGTCCAAGCGTTCTGGAAAACTCAGCGTATTGTTTCGAGTGGTGTTGCCTTTTGCTGATGATGATGTTGATGATGATGATGATGCTGCTGCGTATCTTGACATCAGCCTTTCAAGTCCAAGTCGGTTCTGTGGATAGCCACTGCTGTCGGGGTCTGAGGAGTAATCCAGTTGAACGGGGGTGCTCCGATATGTTCCGAACGTTCGATTCCGCCCTTCGAACTGATCCCTCTGTCGCGTAACCTCGTCGACGTGGTTTTGCAAGTTCCGAATGTTTTCGTAAAGCTCTGCGGTTCCGTCGCTCTGCGATCCGAGACTTCCGTATCTCCTCGGAGGACCTCTGTGCTCAGTTGGCTGGAAGAACCTCGAGTTCTCACCCGACAGTCCACTGTCCGTGGATTCATCGCGTCCTCCTCCTCCTCCTCCTCCATGCTGAAAATGGTAGGAAAGTTGCTGCTGCTGCTGGTGAGCATGATGTCGGGAGATCCGTCCACCACCTCCCATCCCATCGTGATTAGCAGCCCGTGCATCCTGGCACCTGTTGCTGGAGGAACTTGTACTCGCCGACCTCGTGTAGGGTCGCATTCCCCTCTCAATATCGTCATTCGTCATGCGCTGCTTCTCTGGTGATCGGTGCTTCGTCCTGTCCTTACTTCCGAGATCCGACAACCCACTTCCGCTGCTCCCTCCACACCGTCCGCCCTTGACGACCACGACCGGGGGTTGTGACGGCTCGTCCTCCTCGGCCGCAAGCGCTGACAGGCTCGACGAGGAGGTAGTCTCGCTGCAGGCGCTTGCATTCTGGGTTCGAACGGTGAGGACGAGCCTTTTAGGGATCGACATAGATATGACAACATCCTCAAGTCGTCTCGAGGACACGTCCACGTTATTGACGGACAGGATCTCATCGCCGACTCTAAGCAGGCCGTTCTGATCGGCCACGCTGCCGGCCGCCAGTCGCGATATGAAGACGCCGTCCCACCGATCCCGACCATTGCCTTCGCGAATGTAGAAGCCGAGACTCTGGCCAGGTCGTTTGATGATTTCGACCGTTTGAACAGTACTGTTATCGTCCTCCATGTTCCGCTAGGTGTTTGAGCATGCTAAGGTGGTATTCGACGACATTTTCGTCGTCATAAATCGCCGTCGTCGTCGTGCGTCGCAATCCCTATCCACCAATCGCCCGTGCTGTCGTCCATTACAGCCGCCTTCTGCTACACAACCATCGACCGCTTTAGCATAGATCCATAGATGAAGTATTGTACGCAGATCCGGCACTCTGCCCGATGACGTAATTCTGTCAGAAAGCACTTAGCGCCATCTATCAACAAGTTCGTACGCAAGCTTTCATTATACAATACAAAGGGCCCACTACGTGAAGAAAAATAACGTAAGAAAGATGACACAGTCTCACAGATGATGAATAATTAATGCACAACACAAGGCTAACATAGGCTAGTGTCAATGGGCGATGATGGCCCGTGATGGACTAGGCCTACGTGAGAAAACACGGTTATATAATTATAGCCTAGCCTACAGTATGAGAATTGTGGAAAAATAACTGGGGGGGGTTGGCCTATGATAAACTTGAAATTGGGGTATGAAAAACAAACTTTAACATGGGGCTCTAAGAAAGACTGGGGGGTTGAACCCCCCCCCCAACCCCCCGGCAATTCTCACCCTGCTAGCCTATATAAAGTCTCTCCCCCGATACAAAGTCTCCCCGAAAGGACCGAAACAGAGTCTCCCCTTGCTGAAAATCTATATTGGAATTTAGAAGACATTCTCTGATGTAAAAGTGTAATGTTCGTGGGCCTACTGTATAATTTAGCAACGTTAACGAATTATTTAATATGCTCATCTATAAATTGTTAGGGACGCGTCCCGTGGGTCCCATAGGGTGGTTGAGCCTATTTTATATGCTACTGTTGCTACCAACGACGGTTGCTACACACATAATGTAATTTGAAGCAATTCCAGACAAGACCCGCTATTTCGTCAAAATGTAACTTTTTAGTCTTTAATAAAAATTTATAACGCGCCCACTTTCTGAATAAGTAAGAACGGGACTGTCAACCAATCGCGTACTTCGGCAGAGGTCACCAAAAGTTCACATCTGGGCGTGGCAAATTCAAAGTAAGTAATATCACAGTATAAAATATAATCTAAAATATCGCAACAGTTTCAAGAGTTCACATTTTCAAACAATTCAAGGTACTGTTTGTATAATAATACACAAAGTGACGTAATGTATTATATTTTATCTGAAAAACGATACTAGTGAATTTATTTGACTTTATATATTTTTTTTGAATAAAAACTGTGCATTCTATTGTCTGCGGTCTGTTGACCAAAATTAATTATAACCATGCTCTAACAAAATTCCAGCCGGTGGCCGGAATTTAGACATGAGTAGTTAGAATTGATTCAAGCACGTTGCTTAACATAACATCTTGCTGTAAAATTCCATATTATTGTATTTGTATTATTCCCGTATTTATGTAAATTCTACTCCGTTTTCACAGTTATTATTTGACCATCTTACGGGCATGGGCAATGAAGAGTGCATGAAAACGTTCACTTCCTTTCATCAAGCCAACTTCTATTTAAGCAGAGAATTAGTCTCACCAATCCAACTTCCATTTAAGCAAAGCTTGATCAATTAAACTTCCATGTTAAAGAGCAGGAGCCTCATCAATCCTATTCCTATTTAAACAAATTATTTATCCAATACAACTTCCTTAGGTCCTATAACCAATAATTCGACCTAGGCCTAGTTTCATCAACTCAACTTCCAATATTATTCCATATATCCATATAATAAAAGAAAACTTTAAAATATAATTGACCATTGTTAATAATGAAATAAACTATAATTATTGAGTGGAAACAAGATAAAATACACTAAAATAGAGTTTTACCCGAATTTCTGAATTATGCTTTCTAAGTCTAGAGGCAAAGGCCTCATTATTATAATAGTATTTACAGACTTTAAAAATGAATTTTAAAAAATATATAGAGTCTACACTAGGCCTAACAGACCTGAATTGTTGTATTTTGTATTGACATGATGTCATTTAAATTAGATGCCTTTATTGTCTGGCTGGAATTGGGTCATATTCAAAACAGGTCGACTGGAATTTGGTCAACCTGGCTGGAATATGGTTTAAAACGGCCTTGTATATTTTTAAATCCTCTTATTGCTGTTTACTTTTTTTATAGTGGTTGAAAAATGATTCACTTTGTAGAACAATTCTCATTTCACGGGATTATATCGTACAGATAAATCTGTTGACTTTTCAACGATGAATTTTATGTAAAATTAAAATCCTGGCTGGAATTAGGTCAAATTATATAATTATGGGTTTTACAGCAGACATAATGCAGCCTTCTCAATCTCTGTTTGGATCGATCTAGTAGGCCTACATCATTTCTGTGGTAAAATGTCACAAATAGGCCTACATGTCAACAAGAGTAAATATTAAATTCCCTTAGCTTTGTGTACAACTGTACGCGTTAGAAAATGCATTATTTCATTTTCACATTACTTCATTTTGGAGGGAAGTGCTCAAACACCTAAATCGAATCTAAAACAGATCTTGGGATTCATAAGGTGTAGGCTACTCCTGGGGTCATTTGGTTGAGTTGGAATCCGGTCTGTTTTTGAATGCTTTTCTTTATATTTGTCATGAATATTCTAGCCCTTGTTAAGTTTCTCTGTTCTGCTTTGTGCTGTAATATATCAAGCTTAGGCCTATGGCTAAAAATTTTAGACTTATACCGTACAAATAGAGAAATTGATTTCGATTTCAGGATCCGCCTACAGTAGAAAATGGCTACAAACGATATAGACAATAGTGATATTAAAAAAGGAGAGCTTGACGATATCACAACGTGTTGCATATGCGCAGAAGTCTACACGGACCCAAAAGCTTTGCCATGTATTCACACATTCTGCATGAAATGTATCCAAGAGGCTGGATTTACAAAAAATAAAGGTCCTGGAGATGAGATGCCTTGTCCAATCTGCAGGCAAGAATTTAAGATTCCACCAGAAGGATTTCGTGGATTACCTAAACATTTCTTCATTGAGAGACTTATACAAGTGTCAAAGGGTTCAGATCCATCAGCGGCATCAAGAGTCTTATGCACTCTATGTTTGGAAGAAAGTACGGAGCAGGAAGGAACAGAAACTCCAACAGCTGATACATATTGTGTTGATTGCAAGTACAAATTGTGCGAAGAATGCTGCAGTGAACACAAGAAATTTAAAATGACAAAGAATCACAAATTGATACCATTGGATGAATATGAAAGTGGCCAAAATGTGACAACCGATCTAATGCCAAATGCTTGTGAACTGCATCGACAGAGGGATCTGGATGTGTTTTGTACTGATTGCAAAGCCGTTGTTTGCGCCATTTGCTTCATTGAAGACCATAAAAATCATGACGGCTCTCATGTTGACAAACTCGTGACTGGCTTTCGGAAACAGATCGAAAGCAACACAGAAGCAACAAATGACTGCAGATGCAAAGCTGAGAATAGGCAGACAGAGCTTCTGGAGGCGAAGGAAGATATTCAAGAAAAAGTTGAAAAAATACAACACGATGTAATGAACAGAAAAACTGAACTGAAGCAATTGATAGAGAAAGACGAAGCTTCTCTTCTACGTGGCCTGTATTCAATAAAACAAAGCAAGCTGAAAGAAATCCAAATGGCAGCAGATGACATTGAGGCATATCTATCGTGTATAGCCACCTACAATTTGTACTCTGAAGAGATTATGACTAATGGATCAGCTAGTCAGATCTGTGGCGCATTTTCTGACTTGACTGTTAGATCTGTGGAGTTGCAACAACGATGCCAATCTATGATCGATAGAGACATGCAGTCTTTTGATGTATGCTTCAGAAAATTTGAACTCGAAGAGTTTCTGGAGAAAGGCTGTGGCAACTTAATTGGTGAACTTGAAGGTGAGTGGTTTCCTTTATAAGTAAGATTAGGAAAGGGTTTTTTGGTGGTGGGGGGAATAGAATTCATGCAAACGTTCTCCTAATATGCTGACTTAGGAGAGGCTTGTTTTGATTGAAGTTAAATTATAAGAGACTCGGTCATACGGCTAGGAAACTGTAGACGGTATTTGTTCATCGGCTATCACTAGTTTTTTTTAAATTTTAGATGTTCACATTGGCTAGTTATTTAGCACATAAACTCTTGGTCACATACTGAGTCACTGCCAGTGATAGGTCACTACAGGGTAGGGTGTCTGACCATCTTACCTCTGCATGAAAGTTCACCCAATTTGTAATTAACAACAGGTGACACAGTATTTATATTGATGCTAGGTAGGCCGCTCGTTTCTGTTGGTTGTCGGTGTTGCATACTGGTTTGTAGCAGTTAACTGATTGTCGCTAGCAGAATTAAGAAGTAATGTCCATCTTACCACAGGAAAGTGCCACATACGGTACTCTAGTTTATGACAGATTAATTAACTTGTTTTGGCACATGACGTGATCTCTGAACAATGATTTTCATCACATAATTATGTAGTCTCTGATAAAATTGGAAGTAGGCTAAATCGGTCTCCAATCTCCACGATTCGCACAATACATGTATATCATCCTACACGTCTTCAAGCCAGGATTGACCCCTCCTTTCTCGATATTAAACATTTGGCTGTTGTAAACCATATATGAACGCAGCCTTCGACACAATGGACCATGATAGTTGAACTACAAAAGATGAGCTGTGTGCATATTGTAGCCTATAGCTGATTCTCCATGTACATGGTTTATAAACGTGTGGCATGGAAGAATTGCCTGTACATTCCGTGCACAGTAGGCTATAGATAGTAACTTAAAACAAAGAAGATACCGGCACTGGCAGTCATACATTTCTACAAGCAATGGTAGAATATACTTGCCACAAGAGCAGACATAGAGGAGCTTTCTTCATAATTTCAATTAATTTCAGGTTTAAGCAGCAAGAACACGAAAATATTTGCGCTAAAAACGTTGAGGAAACATTGACTTCCTTCCGTGAACTGTCCTAGAACAGTTTTCGACTAAAATGAGTCTAATAAAGATTCTTAGCCTTCTCGTATGTTGCGCATTTCACGATCAGCAGCTATTAGGCTTAAGAACTCATATATGCTTCAGCGTTTTTATAAGTAGTTTAAAAGTTGTTTTATAGATGCATTCAGTCATGCTGACAATTCCTTCATTGTGTCTACAGGTAAAACTTAGTTTCAACTCTCTATGTGCCTTTTCTTGTAGAATCGCGAAATATTGAGCGACAGAGTATAATGAAAGAAACGGAAACCAAGCAAGAAGAATGTTTTGATAATCTGATATTAAAAGGTAGGTAATGTTGCAAATCTCTATTATTTCATTAGACGTTTTTATCACGACAAAAAAGAAAAACAAAATCAGGCTATTCTTGCGAGTTGAATTAACTGCATATAAGATATATCCTATAGGCTTAGTTCTACAATCATTGGGCTTATTAGGATCCCAGTGATGTATTAGGAAGTGTGGACAACATGCATGACGTTGCATATCCTTTCAAAAAGAAAACAAGTTGCATTGTGTAGACTACTGCACAGTGAAGCTTTCAGTATATTGGCAACTGGCCTTAAATTTAGCAATCATTGTTATAATATAGTTTTGTTTCCATAACTAAGGTCAGACCTACTTGATTGAGAAGGGATTCTCTGAACAAGTGAGGTTGAAATTTTCTTACGCAAATAGCCAGATTAACATGCTCGTGATCCATATTATGAACTCAATTTCTTATTGAAGAGGCTTGGTGTTGAAAGGTCAGGAACTCTACACAGAAGTTGAATTGAATTCAATTTACATCAAACTGTATCTGTTCATATCCGATTATAATTATGGGACATTGCATCACATATAGTAGCATAAATAGATGCAACTTTTCTAAGGTTGCAGTCAATTATGTAATTTTCTGTGGATCTGAGCAGATTTTCTCCCAAGACAACATAATGAGCCTTCCTAACATAATCACGATTGTGATCTACTATTAGAAGTCTACAGACAATTGATATTATTTTGCTACGTTTAACTGAGTTAAACTTAGGCATGATGAGTTGTGCCAGAAAAGGTTTACTCTCAGTTTTCTCTGCAGACCTCGAGACTGAGCTGTTGAACCTCAAAAGGAATTTGGAGGAAGAGAGGAAACTTTGGGCGGATGAAAGATGCCAGTTTATGACGCAAGCTCAAGAAATGCGACAGGAAATTTCAGGTATACATTTAATTTCGACCCAAAATGTCAATTTGACTCTTAATTAGCTGCAGTCTAGAAATAATCTTGAGTTTTTATCTGTCTTTACATGTATCTTCCTCGGATGGCAATACAACCAAGCATAGCCATGTACACATCATCATTCCAAGCTTGTCTTTCTGGGTCCCCTGCCGTGATGGATCATGAACGGGGGCCTGTAAGATTTTTTTATGACTCTACTCACTCTAGTACTTATGAGATTCTTCTGTGGCTCTCATATAGCCTGATTGCTCACTGAGTCTTTGCTAATTATAGGCTACAGTGAAGCTATTTGTATATTATGTTCCAAAACGGATGCTTTGACGGCATTCATCAATGAGCTACTAGGGCCTTCCAATTAATGTATCAATGCTTAGGCCTAAAGTTCGTTTATCGAACTAGGGTGAAGGAATGATGGCATATAAAAACCCACGGAGTTCAAGCTAGTTAGGTAGGGAATGTCCTATTTCGGGGGAAACGTCCGGTGTAACTGTCCGGGGGGGGCGGAATATGTCCACGGGGAAATGTCCATTCCCCGCCCAAGCTATCCTCATTTGGACGATTTATATCTTGATCTTTTCCTTGAAGTTGATGTCAACCCATGGTTTTTAGCTATTTTCTTAGAAAACCAAGGAATCAGTAAGCTAGAACTTCTTAGCAATTGCAGTGTTAGATAATAGTTTTACTATAGATAAATTTCTTCGTTGAAAAATTCGATCTCTTGCTAAAGAAAATCCCAGAACTGAAGTTGTGTTTTCTTTTGGATTGCAGTAGGCCACAGAATTAATTACTTGAGTTTTCTGACAATTTTATGTCTTCTGTGAGAAACGCATCTTTTTTAGATTTGTCTCTTTATTGCATGTCAATACTACAGGATAATTAAGGTAAGTTTTAGCGACATTGCTTTGTATAATTAGAGAAATCACTCTGTGCTTTATCGTTTAAAGATTCCAGTGTCAGGATATGTGATCTCCAACAAAAATTTGAAGAGGAAAGAATAGCTTGGAAAGAAGAGAAATTGCAAAAGGAAACTGCAGGTACAATCTTCTGAATAATTTAATATCTTTGAACTGATATTATTTTGTGCAGAATTATCTTAACTGACTTCTAAACAACTTTTGTCTTCATGTAAGGTTGCATTTGATGTTTAATAGGCCATAGCACCGCAAGTTGCATGTACATTATAGTAGGCCTACATATAATTCCGGCCCCAACACTTCGTATATATTGTATTGAGAAAACGATTTTAGGCCTACGTTATGTTTTGTGAACAGTAATCCTGGGTAATATCGATTTGTGTACAAGATGCTTTTACAAACATTGAATTTGTTCTCGACCACTAAGTAAAACTCGCCCTCCCCTTGAATATTTGATTCGTTCGTTTGTTAGTTTGTGCGTTCGAAAGAGCCAATAGTGCATAGCCGATGCATACCTGTAGAAGTCAAATCCTTGTGCCTTGCGATTGGTCCTTGTCTCCTAAATTATAAAGTCTCATGATCTGATGGATTTTATTCAGAAATAGGTGTTGTGGATACAGATAGAATACTAGTTTGCATTTGCAGCCAAAGCATTGGGATTGAGACATGGCAGTCCTGATTGGGAGCAAAGGAGTCGAGTCGATCAGAGGACCTAAGAGGACATAGCGAAGTGGCAGAGAGGGAATGAATTATGAGATCACAAAGGTACTTTGGAGCAATATTGATGTTTGCAAACAGAGATATGCTTAGTTAAGCATATCTTTGAATGATTGTAATAGGCCTATAGATTTCTCATTGGTGTTTCAAATATGTGTACATAAATTATGAAAAAAGCTCCTCTATGCCTGCTCTTGTGGCAAGTATATTATATCTTTGTTTGTAGAAATGTCTGACTGCAGGTATCTTCTTTGTTTTAGGTACAATGGCGATGTGCGTTGAAAAACCTAAACTGTTAAAGAAAATCAACCTTGGAAACAGTGTTTGGGGCATGGCGATGCTCAACAAAGAATTGTTTGTCGCATCAGCAGATGCCGTCGCCATTTTTGTTTACGATACTGTAATGTATGAAATACTGCGAAAAATTGACTGGAAGGGAGCGTGGGGACCGAGAGACATTGTTGCTCAAGAACAGAAAAATCGTCTGTTTGCAGTTGGTTCACATTCAGGTTTGTCGTTGTTCTGCATGAACCAGAACGGAGAAACACTGAAGCAGTGGCAGGTACCTTCTGAGCCACGTAATCTTTCGGTTACGCCTTCTGGTGACATCTTGCTGACGTGCAATGACAGAATACTGATCTACAATTCAGCTGGAGACATAAGACAAAGTATGAAATTATTTCAGACTGACATGTCCTTGCAGACAATTTTGTTGAAGTCCGGTAACTGTTTGGTGTGCGAGGGTATGAAGACGAGCAAGCATCACCGTCTAATAATTCTAAAGCCTGAAGGTGTCGTTCTCAAATCGTTTGGCAGTGAAAAGAAAGACTCGAACAGCCATCTTTCAGGTCCTGTTCACATGGCAATTGGACGGGACAAGGTAATATTTGTTGCAGACAGCGCTAACAACCGGGTGATTCTGCTTAGTCAGGAACTTGTTTTCCTGAGGGAATTGCTCAGCGAAAAGGATGGTGTCATTGAGCCGTACCGTGTGCTGTTGGACGAAGCTTCAAGACTCCTTTATGTCGCCACCAACAAGCGTCAGCTGCTCATCTACAATGTTTTCCAGTGATACTGATTCTGGTTTTCTCCAAATTATCTGTAGTTGTTGGTTTATTTTTTTAATTCAGCATCCCATAACTGGTTGACTGAAAATCCTATGCTTAGTTTAGAGCTTTTCTCAAGATTGCCAAATGTTACATGTTTGCTTTTCCTCTCACCTAGACAATGAGTTGGGAAAGGGATCTGTAGTGTACTGTGCCGCACTGTCATGGTAGGCCTTCGGTGGGTGCATACACTGCATAGAGTATTGTGCCGCACTGTCATGGTAGGCCTTCGGTGGGTGCATACACTGCATAGAGTACGTATGCCTAATGGTGTCCCTCTCTTATGTTCCTCTCATGATCCGGTTATGTCCCATTTGTTGTCCCATGTTCCGCTTCCTAGAGTTAGAGTAATAAACGGCGGCGTTTCTTTCAGCCTGAAAAAGGAAGACGTTTTAGCATTCATGATGTAACCCATGTTGCTGTATTGCAGTCACAGATGCTTCAACTCCTTGACATGCTTAGCTATGTGCAGGTGTTTTTATGATACTAATACCAGTATTAGGATTTTGACAATGGTTGAACAAGTGAATGGTTATGTGTGTTTAAATAATAAATGTTGTTACCTCCTCTTGAATATAAGCCAGTTACTACCTAATTCTAATTTTTCTCACCAGTATCAAACAAAATCCACGCTGTACGTGACCTGCGTGAAATTTGCAATTAAGAGTTCGAACATTATAGGCATGTCCATACGCACAATGGAGCAGTGTCCAGCAATTGGCCAATAGATCCTATTTTGGCAGCAATCTGATCAACATCTCACAAATGGGGTCCGATTAGAAAAAGAAGACCTTGGTGTCTATGTTTGCATGTGCACTCGTTATAGCGCCCCTGCAAGCTAGCTACTCAGAGGCGCTCCCGTGTACAGCGCGAACACTGCATCGGAGTTTCACACCGAAGTGCTGAGCAATTGTGAGTGAAGGACTTGCCCAAGGTTCTTACGCGGCGAGGTAGATTCGAACCTTCCGGCTCCAAGGCAACGACGCCACCACTACACCAACGCGCCCCACAAATGGGAGCTAGCCAGACTGCCAGTCATAGGCGCAACCACGTCCTAAAAGTTGGGGGGACCGGGACCGATGGAAATTCTTAGTAGGAGTGATAATATCGAGCGCGAAACGCGTGGAGCCGCGATTGCCGAAGGAAAGAAGCCCTAACGACTATAGGATGTATGGGGAGTGTTGTAAGCTCCCCCATCGGGGTCTGGGTCGGAGCCCCAGCAGCTGACGCAATTTTGAGCATTTGATGCCAAATCGAGTGCATTTTGGGATCTAGTTTATCTGAAAATTTGCAACGATGATATGGAAATAGAAGTACCTAAACCACCTCAATCTGTGAAAGTTTAAATCTAAATCATTCAATGAGCCATAAAATTGACATTAATTTTGACATTGATTTGCAAATAAAAAATTCACAGCTTCTGTGGATGCAAAGCTTACCCTAAATGGACAGAAGTCATGCAACAAATCGGGCCTACTCAATAATTTTAGCAGAGCGTCTAAAGACTATAAGATCTTTGATTTTAATGTACACAATGAAACCAAAGAATGAGAATCATCAGTGTTCACTTCCATCTAACCGGAAAAGGGACAAAAGTCCCGCTTATTTTTTGAGAAACCTGTCTAAAAACGGTAAAATGGTAATTTTTTGTCTTACAACAAATATCTCTAATATTCATTTATTCAATTTATTGCACAATGCCCATATAAATCAGCATTGAGTGGAACTAAAGATTTAGAAACATTATTATGTGTCCATTTCTATCTTTTGACTGTAAACCGGTACACTACATGTATATCATAAGCGAATGCTTTGTGTTGACTTGGGGGTGAACGAGCGGCCGAAGGACGAGCGGTGAGGCGCGAAGCGCCGAGCAGGGAAATTTTTGAATTTCCACACTGCAATGGTAGCATTTTAGGCTGTCATTTTACGAAATTGCTCATCATTTAAGTGCTGACTTCAGTGGTTGAAGACTTAAAAAGCGTCTCCTCAAATTGTCACTTTTTCTCTAAATTTCCATGATGTAAAATTTGATGTTTAAAACTCTAAAACTATAATGATATAGCATTTTAGGCTGTCTTTTACTCAATCATTTCAGTGTTGATGATTGTGATTGTGTGACTTCAGAAGCGTCTCCCACATTGTTTAAATATTTTCAGATTTCTCAATTCATCATATCAAACTAATTTCTCATAATTTAATTGAAAACATTGCATGATTTAAGACTTCAATAAATGTCTCCTCCCTTTGTTTAATTTTTTAATTTTTATACTGCTATGGTAGCATTCCTAGCTACCATCTTAACTAAATTGATCATTACGTAGAAACAATGGACAACACTGCAGAAGTTTACGATGATATTTAATAAATATTTCTGAAATATTGGAGATGGATTTAAGCACCTCCTTCCCCCCCATCAGAAACGTTGGAGAGCAAGGCCGTAGCCAGGATTTGATTTGGGGGGGGGGTGTTTCTTCGGCGGAGAATTTGTGACGACTCGATTTCTGAAAACACATTTTTTAGTCGTCAAAATGTCTGAGGACACCTTTGTTTAGTCGTCGAAATTTCTGAAGACACTTTATTTTAGTCGTCACATTTTTTGAAGACACCTTTTTTAGGTGTAAAACATTCTAAAGACACCTTTTTAGTTGTAAAAATTTCTAAAGACCCTTTTTTAATTGTCAAAATTTCTGAAGATATCTTTTCAGTTGGCAAAATTTCTGAAGACACCTTTTTTTAGTAGTCAAAATTTCTGAAGACACCTTTTTTAATCGTCAAAATTTCAGAAGACCATCGCAAACTGCTTAAATTCTTAGTATCTTTCGCTTAATTTCATGTTTTTTTTCATTATGTGCTAATGAATAATATTCTATTAATTTTTACATTTTCCATTTCGGATGGTGTGTTCATGGTTTTTACATCATGTGCTAGTAAATGCATTATATTATTTTTCACAGTTTCCATTTGTGGGGGGGTGTTCAAACACCCAAAACACCCCCTAACTACGGTCTTGTTGGAGGGGACCGTCCCCGATGTTTCTCTGTGTCTACGCCCACGGTGTAGACATACATTACCACAGAAACAAAACTGTAAGAATAAAAAGGGTAATTGAGAGACCTAGCTAAATTAATCCTATGTGCATATAATTATTATGATAATTTCTGGCACATTGGACTGCAAAAGACCTGGTATTTTGCATTTGAAAAGACAAAAACATTCAAACCAGACCCGAAAAAGGCCTTAAGAAAGAAAGTCAAGACTGAAGAGTCACTTTTATATAACCATATTCAGTATCCGTGATTCACACTTAGCAATAGGCATACACTCATGTGCAATCTGTGGGACGCCAACACTGTCGGGGTAAGATGCCTGATAAAAACGTTCTTGACTCAGCCTTAATGAGCTGAGAAACTATGTTTTTAATGTGCCAATCTGTATTCAAACAGCTATTAGCAGCAGTCACTGGCAAAAGTTGGAAAGGACCTCCCAAGCCTCGTCGAAAGTTGGGGGGCACCATCCCATTAATGGTCCCAAACCTCTCAAAAGTTGGAGGGGACGCGTCCCGTGGGTCCCATAGGGTGGTTGCGCCTATGCTGCCAGTGGCGTGCATTCTACATGTAGGCCTACTCTGCGACTTACCAAATTTAAGGATATGACCAATAAGACGTGCCGCTGTGCGCAGCACCTGGTCAAGACACCATATCCGACATAGGCTCGAGGATGCCTACACTACAATATTAGCCTGGTCATATCGAGATCGAGACCACAAAGGCATGGACAGAGTGGAGTCTGAGTTCGAGATACGATCCTTAAGCTGACGTAGGCCTAGTTGATAATTATTACATTTGGTGTTTATGCTGATCATAATATAAAAGTAATTTATATGCAATTATCTTAATTAGGCTAACAACAGTTAGGGCCTGCTACTAAGAACAGACATGCAGTCTGCAAACAGGCTAACACCGATGTTCGGCAGTTGCAAACGTGCCGCTGTTTTCGGGGCCTCCTCTGCAAGATAGCCTAGCCTAAGCTGTGTCAAAGATTTTAAAATCTTTGAGCCGTGTAGTGGAGTTCTCCAGTGTCGATGACGATAATATGCAACACTGCTGACTGATGGGAGAAAATTAAACAATAATGATAGCAGGATAGGCCTATAAGATGTCTTGACAAAATTAGGATAAGACAGTAATATTATTATTATTATAGCTAATTTATTTTTGATGACCAGTTCTGAATATATTCGTAATCTTTTATACACAATCTCCATAAGTCATTGCGAAATGTTTCCGTTCTGTATTGACGTGCAAGTGCAACACCGGTTGTTGTTGAAATACATTTAATTTAGTCGGCGAATCAGTGAGAATCAGATTGTTCTTGTTAATAATTAATTGTTAGAATGCAGTGTCATTACGAAGTCCTTGGAGTTCCTAAAGACGCCAATGATGAAGACATTAAGAAAGCCTACAGAAAGTTAGCATTACAGTGGCATCCAGGTGGCGTATAATTCTTTTATTATCGCTCTAAGTTCTTGTTCTTGCTGCCACCAGATTTCTTTCTAAAAGGACCGTTTGGTCATTAAACGATTATTTGTAGGCGTAGGCCACCATCACAGCTTCTTAATGTTGGTAAAATTTTACGTTGGATTTTACGAGAACTAAAATGAACGAGTATCTTACAGACCAGTACTGCTGTGTGTTATTTGACGGTCATGTGTATTCCTCCGTGGTTTCTGGGTTCCATTAAAAGTGTCTTATTGTAAACAGTAGTAGAGTGTATTTGTCTCTTTCCCTGCCAAAAAATGGACAGAACTTTCCGAAAGTTAGAAGATGTCGGGCAGAAATATGCTGATATTTAAAATAAGGATAAATCTTCTGCGGCGGAACCTTCCGCCAGATAATGCCTTCCGAAACTGCTTATACGGCGGAAGGATCTGTGCATGCGCCAAATGTATACCGCGCGCATGCGAAGTAAAATTAGGCGCGACCTATAGACGACATCGCAACGTGAGGGTCAGTTAGGGTTCAGGTTAGGCGTCGTGAGGGTCGGTTAGGGCTCAGGTTAGGCGCCGTGAGGGTCGGTTAGGGTTAGTTTTAGGGTTAGTGCAGTCATTCTGCTGAAATTGAAGCTGAATTGATGAACAATGTCGTCGATGGTCGCGCTCTAATTTGCACTCGATAGATGTCAAACAAACTTCCGCCGTATAAGCAGTTTCGGAAGGCATTATCTGGCGGAAGGTTCCGCCGCAGAAGCTTCACGCTTAAAATAAACTACGTTTTGAATAATAGTCAAGGATTCGAAAGTTAGGGTTATTACACCGTAGTGATTGCTTACCCTACAGTGATTGACAAATCTATGATGTTATCAGTTCTTCAGTATCATTAGTTTCTTGTTTTCCCCATGCTTTTTTCATTGTGTATGCAAGCAGAATTAAGCCTAAGTGATTTTGTTAGAATTTATATGATTTACTGACCAGTGTAAGTTGTTGGACAATGGACATGTTCCAATTCTTTACAATTTGTACAATTTTCTAGGGCTAACAATATATAGCATGTTGTCATGACTAGACCTTCTTGATTTATCTATTGCTAATGTAATTTAAAATTATGCCATGGCTTGAAACTGTCAGTAAAATGGAAAAGGAAATGTTGAAATGCAATCAATAGTGGGAAATATTTACAAAGTTTTTTTTTTTTTAGAAGTACATAAAATTTCATACTTGAGTATTTTTTTATTCAGTAGAGATGCCAAATCCTCTTATGATTGCTGTTTTATTATTTTTAGCAATTTTTTTGCGAGATCCATTGGAATGGAGCAGAGTTAGAAGACCACAGAATAGTGTTAACTAGTAGTTGATTTGGCTTAAATTTTTATGTATTGTGCAAGTTTTATGATGGTTTCAAAATTGTAACACATCTTCTGAACCCCCTTAAGATTGTGTTTTCATATGTTGTCTAAAAATAAAGTTCTTATCTTAATTGGTAAAAACTGATTTGTGGGTTTTAGATAAAAATCCGGACAAAGCCGAGGAGTGCACCAAACGTTTTCTCTTCATTCAGCAAGCGTACGAGGTTTTAAGTGATCCACAGGAACGCTCGTGGTACGATAAACATCGCGAGTCTATACTCAGAGGAGGTAAGCGCCTACACCAGTTAACCCATTAGTCGCCACGGTTATTATTACCGCCAAGCCAAAGACTCAAATTTTCAAGATATGAAAATTCATGGGGATGAATATGTTCCACTTACCACATCCTTTGAATTCGTACTTCAATGCCTGAGATACCATAATACGGTCTAACTTTTCATCCTTTAGTATCACAAGACTAAGCAGCCAAATAATCTTGTTTATCAGTTTATCTTAGTCATTGTAATGCCCTCTTTATGGAATTCCCTTCCGCCACTCTGCATGGGACTTTTCTTTCTGGATTGCTATCTACATCTGTCTTCTTAAAAACTTTTTTCTTCCTTGGGTACTCACACTGGGGTCACTACTGAATGGCCTTGGCTACAAGTCTATAGAAATTACTAATTACATTACATTAAAAGTTTGGTTGTTCTGTGGACAGGTCTTGGAAAAGGAGATGACTATCAGGACAGCAGTGTTGACCTCTATCAATATTTTAATGCATCCTGTTTCGCTGGTTATGGAGACGATGATGAGGTATGTTGTTCTTGTCGGAATTCTTAAAATAAAAAAATATGTGGTAATTGTTATTGAATTGAGACAAAGACTTACCACACAATGGACACAAAAAGAGTAACAAATTACTGCAGTAATTATTAACAGATGTTAAAAACACTAGGTAATTCTAACTAGGTCAGATTCACATTTCGGTGTGACCTTTGGGGCATTACAAATTTATATAATAATAATCGGATATGATGTGCTGATTCATGTAAATAAATAATAATAAATAATCTTTTCTTTATTGAAACGCCTGCAAGACGCACTGCACTTTACATTTACAAGTTATGCAGTAATCTTAATTAAACTTAACTACCAACTGAGCAGACAGCTTTGCAATTGCATACTGATCTAACTACTTTTGCTGCATAGTTGCTAATTTAATGTTGTAAAATATGGATTTTCTTTTACAGTTTAAGTTTTCTGTTTTTAGGGATTCTATGCCGTTTACAGTCAGGTGTTCAAGACAATCTCGGCAGAGGATAGCGAATATCTCGACTTGGCGAATGGTGAGGGACTTGCTCCAGAGTTCGGGAATTCACAGAGTGTGTATGAAGAGGTATGTTGATATGCTACACGTGTAGGCAAACCATGACGTACTGTGTATCTGGTTTAAATTATCCTTAGATCCTAGGAAAGCCATACACTGTATATCTGGTTTAAATTATCCTTAGATCCTAGGAAAGCCATACACTGTATATCTGGTTTAAATTATCCTTAGATCCTAGGAAAGCCATACACTGTATATCTGGTTTAAATTATCCTTAGATCCTAGGAAAGCCATACACTGTATATCTGGTTTAAATTATCCTTAGATCCTAGGAAAGCCATACACTGTATATCTGGTTTAAATTATCCTTAGATCCTAGGAAAGCCATACACTGTATATCTGGTTTAAATTATCCTTAGATCCTAGGAAAGCCATACACTGTATATATGGTTTAAATTATCCTTAGATCCTAGGAAAGCCATACACAAGTGAAGGAATATATAGTTGACTATTCTGAGTTAATGTAAATTTATGTAATACAGAGTTTATATAGCACTTCTTAAATGTTATGCATCACCTGGTTGTCTATCTGTGTTTTTATGCAATTCCAACAATTTATATATAACATCTTCATTCTTCAGCAGCAGACTGCTTCAGTGTAAATGCCATCTACTCTGAGTGCAAATGTATACTTGCGTGATTAAAGTGTTAATCAATTAACATTTTGTGCATAGGTTGTTGGTCCGTTTTACGCTTACTGGGAGAGCTACTTCACTGCGAAGTCGTTCGTCTGGGCTGAAAAGTACGACACAAGGGAAGCTCCGAATCGTCAAGTTCGTAGAATTGTGGAGCAGGAAAACAAGAAACTGCGAGAGAAAGCAAAGAAAGAACGCAACGAAGAAGTTCGGGTGAGTCAGAAGCGTCTGTTCTTTCCATCTTTGTGTATTTGTCAATAAATCAAATAAATTTGTTTAAGATGGCTTGCTCATTCAGACATTCATTCAGACATTCATTCATTCCAGACATTTATATAGTGCCTCTTCAAGCATATCTACTCAGAAGTGCTCCCGACCCAACCACAGCTAAAGAGTTTAGTACAGTAAATTTCTGCAGTCGTGTTGACACACCTGATTTATGTTTACCAGGTAGTTTCATTTGTGTAAAACTGAGCTATAGTTCATTTTTAACAACATATTGACGTTTTGAGATTTTTTTAGACCTTATTTTATATCATGCCGCATAACTGATCATTTGGAAAGTTTACTTTAAATATAAGATTTATTATTTTATTTATGAATCAGATTGGAACTTAAGTTTAATTTAATAAATTATCTTTTGAACATTTGAGTCAAGAGCTAAACAAAAGCTGAGCATAATTCAAGAGTTTGATTAATTATTGTTGAAATCAACGCATTTAAAATGAAATAATATCTCGGTTATATTTTGAAATCCTTTCGCCTAAATATTTATTGATAGTACAGCTTTGACTGTTGTTTGCTGGTTGCAGACTTTGGTCAGTTTTGTGCGCAAGAGAGATAAAAGAGTTCAGGCGTACAAGGTGAGTGTTTTACAGTGGAGTACAGTTTGCTAAAGAGATGTACCATATTAAGAACTTTTATTAGTTAAGATAAGAGTATTCTTTAATTGACCAATTGCTATTCGCGTTTTGGTGTACAGACATGGTATAATAAACATACTTCATCTACTGAGCCAACTAAAAGTCAAATGTTTTAAGATGACGTGATCATCAAACAGTGATGTCCATGTCTACGGTCGTGTGTCCGTGAGCAGGGAGGAGATTTGAACACCAACTCTAGCTGAACTTCATTTTCTTATAGCTCTTGTATGTTCGAAATTTTCCATTTTCAGTACTGCAGCTCAAACATTCATAAACCTGCCAAACTCGCCAACATTTCCAAACGGTGTTAAGGTTTAGTGGTAGTATGGCTACTGTTGCATCAACTTTTACAATTTCAGGGAAATTCTAAAAGTTTCAACCAAGTTATGACACTTTTTCATTGGGTCTACTTTTTATTCCAGGGACAGAGTTGTATATATATATATATATATATATATATATATATATTTTGCATGGATGGGCTTTTAGATAGAGCATCAGTTGAAATGTCTCTTCACCTCTTCAATGTCCTGTGCTGTGTGGGGATTTTTGGAAGAGGAGGAGGATCTAAAATTTCTATTTCTGTGTGTGGTTTAGAAAAAGTTGGAGGAGAGAGCGGCTGAGATAGCTCTACTGGCAGAACAGAGGAAACAACGAGATCGAGAACAGCGGCTCAAGTATGCATCGTCAATCAACGGTCAATTGATGAGAATTTGTATAGCGCCTCTTCAAGATATTTACTCAGAGGTAGTCAGATGTAATAGCCATGCCAGTAGCTGTAGTGAGGCTCTGACAGTGGTCTTTATTGATGATGATGGTGATGATGATGATGATGACGACGACGATGATGATGAAATATGACTGTCTGGCAGAAATGGCGAGACTTGGAACAAATTGTAAGTAGTTCTTGTTGGCGTTTAACAGCATTGGTGGTTTGGTCATAATGTTGATTTTAGTGGTCGCATGAATGTCATTATTGTGTTGGTGGTGATGGCGAAGTGGTGGCATTGGTGTCTTGCATAAAATTTAGTGTTTACCAATCACCAGATGTTCGTGGTCGATATCATCAAGTCCAGCAGCCTCCGTAACTGTTGTTCAAAGACGTGATGCTTTGTACTTGTAGGGTTCTTGAGAACTACAAAGAGTCGCATTGGTCTTCCATGTCTGGTCTCGAGAGGGAGCTTCAGATGCTGGAGGCAAATGTCGCCAAGGAATTTGGTGAAGAGCATAGTGAAGATGAGGAGGAGGAGGATGAGACGGAGGAGGTGGAAGGGAAAGTGAATGGAAATGATGCGGAAGGCGCTAAAGACAATGGAGGAAGAGTGGCGCCAGAGGATGAGGAGGAGGAGGATGATCTTCTCATGGATGACTCGTTGTATTGTGTCGCGTGTAACAAGGATTTCAAGTCAGACAAAGCGTAAGTCTGTGCTTATAGTCTATAGTTGTATAAATGTTGCATAAATGTTTTTTCTATTTTTCATTATTTATTTCCTCTGTAATCTACTGTGCGTTTGCTGGTGGTCTATTAAAGAATATTCCTATTTGCTTACTTACTTTCTTACTTACTTACTTACTTTTATATACGAATTGACGGACCTTGTATCTTGGAATTTTCAATTTCATCTCTCGTGTGGATCTTTTGCTAATCATAGCCTGATTTTCAAAGTGGCCGCTGCTTGATGTCTACAGTATAAGTTTCAAGATTAGCTTGGTTAAGGATTTAAGCTTTAAGTCCTAAATATATTATACATGTACATATATATAATTGCATATTATATATATATAAATATTGTATCATAGGTCATACTCACGCTTTTATTATTTGTTAAAAACTTTCTGGTAAAGCCTTAAGATACCCTCTGACTTTTGTGGTTCCACATGCACACACAACCATCGGACAGAATAGAGCTTCCTCGATAGTGGGAATAGTCTCCTCTATCTGAAATAGCTTTCCCTTTGGCCTACGTTCCCTTTCGTGTGACTTGTTTATAGTCTACTCAATTTCAAACTCAGTGGCCGTGCCTGGGTCGGGAACACCTCTTAATAGTTATCTACAGGGGGGGCTATATATCCTCAGATAGATGACTAGATATATAGATGATTGTATCTATTGTGAATAGACATGTTTTATTTCAGTATGGAAAATCACAATCGGTCGAAGAAGCACTTGGAGAACATGTCGCGTCTTCAGCAGGAGATGATGGATGACGAAGATGTTGCGGAGGCTGCTGGGCTTGACGACGTCGACCTCGAACATCAGGTCAATGGTGCAGACAGCGTAGAAGAGCCTGTAACGAAGTCTAGGTTAGAAACTGGCTATTATTCCCAGGATGGTTCTAACCTTTTTATCGTCAATTCCAGGTGAGTTGCACTGTTGCCAAGTAGGAGGGAAGCATCAGTAAGTACATTCGCAGAACCAGCATTTATATTACGGAGCTGCATAAGAGGTGATTTGTCTGTTATTATAATTATTATTCATCGCTTAAAGTTCCATTTTCTTGAGGTCAGTGACCTGATATCAATTAACTATTCTGGTAAGTAATTTCTTATTGCCAAGAATAGCAATGACATAATACTAAGCACTCCTGAATAGGCAACCTTGAAAGGACTGTATATCAAATTGCTGTAATGAATAAGCAAAATCTTGGTCATCCTAGGTTGATTTAGCCATAATTGTCTGAGCATCTGGTAAAGTTTTCTCATGCTTTCTTTAAGGTCAAAGAAGCAGAAAAAGAAACGAAAACAGCTGCAGAAAATAGAACAGACTGTGGTAAGTGAAACAGTTTCTGCAGCGGTTTTTTAAAACAATTAAATGATGGATAACAAGTGAAGCAACACTGTTGTCTAATCAGCTATGTATACAATGTATACATGCTGTCATGGATGACGCGTTTTGTGGGTTTTAATTTACATAATCACAGTTTTTAATTACGCTGTACATCTTTTAGGATTGTAATAGGAAATTTTTATAATGATGTTTAAACAGAAACTAATGTGAGGCAATGTTGCATTAACACTTTGACGACTTGTTCATACTAAAAGTGTCTGGTAAATACTAAAAGTGTCTGGTAAATCAATGTAGCTTCATTGTTCGAGTGTTAAGTGTCTTGGTGACCAGCATCTTGCGTTCAGTGATCGATTGCGTTCAATAATTGTGTTATTCAGGTAGAAGATGATATTGAAGAAATTGCGAATGGTCATGCTGAAGCCGAAACTGTTTCTCATCAACCAATTGGGTATGAAGAGAAAAATTGTTCAATTACCCATAGATGTTGCATTCATCTCTGAACTTCACATTTTCACAATTTCATGGGAGCCTGACAAAGATTTTAAGTCTTGTTTGTCGTTTATATTGACAGATTGGACTGATTGAAACTTTTTGATGTTGTAATAGCAGAAATCGTTGATTAGATCAGATTTCTTTTGCTCACCAGTCAATGTTTTAATATTTAACGCACTTCTTTAAGTCGCTCAAATCCTTTTTTAGCGCCTCTGAGTAGGTTTCTTGAAGAGGCGCTATGTAAATTCTCGAAGTCAATGTTTGACATTTAATGATGTAACGACCCAGTTGTCTGTACGATTATACCGTAATTACCCGTGTTCATTAAAACTTTGTTTTAGAAATCACTCAAGTCTTTTCACTTTTGCCGTTGGTGGGCTTTACATATTTATAAATCATTCTGATGAAATAAGCCCTCATTGGAGTTTCTACATATATAGTTCATGAAATGTGACAGTTGCAGCCCGTATACCATCCGTTAACATTTTGCCATAGTCATTTTAGTAAAGGCCTTAATATAAAAGTGTCATGTTGTTTAACTGTTTGCATGTGTGTTTTTGCCAAACTACACTCATCAGAATCATGGCCATAAGGATCATGAAAACCAAAATTTCTAAATCAGACTACCATTATAGCAGAACTTTTCTTAATGTTACAGGTCTGTAGAAGAGAATAAAGCAGAGAACAAGAGCAAAGAAGAGTCTACAAACAATCAAGAGGTTTGAGTTCTTTAAACGAGTCTAGTGGTATGCTGTACTCTAGATTTAATTTTCAAATGTTGATCTTTTACATTGTCTTTTCCTGTTAATAAGAGCCATACAAATCTCTTTCATTGTGAAACCTTTTGTTGTATCAAGATTTTGTTATTGCAAGATTTCATCCAACAATTTTGTTACTGCTGAAATTTCCACTGTTTTGAGAGATTAATTGAACACACGAAGTAAAGGACATAAAAATTCTATCTATATATATAAAAATGAAACTTTGCGATCCTGCGGTCACAATCACGCCGAAAGTGACGCACCAATTGTTTTGAAAATTTACCAAAACCTTCCATTCCGATACCGCAAGGTCACAACACTTCTTTCCCCGAAAAAAACCCAATCGTTTCCACAAAAAGTGAACTTTGCAATCCGTTTGCCCGCCATTTGCAAATTGAACGAAACAGCAGGGCTGCCAGATTTCAGACACAGCAGACGAAACATCAATGAGCTCGCGTACTGTGACGTCATAAGCGAGTCGCAAATTAATTTTCGAAAGCGGCGGGGGACGTCTTTTCTGCCACAGCAAAGCGTGGCTGGGAACAGCTAGTAAGTAATAAAAACTGGCTTATCTTTAATTTCAGTTAACTGCTGAAGCCGCTTTGGATACAAAGTCTTTAAACTCCGAAGAATCAGCGTAAGTTTTCATTTCACTTCGTATGTTTTCACGAAACAACCAGAAAGCTACATTCTTAATTAACAGGAATAGCTGGTTGTTGTTATACGCTTTGAAGAATAATAATTCATCAAAATTTTGATGCAGTCATTTCTTGCGCAAGTTGCTTAACATGACTAGCATTGAGTCCCTTGACTTGATAAACCTAACTGATCTAGAGCAACTATATTAACTCTTTGAACCCGGCTGGCCGGTTTTCTGGTCTGTTATTCATAGCGTTACGGGAGCTACGGGTTCAAAGGGTTAACTATTACAAAATGCCATTATTACGATCTGCATTGGCAAGTATAATTGATTTTCTTTGTGAAGGGCACCTTACAAGTGTTATGCACATGGATTTCTGACTGCATCTTCCTCTGGCGGCTGACTATCCGCGCCTCAGATTCACATTTCGGTGTGATCTTGCGCGCTCTTCAAATTTATATAATAATAATAATAATAAGTCTCTTTTGATGAAAATACTGTAGTCTAATTGCTGTCATATTCGATGAATTATCCATCCATACATTGCCCACCATTGCTTCTCCACAGTCAAGCCAATTCCAAACTAGTGCCCTGTCTAAGAAAGCAAAGCTTGCCGAGACCTGTGCTACTTACACTGCATACTGGACAATTGTATTGTCATTAATATCCATACTGGACTTCTTTCTGCTTCTTTATAAAGTATGTAAAAGAATGTTTATAATAATTCTGTGATCATTTATCCTGTTGTTGTTGCCTATTGCTGCTATTGTTACCTATTGTTGCCTATTATTGTTATTGTTGGCCATTGTTGTTATTGTTCCTATTGTTGTTATTGTTGCCAGTACCGCAACAAATAAAACGTCAAAGAAAAAGGAGAAGAAAAATAATGCGAGCAACCGAGATGCTGAGGTGTGTGTTTGTTTAATTTATTTGAAAAATCATTTAGCGCTTTTCATAGATTCTTGCAAACTTGCTCTACAAATGCGCAGAAACGTGATGCACACACAAGTATCGCATGATCAGTTCGCTCTGCCATCCTCCTCTCTGGTTGTCTTTCCTCGTCTTTCACTCGTCTCAAAACCTGCCTTTTTCTCTCTTGGTGTCACGTGCACTTGGAGAGCTTCTGAAAGGATCTTGCTGTGAGAAGCGCTTTATAAATATTCAAATACAATACAAATTTTATGCTAATTCTCGTCGAAATGATGGCGTCGTTAAGTAAATGTTGTCAACATACAATACGTATACTTGCATATGTTCGTCAAACTGGTGGTGGAGAAGAATTTTTTTGCTAGTTAACTTTTATTGACTTGCTGTGGAATTGTGTCGTATGACACACATGTATGTGTAAATATATTGATTGGTTTCATCAGTTGAAAAATAACTTGATTGGTTGTTTGATTGATTACAGGCTACGGTAGAAAAATGCCACAAATGTCAGAAAAGTTTTTCGTCCCGCAACAAATTGTTTGAACACATCCAGCAAACTGGTCACGCATTGCGATTGGCCGATGAAAACCAAACGACGACGACAGCTGAAAGCGCTAAAAGTAAAGCCGGAAAGTCGAAAGGGAAACAGAAGCGAAAGGCATAAGCGGACTCTGTACATTCATTAGTCAAGAACTGTAAAGTGGTGTGAAAATAAATTCCTTTTTTTAGAGCGGTGTGAAAATAAAATAAAAAAATTAGGGCGGTGTGGAAATAAATTCTTTTTTTCAAGGTTGTGTGAAAATAAAATTTAAAAATTGGGGGCGGTGTGAAAATAAATTTCTTTTGTATTGTACCAGATGTACCTGCGTGCTCACTAACTATGTCTGCTTAAATGCAGACAGCTTTATGTCGTTTGTGAAACTTCTTTTGGACAAGAACCTTTACCAGAATTGAAAACTAGGCAAAAGTAGACAAATAGAATGCCTGTGATTCTACTGGAGTTTGCCATTCCTTCCCTGACTCCCATTCATATATTACATATACAAAAAATCATTTTTTCCAATCCTCGCTCTGTTGCAACATTTTGTGGAACTCCCAGCTATGCGTTCGTACTACACACAAATAAGCGTCTCCCTCACCCTCTTACAAAAGTTAATTAGTTAACGTCATCTATAAAACATTTATTTTCCTGTAAGCTGCTATTTATTTTTGTTAAACATCATATTTGCTGGCAAAAATTTGTTAAGTTTTGTGGTTTACTGTTTAGATCTGAACAAATTGTATCACAATATAATCAAATGCCATTGTAGAAAAATAACTGGGGTGCCTGGCTATTATCCATGTGGAGTTGGAATGTGAAAGAAGACTTTACTATGGAGCCATAAGAAAGACGGGGGTTGGACCCCTCCCCATACCCTGCAATTCTCACCCTGTCCCCTCCCTGCATACATAATACATGGACAGCCCCCCTTTTAGAGTTGATTCTGGTGTTTGGTATTAAGTGGAGCGATAGAAATTCCATTTGCACTCTCATTAATTCTCAATTGTTGGTTGCGTTTCTTTCTGTCTCTAGATGCTTCACCATTCATGCATTCTTATCCTTTAACCACACAGTCTCCGCTATTGATTGACATTGTTTATTTTATTCCTCACATTTGCTATAGCACCCCTTCATGATTACTACTCAGAGGCACTCCCGAATACAGTGCGGACACTGCATCGGAGTTTCAAGCCGACGCGTACAAGCAATTGCAATTGAAGGACTTGCTCAAGGTCCGTATACGCGGCAGTGGCTTGAGGGGGATTCGTGCCTTGGAGCACCACGACACCACTGCGTCCCTGTATAAGCAAGATATCTGTTGCATCAGTCTTCAGTGAGTTCTGTCATCTGCATGTAGCTGCCACTGTTCGCTCGTTTCTCGCGAGTAAATGTCGCCAACGTGTTATGTACGCAAACTATCGGTCGACCTGCAAAACACAAACACAACATTCGCTGTTATTGGTGTAATAAAGAAACTTCAAAAAGGCTTTTATACTTATGAAGTTATGATTGGCAATGAGGTGACTTCAAGGATAGACTAAATTTGTGTTTCGTGTAGCTGGTCAATCTGTTGGGCATTAGTGAAAATAAATTTCTTTTTTCTAGGGTGGTGTGAAAATAAATTTATTTTTTTAGGGCGGTGTAAAAATAAATTTGCATGACATTTTCACATTAATTTAGTAAACATTGTGTTGCCTGAACAAATTCTTTACTTATGCTATACTAGTACCAGTTCCCATTTGTACAACCTTTTAAATTTAAAGTGGATGTGTGCTGACTGAGATAATTATTGCATAAACTGTACATATCAAAAACTGTATCAACTATCCTGGTCGCACAGGGTTTAAAGTGGATTTGGTTGCTTATCGGCTTGCTCAAACTCGAGTAAACACCCATTTCCACAAAAAATAAAATCTTGGCTTCCGTCTTTCAAGTTTATAAGGAAAGGACCAGGGCTGTTTTAAAGAAATTTGTAGAACTGCACAACTTCTTTCCTTTTCCATCCTCTATGGTAAATTACTTCTAATTGGAGAACAATGACCTTTTTTGCCAGTTTTAACTGCACAAAAGTGCTTCTACAACTGCACAAATCCATTTAGAACTGCACATTTTGTGTACAACTGCACGTTGAAAAAAGCCTGGAAAAGACGGAGGATGTTATGTGTGCTAGCTACGGGCGTATCCCGTGTAGCTGCTTTGTAAGGCGCCTTTGTAACGGCATGGCTGTGTTACTGCACCATATAAATCGTCGTTATTATTATTGTTATTGTTATTATTATTATTATTGTTATTATTATTATTATTATTATCATCATCATCATCATTAACTTGACCTTCGATGTTGTCTGTCCGACTGCGTGGGTGAAGCATGAAGGACACTGCAGCTCTTGACGACGAGGAATTTCGTGATTTCGTAGGATGAGGAGCAACGAGCAGAGGATCAGAGGCAGAGAACTGCTCCTCTGGATCCGTCGTTCTCAGCTCCCTCAGACCCATCTCCTCCTCTTCCTCATCCTCTTCATCGTCCTCATCACCATCGTCTTCCTGATTCGTCGTCCGTGAATGTTGTGCGAATGTGCGGATGGCGGCGTTGTCCTTGGCAACCGTTCCGTGCCACCAATCACGTCCAACGACGACGAACACACTGACGATCATTGCGGCTGGCAACAAAATGGCGCTGACGATGATACCTGCAATATAACGACACTATAGGATGTATAGGCCCTATTTTATATATATTTTGTATATATATATATATAATTTATATATCATCATCAACATCATTGGGCTCAATGCCCGTATGAGTCCGACGCCATTCTCTGTCTGAGTCTGTCTCGCGTCATGCTGCCCAGCTTCAACCGGTCTGGTCAGCAGGTCTGCTCCATACCATTAACATCTTGGAGCAACTAGACCACCTTGCCTGATTGAAGAGAATATTGGGAGAGAGGCATGAAGGACAACCTGGGTCAATGCCCGTATATCTCCCATGCTCTCTCCTCATACTCTCTCCACTATTCTGTCCTGACCGACCTGTGCATGTCTGCTTCACATCATGACACCTTGAAGCATCTGGGTCGCTATGTCACTTGTGTCGTGGTTTTTGCGGATTTCAATCGTCTTGGTCTTTTCCTGCCAGTGTATCGCCACCCGTCTGGCAAACCTTCCTCCTTTGTCCGGGCTTAGGACCGGCGCATGGACATTGTTGGTTCCCTGGAGCGGAGGATGGATGCAGTTTAACGTCGTGCCCCGGACATCTGAGGGGTTACAACTTACAAGAACAGCTGGGGCAGAACACGTTGGCCGCTGATTTGCTGTGTTAAATGACTCGATTTGGGACGTGTTAACGTCCCTCGCGGCCAACGTGTTAATTGAAGAGATTAGAAAAACAGCTAAGCCTATGGGGTCGTCCATAAAGTACGTCACGCTCCAGGGGGAGGGGGGTGTAAGAAAGTGTGACAGTTTGTGACAGGAAGGAGGGGGGTTAAAATGGTCAAAAATAGCGTGACGTATTTTATGGACGGCCCCTATGTGGTTGAACACTTCCAAGTTCCACGGTGGTCCCATCCTCATTGACATTATTAAAACACAGACTTACCGATGACTATGATCCGTTCGACTTGTCCCAGTTTGTCTTCGGCATCAACAAGAGCTTCTCCAGATAATTCATCCGATGACGAATAGATGTCGCCAGCATCGAATGGAGGCGGAGGAGGAATGGGAATAGGAGGAGGATGGGATGATGAGGATGAGGTGGGGGAGTGGAGGTGGGAAGTGGGGTGAGGTGGGTGGAATTGACGAAGGACGCGACCTTCGATGGCCACTCCGTTGTTTCCATCCGGATAACCGAAGAAGACGTCGATTGGTCGAATGTTTGTCGTTTCCACGTGATCAGAACGCACGAACACGTCTAACAATCAACCAATCACAACCAGAGAATGATGACACGTCATCATAATCATCATCATCATAAGTGTAGGCTAACCATCTTTATAATCATCATCACCATAGTCCTAATTGTAATCATCACCAGCATCATTAATTATGGTCATCATCATCATCATCGTCGTCATCACCATAATTATTGTATAATTATCATCATCACTATCGTCACCAAATAATCACCATCATTCATCACCATAACTTTGATCATCATTGTCACGGCCGGTTTTCGTCGTCATCATCGTCGTCAACTCGTCATCATCACATTGGGTCTTGCTTCCAGATAGGCTATCCATTTGTGATATCAGGCTTCGTCTCTGACAGTGTCAGACTGCCACTTCGCTGCGTCCTCTTAGGTCCTCTTGTTAGAAATTTGGAGATTACGATAAGGGGCGCCTGTGAATAAGCTGATTCCTCTTGGTCGCTACAGAGAAACCCTATCAACGATTATTATCAAAGATGGATGATGCGACATGGGACTCATTTATCTTGCTTTCAACAGCTGAAACGAATCTAGTCACTGGAAAGGAAAGACACGTGGATAAAAGAAAAAAAGATTAGAGAAGGATAGAGCAAGGATGAGCGTACTTGCGATGACTCCGGTGAAGTTGACGAATTGTCTGAATTGTTCGGAGACGTTCGGAATGACTCCACCAACGACGAGGAACTGAGGAGCATCCATGGAAAGAATCCGATGATCATCAGATGCAGATGATGATGATGATGATGATGATGATGAAGAAGATCCATTCAACACAAACTCACTCACTGAACCATCGACCTAAAGATAGACACAAACAACAGTCTCGAATGATCTCACAACGCAACTCCGCTATTGATCGCAATTTGTCATTGCCAGTCTCCAGCCTGGAAAAGGAGGAGGGCGAAGCTATAATGATGGTTGTTCTCATCACGCAGTGTCGTTAAATGAAACTAATACTAGGCTACGGTATCTCAAATCTCTAAACAAATATGTCGCACAGCGGAGCAGAGAACAGAAGCTATGAAGAAAGGTATACAGACACTCTGCCATAGTCTCTGGTGTCATATATTCCTTTTTCTCCCACCTTAGAACCTTCCGTTTCTTTCAGGCTACCTGGGAGCGCCTCTGACATTCGTATGCTGTGAGAAGCGCTTTATAAACGATCAAAAGCAAAACATTAATACATCTATATGACGAGAATCTGTGAAATCAACCTGCAGGTGAAACTGGTCTTGATGTCTAGACGCTGAAACATGGTGAGGATTCGAGTCGGTCAAACCATCACCAGTCGTTAAGATCACTAAAGAACAGAATCAGAAGACAGACTTCTATATATGTAGGCCTAGACAGTCTATGTAGGCCTAGACAGTCTAGACTCTAATCTATTCACATGCAAGCAGTCGAAATCATGGCTCTAATAGTGATATATTAAACTAAATCTTCGCTTGATGAACTGGAATAAATTGTCATAGCGACACTTGAAGGCTTCTTTCTACTCAGAGGCGCTCCAGACTACTGTCAGTGCGAACGCTGAATCAGAGTTTCACGCCGAAGCAATGAGCAATTGTGAGTGAAGAACTTGCTCAAGGTCCCTTAATACGCGGCGGCTTGAGGTGGATTCGAACTCGCAACCTTCTGGCTCCAAGGCACCAAACAAACACCCATATAACCGCGCACCACGATTATTGCAGTATGATAATTGTGGAAAAATAACTGGGGGTTGGACCATTATAAACTAGGAATTGGGGTGTGAAAACAGACTTTACTATGGGGCATTCCCCCTTTCTCGCTCCCTCCATCGGCCGACGCCACCCTTCAGCAGACAGTGGCCATGCACCACCCCCAACCCCTCGGCAATTCTCACCCTGGATTATTGGGAAGGCAAGCAGTGGAAGCTCCTGATCGTATTATAATCGATCTACGTCGGAGAATGACGAATGCGTAGAATACGCTGTGGATGGGTCGGGAATTGTTTGGCATTAATGAATTCATGCTGAGTCCCTTGAGACCAACTAATCATTGACTTGGGTGTTAAACCATGATGCCTCCTGTAAGCTAAAATTATGATACAATATACACGTATATTCATTATATACATCATGTATATGTATATATGCGAGAACGGTAGTTTTAGACTTTTGCTCCATGTACGCATATATTATACTAGCTGGGGTTCCTGGCGATGCCCGGGAATTTTATGTAAATAACCGTGAAGCTATGGCGACGGAATGGAAATAGCAAAAGTTTGGGTTTTTCGCGCCCCAACCATGGCCCCCTCCACTGGCTGGACCTGACGGTCCTCTGTCTACATGCAAAGTTTTATATCAATTGCTGCAAAACTGCAAAAATCTCAAAACATTTTCCCACCCCATACAGCACCGTGCCCCCACCAGGCCCATGCGGGGCGAGGTGTGTCTTGATTTGGGGCGAGGCCGCGAGGCACTCTATATAGCTGCAAAGTTGTTGAGCTGTGGTAGAACTGGGAGCGCCTCTGAGTGGACATCTTAAAAGGGCGATATTTAAATTCTTGAAATGAATGAATAATTAGATAGTCCTATAGGCCTACCTTGAGTCTCGTCGATGGACCAAATGATTCCAACAGATCCACTGTCAGTCAGATATGCAACCATGTAATCCATCGCTCTGCCAAATAGAAATGCAACTAAACTGGAATTATGAATAATAATTATTATTGTTACCGCGCTATAATATAATTATAATCTCGAGGTTTTGGCTATTAAATGATCTTAAAAGTTGGCTCCAAACTGATTTAGATTCGCCACTAATTCTTGTAGGTCTACCAACCACTCCAAATCATGAAATAAACCATCTAAAGGAGCGTAGACTCGTCATCTAAATAACTGTGTATCTGCTATATCTGAGCGACCTGGTGGCTGATCGGTAACGTGCTTGCTCACGGAGCATGCGGTTGCGGGTTCGACTCCGAGTAGCGACCATGGGCAAGTTGTTTGCGCACACGTGCCTCTGTCACCAAGCAGTATAATTTGGTACCGCGTAAGCTGGGAAGTAAACGGTAAGTCTTGCGATACACTGGCCTCGTATCCAGAACCTTTGGATTCGTCCATTGTCGGCTCAAGGCCATTGAAAAGGAGATGAGCGCCTCCCTGTGTTCCACATGGAACTGGATGGACTTTACTTTTTTACTATGCACCCATTGCACCCTGTTTCGCACATTTTATATTTACGGGAATAGAAAATAAATAACGAATATAACGGTCATGGATTCGCCAGAAAGGTCAAGCAGGCCTATATATTTACATTCGTAAGGATTTTTTTAGAAAGGTGCGTCCAATAATAATTAGGTTATCTGAGATTGGTTTTAAATGCCTTGGCTCAGAGCCGGAAATTTGTTGTGTTATGGCATGGCCTTCATCTCTTCTACGGGCTGAGTTCATGTCTGTGCTTTTATATAAAAAATCGACTCGCTCTGTTTTCCCCGGGGCTTCTATGCTGAATTTGCTCGTGAATAGACCATACTTTAATAGGTTCTATGTAAATTTTTAGATACAATGCAGTCACGTAGAATAATAATTGTAAGAATCGTTCGTACTCAGGTGCAATGCTGTGGAGTGAGAGGAGGGCCATGGAAAGAGCGGATGTCGACGCTCCCTCAGCTGAAGAGGAGGTGAAGGAGGTGGAAGAGGAGGAGGTGGAAGAGGATGATGATGCGGTAAATGTGAAGTAGAGTTCGGTGTTGAATCCTCCTCCTCCATCATTTGATGTTTCTTCCATCAAATCAAATCGATCGAATATCTTCAACGTCTCAACCAACAGAGATCGACCACTGAACAAAACCTGAAAATCTATAACACACAAATAATTTATAATTTATATTTGTATGTGCACTTGCTATTGCGCTCTTCAAACAAAATGTGCAGTTCTAAATGGTTTTGTGCAGTTGCAGAAGCACTCCTGTACAGTCAAAGCAAGCAAAATATCAGTCATTGCCCCCCGATTGTAAATAATTTACCATGGATGATGGGAAATGAAAGAAAGGGCTGTGCAGTTCTAAACATTCCTTAAAAACAGCCCTGAAATAATGTGACCACATATGGTTTGTACTGATTTCTCGGTCTATGAAGTTTTAAGGACCTCTTTCTTATGATTTTTTTTATTATAGCTTTCCAATCTTCTGTGGTAATATCATTAAATATCGGATGACAATGAACATTTTAGACTACTTTTAACTGCTCAAAGCACTTTCAGCTGCATATAGGCCTATCCATTTAGAGTTCTTACTTTAGTGTGGAGCTGCACACTAAAGAGCCCTAAAGTTTAAAGGTCTAATGGTATTTTAGTAGGCCTATAGCAAATAACTCATTAAATCTTTTACTCGTTAAAATTTTCCCTTATCACAAATGATATGCCCTCTATTGCTCATAAGTCAATCATAAGAGCAATCAAGAAAATCAATCGAACGAGTGTGTCTGTAACATGCAATCAGGCAGCGCCGTGCTTTCTCCGTGGCTGGCCCTGCGACCTAGAATGAGCTCCCTGTTATCCTTCGTCAAATACCTATTGGCTTTCTACTTCATTTCTTTCTCTTCTCAAGACTGTCTTATTCGACCGGGGTTGGACTGGGAGCGCTCCTGAGTAAAAACCTTGGAGGAATACTATATCAAATTCTCATTAAATAAATAAACAAACAAATAAATAAATAAATAAATGATAGATTGCCCTTGTGACAAAATGTCATCGGACATTATGAGGACGTCCTATGAGGACATCCTATGAGGACATCCTGTGAGGACATCCTATGAGGACATCCTATGAGGACATCCTGTGAGGACATCCTGTGAGGACATCCTACGAGGACATCCTACGAGGACATCCTATGAGGACATCCTAAGAGGATATGCTATGACGACATCCTATGAATGAGGACATGCAGTGGCAGCATCGATCGCTGTAACTCACTGTCGCTGCATCTCGGTCCTCCCCATCCCGTCAGCGTGCAATCGCAATCGCCAATCTCCCGTTGCCACGGCAACCGATTGTTGTCACCGTTGACGACGCATCGTCCTCCGTTGTGACATCCACCGTTGCGATGACACGCGCTCTGCCCTTGACAATGATCGTCGCCTTGACGACCGTTGTCTTGACGACCGTTGTCTTGACGACCGTTGTCTTGACGACCATTGTCTTGACAACCTCTGGTAACGCCTCAGTCAAAAGACACAAAATATGGTTCATTATTAATACATTATTATTTTAATTGCATCGTTTTCTTATTAATGCGAGTTAAATCAGACTAATTATACTAATGTATGGGGCGTATTTGATTTTCAAACAATAGGGTAACGTAATCTATTCTACCAAAACAGTTTGAGTCCATCTTCAGTAACATATTCATCTCTTAGAGAGTAAAGGTTCCGAACTTTTAAGGGATTTATGAAGCGCAGTATAATGGTTCCACATACAAGCACGGACACATATACATTGTGCATGTATATATATATATATATATATATATATATTAAATTGTATTCTATTCTATTTACGGATTCAAGAAGCACCTTCTGTACAGCCTTATCAGAGACGACCCAGTGCGAAGAACCCAGGAAAAGAAAAGTCTTTAAGACAACGGTCAGAAAATTGACTGATAAATTAGTTGATTGATTGATTGACGGATTGATTGGCGGATTGATTAATTGATTGATCAATTGATTGATTAACTGATTGTTTGATTGATTGATTGATTAATTGATTAATTGATTAATTGATTAATTGATTAATTGATTGATTTATTGATTAATTAATTGATTGATTGATTGATTGATTAATTGATTGATTGTAACGACGATCAATATGCCTACCGGTCATTCCTTCCGACGCATCAATCAAATCGAATCGTTGTTGATTGATACGAATTGATCTCATGATACATCCGATGTATCCACCACCGATGAGGAAATCACCCGGTTGACCACCAACATACACGGTCCAACTGATCGAACCCATAGAGTGGAGGGATCTGGAGAGGGGGTCCTCCGCCTCCTCTTCCTTCTCCTCCTCTTCCTTCACCATCCGATCCTCTTTGTTGATGGAAAATAGATAAAAGTCAACGAATTCTCTATCAGATATGCAACTATTTGAAACGTGAGATCTCTAGCAAAATTAATTAATGATTTCTGACCACGATCACACATGAGTGACAATTGAACCAGCTTATTCAAAGGCGCTCAATAAAAACAAACTTGATAGGCATGGGTCAAGATCCAAGTTTTCCCCATTGGGCGATTGCCAATTGGACATGGACGCAAAATACACAAAATAAACATTTGAGAAAATTATTGATCCCAGTTTGAATGACTACTACTTTTTTGACCGAGAAAATAGTTCGGTTTTCATGAGATTTCGACCCGACGACTAAATAATCATCATCATCGCTATCCCTGGGTTAACAACCCGTAGGTGTCCGACGCCACTCTCTGTCTGAGTCTGTCTCGCATCATGCCTCCCAGCCTCAACCGGCCCGGTCAGCAGGTCCGCTCCATACCATTAACATCTTGGAGCCGCTAGACCACCTTGTCCGATTGAAGAGAATATTGCGAGAGAGGTACGAAGGACAACCTGGGTCAATGCCCGTATGTGGCCCACGTATGCTCTCTCCTTCGACTCTCTCCACCGGTCTGTCCTGACCGTCCTGTGCATGTATGCTCCACATCATGAAACCTTGAAGCATCTTGGTCGCTATGTCACTTGTGTCGTGGTTTTTGCGGATTTCTATGGTCTTCGTCTTTTTCTGCCAGTGTATCTCCACCCATCTGGCAAACCTTCCTCCTTTGTCCGGGCTTAGGACCGGCACAGAGACGTTGCTGGTTCCCTGTGGCGGAGGATGGATGCAGTTTAACGTCATGCCCAGGACCTAAATACTAAATAATAGGTAATCAAAAATCAAGATTCGATTCGTTACATCTGCGTCTTACCTCCACTTCCATCTTTTCCATCATCAGAATCTCGTCGTTTTCTCCGTGCACCGTCATCTTCTTCTTTACCCATCTCTTTTTCGTCCTCTGATTGCAGGTGAAATTCCTTTGTAACGGCATTAACGGAAAACTGTACCACGTGATTGCTCCTTATTGAAACCGTCAGATTTTTCCAGTCTGTCGTCGCTAGACCTAAGTGGTACGATAGCAAAATAGAACTATTGATACACCGATAAGCCAGATGAATTGCGTACGATTACAACAGGCTATAAGTTTCAGACAAAGAAGTTAAGTACATGTCCACTTGCCCAACAACACCCTAACACCCTTGCACGTGGAAGACAGTGGAAAGTTCGTTTTGATACAAAAGACCTGAATATTTCATTTATAAAAAAATACTAAAGTTATCAAGCACTTTACTACAATGACCTCTCTGCAATTTGAAATTTCCTTCCTTTCTTCCTTCCTTCTTTCCTTCCTTCCTTATGTCCTTCTTTCCTTCCTTCTTTCCTCCCTCCCTCCCTCCCTCCGCCCCTACATCCCTCCCTCCTCCCTCCCTCTCTCCTTCCGTCCCTCCTTCCTTCATTCCTTCCTTCCTTCCTTCTTTTTACGTTCTATCACATCACAGTCAACCTACATGTAGGCCTATACTTCCAATAACGAAGACGACACTAGTGTCTAACATCAGAAGAGCCTTTGCCTTTGAGTGGACGCCATATAAATGGTCGATTGGATGAGAAAAACAGCAACCTGGAAACGATGCGGTTGCTTCGTGGATGACGTCATGGATGCGGCGTCTAATGGAGATGCTGTCGTTGCCATGGAGATGGACAATGAGTGACGAGCTGCTGTTGTCATCGGTCAGCATCAGCAGCCCAGATGATGATCTCGTGCTGCATGGACGGATGGCGATGGAGATGGAGAAGATGAGGAGGAGAAGGAGGTTCTCTGGACCAGACATCCTAAGCACGATGGGTGAGACGGCGTTTCGGTCAAAGGTTACGGAGGAGTCTGAGTTCCACGTGCCTTACAACGATGACGACAGAAATGCATTCAGTAGAACATACACATAGCGATGGCTTTTATCATGTGATGTGTTGTGATGTGTTGTGATGTGTTGTGATGTGATGTGATGTGATGTGATGTGCTAATGGTGCGGTGATTAACTGTGACATGGATATGAGTGGCAGGTTAACGATGAACCCTTTTAGCAGAGAGAGAGACAGACAGACAGACGGAGAGAAAGAGAGAGGGAGGGAGGGAGGTAGGGAGGGAGGGAGGGAGGGAGGCATAGAGGCAGATACAGAGCGACAGAGACATACAGAGACAGACATATAGAGACATAGACAGGCAGACAGGGACAGAGATACATTAATATAAATACAGAGAGAATGAGATAGAAGAGACAGAGAGACAGACAGAGATAGCCAGAGACACATAAAAACACAGAGAGAGAAACACAGAGAGAGATAGCCAGAGACATATGAAAGAAGGAGACAGACAGGCAGACAGACACAGACAAAGAGAAAGAGGCAGACAGACAGAGACAGGCAAATAGACAGAGAGAGTGAGAGACAGACAGACAGAGAAAGAGTTCCAACGACAACGACGACAGAAATGCATCGAGTAAAATACACAGAATGACCGCTTTCTCATGTGATGTAATGTGATGTGATGTGATGTGCTTACGTATAGAGACATAGACAGGCAGACAAACAGAGACAGACAGAGAAAGAGTTTCAACGACAACGATGACGACAGAAAAGCATTCAGTAAAATACACAGAATGATGGCTTAACCATTGGATGTGAAATGATGAGGGGATCAACTGTGACATGGATAATGGCTGACCTTTTAGACGGATACGAATGGCAGGTTAGCGAAGAATCCTTGTAGACGACAGACAGAGACATAGACAGACAGACAGACAGACAGACAGACAGACAGAAAGTCAGACAGACAGAAAGGCATACAGACAGATAGAGAGACAGACAGACAGACAGACAGAAAGTCAGACAGACAGAAAGACAGACAAACAGACAGAGACATACAATGACAGACAAAGACAGAGACAGACAAAGACAGAGACAGAGATAAAGAAATATCTATAGAGAGACTGTAAATGGTAAAAGCGCATCTTAATTTGACTTCAAGTAGCTGCTTGGTCTGTCATAAATTGGCCGTTTATCTGCGTCTGTGATGAGGTATTGATGAGTCCGAGACATAGGTGTAGGGGACATTTCAAGATTGGGGGGGGGGGGGGCAAAAGTTAATCTTTTGTCCGAAAAATCTTATGACTTTTTAGTCGTCCGGTCGAAATTGCTCGAAAATTCCCGTTACTTCTTTTTCCCGAAAATTCTGACGACTTTTTTTAGTCGTCTCGTCGAAATCTTCGGAAAATTTTAGATAGATTTTTTTTCATGGTCTGCTTGCCCGAAAACCAGACTTGCCTGAATTTGGGGGAGGCATTTGCCCCCCCCCCCCCTGAACCCTCTTCTCTTATGCCTATGGTCCGAGACCTCCATTGATGGACCTACCACTGCTGCTGCTGCAGTCGAATGATGCTGCTGCTGCTGCTGCTGCTGATGATGATGATGATGATGATGGATTGTCCAGTGTTGATGCTCTTCCACTTCCTCCACATCCTCCCTCTGCGTCGCTGGTAGAACATTCACCCACCGTGATTCCAACACCCAGTTGACTGTGCATGATCTCGATTGGGTTGAGGTCAAGTCCTTGCAGTCGGACCTTCTTCATGCAGCCGACGAAAGCAGCTGAAAGCACAAACGAAGGAATGCTTTCTTTGCCTGTCTCTCTCTCGGTTTCTGTCTGTCTATGCCTATGTCTGTCTGTTTGTCTGTCTATGCCTATGTCTGTCTGCCTGTCTTTCTGTCTGTCTTTCTGTCTCTCAGTCTCTGTCTCTATCTGTCTGTCTGTCTGTCTATCTGTCTGTCTGTCTGTCTCCCTCTCTCTTTCTGATCGTTTCCCCCATAAGCCATTCTTCCCTCAATGAAAAATTATTCTCCTTTCAATTCGGCGCCAGACACGTCATACAGCACAAGCACATGCCTGTGTCACGAAAGCTGTCATTGTGTTAAACCGTCTTAGAAAGACAATGCAGGTCGTCCTTGACTCCTTATATTAAACAATGCGCAAAACCAGTAGCGTTGCCAGAAACAATTTCGGGGTGGGGCCCATTTCAGAGGCTTTCCAATTACATAAACATAACATAAGCATAACATGAAAATATAAAATCGTTTCATGTGGTTTAGAAGACTCTGTGAGTCTGTGTATAAACGGTATGTGTGCTTTTGTTCGTTTTGCTTACAATTCATATCGGAGTTCGGATCAAATCCTAAGTATGTTGATTCACCAACGCTGATGTTTTGAAGGACTTCTTCAACACGACGTAGGCCATCCACTTCCAACAACAATCGACTGAATGAGATAACAATTGAATGAATCAGATGACAATTGAATGAATCAGATGACAATTGAATGAATCAGATGACAATTGAATGAATCAGATGACAATTGAATGAATCAGATGACAATTGAATGAATCAGATGACAATTGAATGAATCAGATGACAATTGAATGAATCAGATGACAATTGAATGAATCAGATGACAATTGAATGAATCAGATGACAATTGAATGAATCAGATGACAATTGAATGAATCAGATGACAATTGAATGAATCAGATGACAATTGAATGAATCAGATGACAATTGAATGAATCAGATGACAATTGAATGAATCAGATGACAATTGAATGAATCAGATGACAATTGAATGAATCAGATGACAATTGAATGAATCAGATGACAATTGAATGAATCCGATAACAATTGAATGAATCAGATGACAATGATAAATATGTTATTGAAGACATAAGATAGCAATAATTCTATAAATCAGATAAGAATTGACTAAGCATACGTCAGAAAACAATAAACAACATCAGATAACAAATATTGACTAGATGAATAATAATTGACTATGACTCTGCACATTATTCGCAGATTGTTGTTGTTGTTGAAGAGGAGGAGGAGGAGGAGGAGGAGGAGGAGTAGGAGTAGGAGGTGGAGAAGGAGGAGGAGGAGGAGGAGGAGGAGGAGATAGACGGAGGTGGTAGGAGACAATGACCATAGGAAGAATAAGGCAGACAATCAGGAAAAGGAAGAGAAGAAAGATGATGTAAAAGGAACAAGGAGAAGAGGAGAGAATGAAAGAGAAGTGGAGTGTGAGTATAGTTATGCAATTAGTAGACGGAATATTTCCGGCTGAAAAACACACTCAAAACATATTATACGCGTTCATTCATACAAACACATACAAACAATAAACATGCACATACATTTGCACAGGTATGATGATGATGATGATGATGATGATGATTATGATGATGATGATGATGATGATGATGATGATGATGATGATGATGATGATGATGATGATGATGATGATGATGATGATGATGATGATGATGATGATGATGATGATGATGATGACGACGACGACGACAACGATGACGATGACGACGACGACGACGACGATGACGATGACGACGACAACGATGACGACGACGACGATGACGACGACGACGACGACGATGACGATGACGACGACGACGACGACGATGACGACGACGACGATGACGACGACGACGATGACGATGACGACGACGATGGTGACGACGACGACAATGACGACGACGACGATGACGACGACGATGACGATGACGATGACGATGATGATGACGATGACATCCTCACCCGTTGTCGTAATCGAGTCGCAGCGTGTGCCATTGGTTGTCGTTGACGCGGTTGTCAATAGCAACGGTGGCAGTGTCGTTGTTCTTATCTGAGGAAGCAGAAGTCGTTCTAAGGATCGTCGCCAGGTCTCCTCTCACCACTGCCACCTATCGATAGAAGCAGTGGATTACTACAGACAACTAATCCTTCGGATTAAATTATAAAGGACGGATAATCCTCTGTTTATACATCCGACGAGATTAATCCGGTTGTAACGGAGACATGGCACTCGTTGCTTTGTAATTTATTCATTCATTCTTTCATTCTTTCATTCATTCGTTCATTCATTCATTCATTCATTCATTCAATCATTCAATCATTCATTCATTTGTTCATTCATTCATCCATTCATTCATTTGTTCGTTCATTCATTCATCCATTCATTCATTTGTTCATTCATTCATCCATTCATTCATTTGTTCATTCATTCATCCATTCATTCATTTGTTCATTCATTCAATCATTCATTCATTCATTCACTCATTCATTCATTCATTCATTCATTCATTTATTCATTCATTCATTTGTTCATTCTTTTGTTCATTCATTCATTCATTTGTTCGTTCGTTCGTTCGTTCATTCATTCATTCGTTATGGAGATTTATATAGCGCCCCTTCAAGGAGCGCTCCCGACCCAACCTCGGCTGAAAAAGCCGGTTTCCAAAGGCTGCGATAGAGCTCCTCTGAACAAAGCCTATATGCGTAAAGCGTATAGACGTTGTCTAACTGTCTGTCTGTTTGACAGTGTTTGTCTGCCTGTTTATCTGCTCATCTGTCTATCTTTCTGTCGATCTGTCTGCCTGTTTGTTTGTCTGTCTATCTTCATGTCTGTCTGTCGATCCTCCTGTTTGTCTGTTCATCTGTTTGTCTCTGTGGTCTCTGCATCTGGGATTATGTTGCGGCGGTCTGTCCAGCTATCATTGTTCATCTGGCTATATTAAAGCAACTGGTTACATTGACTCGAATGCACTATCTACCTGAACCTTCTGTTGCCTAAAGTTTCATGAAATTTCATGGAATCGAGTGCGTAGTTCTGCAGGACATTTCTTGTCCATCATGCTACATAATTAATGCTATGGTTCCATAGAAGTCCTGAGATTGGATTTAAGTTTGATTGAATTCTGCGACACTGACACACTGCACGGTCAGTCTGCACCAATTCGCGGATTGTTGAGAAGGATGAGAAGAAGAAGAAGGATTGAATGGAGGAAGGGGAATGGGGTGGAGATAGGAGACAATGATCATCGGAAGAAGGAGGGAGAAAAACAGGAAGAAGAGGAGGAAGAGGGGTGAACCAAATTCGCCTCGTCTATTGAGAATGAAGAGCCTAACATCATTGAATTAAGTAGAATCATATTAAATAAGAACCAGACGTAATTATGACGGAGATATTGCGATTCAGATTTTAAAAAAAGTGCTGGAAAGGATTGGAGAGGAAAGAACAATGATAATGATAAAAACAATCAGAGAAAGAAGGAGGAGGGGGAAGAGGGATGAAACGTTCAGAACCTAATTCGCCTTTGTCTATTGAGAATGAAGAGCTTAACACCATTCAATTAAGTAGAATCATTATAAATAAGAACCAGACATTATGATGATTGATTTTGCGAATCGTAGTAAAATCATTTTGAGGTATGCCCAGCGTTCCTTTTGGTCATTTCTTTCTTTAATGTTAAACCATCGAGTAGGATGGGAAGACCAAAGAGAAGTAGACGTACATGTAGAATGAGATGTGCGTTTTGTATGGACTGTGTATAATTATTAAACAGAATCTGTAATTCACCTGTAGGAAGCTCTTCGGTTCATCGTCACCAGATTCGACGTGAACAAGAATGCAATCTGCTTTCATCGTTCGAAATTTCATCTGCAGCTCGAAGATGCTGCTGCTGCTGTTGGATGCAGAGGATGAGGATGAGGATGAAGATGAGGAGGAAGAAGATGAGGAAGAGGAAGATGATTGAGAGTAAGGATGCTCGATCTTGGCAAAGGCACCTTCGTGGCTGAACTGGAGAGCGCTCTTTGACAACTCCGTATGACATCCGTAGACAACCGGTCCGTCCTTTCCATGGTACCTCACGCGACCACCACTGCTGCTGCTGCTGCTGCTGCTGCTGGTGATGTCGTCGGTGGAGGTGGATGTGATGAGTGAGTTGAGGATGGATTCGTCGTTGAAGATGAGACCACGAAGACATCCAACGAAGTTCCGCTGACTGCGCAGACCTACAAAGTATTGCCAGTCCAAAGTCTGGAGAAAGAGGAGGGCAACGCTAATCGTTCTTCATACATTCATGTATGTGCACTTGTTATAGCGCTCCTTCTAGCTTTCTCGCTACTCAGAGGCTCTCCCGAATGCAGAGCGGACACTGCATCGGAGTTTCACGCCGAAGCGCTGAGCAATTGCGAGTGAGGGACTTGCCCAAGGTCCCTGCGCGGTGTCTTGAGGGTGGATTTGAACCTCGAACCTTCCGGCTCCAAGGCAACGACGCCACTAGGCCTACTACACCACCGCGCCCCACATGTGATACATGATAAAGTGTCGTTAAACAACAACAGCCATTACGGAATGGTTGCACTTATGATTTTATTCATTCAATCAGGGTTTTTTTCAAGGTCTTACTATAGTTTCAGTGTAATAGCTTCTACCCACGGTAGGATGATTGGTAAGGGCAGAAGTAGATGCACGTTTGAATATATATCTTGAAAATTGTATAGGGCCTATTGCACTGTATCCATAAATTTATATAGCGCTTCTCGTAGTGCACGTGAATAAGCTGGTGCTCCGCGCTTGGCTTTCAAGTAGCGCTCTAGAAATTTCGAGTTTACGATTACGATTACGATTATGCCAATCATAGGCGCTGAGAAATGTTGATATTTCAGCTCATTTTCGCCTACGGTTAAATACAACGCAGACTTTCACAGGTGCCTCTCTCAGCAAGTCCACATGAAGCCCATTGCATGACGTACACTGTACCTTCTTATACAATGTCCATATGGGTCCTTTATCTAATGGAATTTATGGAAATGCTGCAGGCATGCGTCATACCATCTTTGGAACTCAAGCGTGTATATATATATATATATAATATATATATATATATAATTATATATATATATATATATATATATGCATATATATGTGTGTATACATTGTGAGGACCTGGTTTGGCAGCAACTCGTAAAATAAAACAACTCGAACGTGTTTTAAATGAAATATATAATCTTGAACTTCTCGTTGTGTTTCATGTTTTTTACTACCGTCAAGTACAAGAACTTTAACAAGAACTCAGACATCTACTGTCTCCCTACTATACATAAGAGCTATTACTATACGCTGATACACTGTCAGCGATTAAGCGGTAAGCACTGTCCTGACATACATGTATATATACTTGCTAGATTTTGCTGAATGGACGATGATAAGAGCAAATGAACATGGATAATCACATTTTAAAGTGCTCTAGAGTGGATAATCACGTGCTAGAGAGCACTTCTGATGAAGTGGCGCTATATAAATGTATGATTGCGATTACGATGACGATTTTTACCCGCTTGTAAAGAAGCGAGTGATTCTCAAGAAGTCTTGGAATCTTTCGATCCATGAGATGTGACAACGTACTCACAGAATGACACAGACGCTGAGTGTATGACGACACATTTATCCAGCGCCATTATTTAGACAGATCACCGCATCGGACGGAATAACTATTTATTTAGGGTATTTTATATAATGGGGGATAGCCTCGTTAGCTACACCGGTAAGCGCGAACGGCATTCGTCTGTTGGATACAACGGACTGCGGTTCAAGCCCCGGGCTGAGAGTTGACATTCAGAGATTTAGATTATCTCGGGCTATCACGTGTGGGACGCAGGGGTGCAAGCTCCTGCGGAGCGACCTTGGGCAAGTTGCTTACCCATCATTGTCTGTGGGGAAGGCAACGGGAAACCACCTCACTCATCTCATCCCCAGGGGCGTAAAGCCAACGAACCTGCCTACGGGCGGAGCACCATCATCATCATCATCATCATCATATAATGGAGCGCCTCTTCAAGGTAGGCTACTCAGAAGCGCTACCAGCCCATGCAGTTCCTGCTAATCATCACAGTTTTGAGATTCTTAAAAAGAACAGAGTGGAGTGACCCATGAAATAATGGAGTACATAATTATACCGAGCATGCTTGCGGAAACGTCCATTCCACCGAAGTAGACGTATGGCGGTAGGTGGAGCCTCACTTCCGGTTTGTTTAAAGACATCTTCTCAACTTCAGATGATGAGTCAAGAGTGACGTCAACACTCTCATCAGCGTGTCGGACGGTCAGCTCGTGCCATCTGCATTAAACGAATTATACACTGTGCCCCATAAAAAACACACCAAATTGTTTTGCAAATATCTCTAATACCTGATGACATATCAAGCTAAAATTTTCCAAATATTTAGAGAAGTCGACCAAGAATATGATTCCAAACTTTCATGAAATAAAGTTGAACGGATAAAAAGATATGAATATTTAAACTTCATATACCGAAATTGCAGTTTACAAGCAATTTTCTGTCAGATTCAATAAAAAGTAAGCCAAACAATTTTTTTTACATCTCTGATGTCTGATGAGTAATCATAAAAACTTTTTCCATATATTTAGGGAATTGAACCAAGAATAGGATTCCAAAATTTCATGTCATAAATGTGAAGGGATAGAAAGATATGGATATTTCAACTTCATCACCCGAAATTTCCGTTTTCAGCAATTAAGTCTGTTATTGTGTAGACTTCATTTCTCCCACATTATGGCCTCCGAACAGTCCAGATTTGAATCCTGTCGACTATAAAATGTGGAGCGTGATGCAAGATCGAGCCTACCAGACAACAATCCATGATATAAACGATCTGAAGCAACGCTTGTTGGAAGTGCGGGATGGCCTGAACCAGAGGATAATCGACGTTGCTGTTGCCATTGCAATGGCGCCAGCGCCCTCAGGCTTGCGTGCAAGCAGGAGGGGGACATTTTGAGCATCTTATTTAATTAAATTATCAAACCATACTGTTGGGGTCATATTGTTAGTTCAATTCTCTACATATCTGGAAAATTTTAGAATGATTAATCATCAGGCATTGGAGATAATAGGGAAACAGTTTATCGAATCTGACAGAAAATTGCTTGTAAACTGCAATTTCGGTATATGAAGTTTAAATATTCATATCTTTTTATCCGTTCAACTTTATTTCATGAAATTTTGGAATCATATTCTTGGTCCACTTCTCTAATTATTTGGAAAATTTTAGCTTGATATGTCATCAGGTATTAGAGATATTTGCAAAACAATTTGGTGTGTTTTTTTATGGGGCACAGTATACATTTATATAATATAATTATATTAATTCGTTGATTCATATAGACTTATACAGCACCCATTCAAGAAACCAACCTAGGAGCGCTCCTAGCTCACCCATGAAAAAAGAAAAATGACTTGAGTGATTTATTAAACAAAGAGAGAGAGAGTGACAGGCAGAAACACATATATAGATAGAGATACATAGCAGAGACAGACAGAGATACAAAGTCAGAGACAGGGACAGAGACAAACAAACAGAGACAGTCAGAAACAGATAGATAGACAGCGACAGAGACAGACGGATGCAGAGAAGGACAGAGACGGAGACAGACAGACAGAGACTGATAGATTCGAATATGTTTACAATACACTACCGATTGTCGTCGAGTCTGCTTCCAACGGAGACGAACAATTCACTGTAGGACGATTGATCTGGAAAGATGATGGAAACGTGGAGCGATGCATTGTGGATGGAGATGGCAAGATGGTTGTAAGATGGATAGAGTTGCCACGCGTAGAACAGGATGCCCTGTCTCACCGACGACATCTGCGTGAAATAAACAGCACTTACACTTGTGGGGCACGGTGGTGTAGTGGGTATGTTCGTCGCCTTGCAGCCGGAGGTTGCAGGTTCTAATCCACCACCTCAAGTCGCCACGTAGGGACCTTGGGCAAGTCCTTCACTCGCAATTGCTCAATGCTCAGTGCTTCGGCGTGAAACTCAGATGCAGTGTCTTCGCTGTGAGGCTGTAGTCGGGAGCGCCTCTGAGTAGTGAGCTTGAAGGGGCGTCATAACAAGTACGCATACAACAAACAAGCAAACTTACGTTATTCAGCGGGCGCTATATAAATATCGATTGAAGGGCTTTTCAAAGGAATTGTTAAACTGCACTTGTGCACAGTCAGCAATGTTTGATCTAAACTTAATCTCGGGCCATTTATAGCCAAAAAATTTCTGACGATGTTTTTTTAGTCTAAAATTTCCCAATAAGGTACGGTAGGCTACCAACTTTCCTGCTTTAAAATCTGATAGCCGTTTTTAGTCTTTTCCCAAATCACACACAATGTCGCCTTTTTACTGCATAACCCCTTCCTTCCTTCTATTCCGGTCCTCCATCGTAAATGACCCCTAATCGGATGACAGCGACCTTTATTTTACTATTTTCACTGCACAAGATTATTTCTACAAGTAACTGAACATATTCATTTACAACTGAACATGTTCATTTACAACTGAACATGTTCATTTACAACTGAACATGTTCATTTACAACTGAACATGTTCATTTACAACTGAACATGTTTCATTTACAACCGAACATGTTCATTTACAACTGAGCATGTTCATTTACAACTGAACATGTTCATTTACAACTGAACATGTTCATTCACAACTGAACATGTTCATTTACAACGGAACATGTTCATTTATAACTGAACATGTTCATTTACAACTGAACATGTTCATTTGCAACTGAACATGTCCATTTACAACTGAACATGTTCATTTACAACTGAACATGTTCATTTGCAACTGAACATGTTCATTTACAACTGAGCATGTTCATTTACAACTGAACATGTTCATTTACAACTGAACATGTTCATTTGCAACTGAACATGTTCATTTACAACTGAGCATGTTCGTTTACAACTGAACATGTTCATTTGCAACTGAACATGTTCATTTATAACTGAACATGTTCATTTACAACTGAACATGTTCATTTACATCTGAACATGTTCATTTACAACTGAGCACGTTCGTTTACAACTGAACATTTTGTGAACAACTGCACGTTAAAAAAGTCCTGATCGACTGATTGACTGGCTCTATGCAGCCTCATCCATCACTGTCAATTCGACTCAACGCTTTGGACATTGTACTTTGCACACGGCCATTCACTTCACCGTCCGTTGAGATTTCAACTGATCCAATCAGCGGCTGCCACGTAATTATAATTATTTTATCCAACAAAATTAATCTACCCTAACCATGCACTTTATCAGCGTTGTAGTCGCATATTAATCATAATTGTAGCTCTCATTGGCCTTGAGCACTTCTCTCACCATGGTGAGAATTGCTGGGAGCGTAGGGGTTTCAACCCCCCCCCCCCCATTTGTTTCTTAGAACCCCATAGTAAAGTCTCTTTTTGACACCCTAAGTCAAAGTGAATGATACTCCAATCCCCCACCACAGTTATCTTTTCCACAATTCTCACACTGACCTTCACGCACAACGCTCATTGACCTTGAGCACTTCCTTCATTGTTCGGCGCCATCGAGAGATACTTGGTCGACGGTTGAGAAAATAAATATATAGCGCCATACAATAACCTCATGAAGACGCCTAACGCCTACCCGACAGTTCTAAACAAGTGCTCTTGAAATGTAGATTTCATGTTGTTTGTTTGTATTTGCACTTGTTATAGCGCCCCTTCAAGCTCTCTTTACTCAGAGGCGCTCCCAACCGCAGAGCGGACGCTGCATCCAAGTTTCACGCCGAAGCGATAAGCATATATTATTGTGAGTGAAGGACTTGACCAAGGTCCCTACGCGGCGACTTGAGGTGGATTCGAACCTCGAACCTTCCGGCTCCAAGGCAACGACGCCACCACTACATCACCGCTCCCCCAAAATTATAAATTATACGAAACCTTGAACTGCATGGACAGACTGCGCCAGTGGATGTGTCTGTCCGTTGGGATTCCGTCGTCGTAGACGCTGTACAGCAACCATTCGGATCCATGCAAGGTCAGCGACGTCAAGTCTACGCAGGAAGATCACAGAAGAAGAAGGCAGGGCTTTTTAAACGTGCAGTTGTACACAAAATGTGCAGTTCTAAATTGGATTTGTGCAGTTGTAGAAGCACTGATGGATAGACAATATCAAGGAAGATCTTGTAGCCTATGCAAAAAACACTAACTTCACCATGGTGGGCGAAACTGTCAGGGACAGAACACTATGGATGCACTTCATAATGGCCTCATCGTCAGGAAACTGATGGAACAGTAGAAAGAAGAAGAAGCACTGCTGTGCAGTTAAACTAGCAAAAACGTCAATTGTCCTTTGATTGGAAGTAACTTACCATGGAGGATGGGAAAGGAAAGAATTCCTTTAAAACAGTCCTGGAAGAAGACAAGGTCAACAACTACAAGTTCAAGTCACCAACAAAGATTTAAGAAGACGAAATTCTCCGATTAAAGTCTAATGTCATTGTCATTTTTTTATATAGCTCCTCTTCTAGATACTTACTCAGAGGCGCTCCAAGCTTAGACACAGCTAAAAAAAAGTAAGCTGTGAAAAATTTGTAAAAAAATTAGTAGGCCTATGCGAGTAGGCGTCAATTGCAAGGCTAATGGAGGCAAAGATTTATGGAGACGAAATATAAATGTCTTGTCTCTTCTTTTCTATACTGTGTCCACACGGAGTGGCTTTCTTCCAGCTCTACTTCAGTCCCGCTGTTCTTGACCGGCAGTGCGTGTCTTAAAGAATCGAGAAAATGCGCTTGATAAATCAGACATGGCATTAGAATGAGCGATTAAGATGTTCTATTGTTGCTGATGTTGATGTTGGTTCATAGTGCCTATAGATTTCCCAGTCCAGAGAACGGAGAGAGACATGCATGGCATGGAGGAGATGGACAGAGACTGAACGTGGCAAGGGAAAGGAATGGAGGAAGAGGGACAGAGAGAGAATGAGGAAGGTATAGATGAAGGCAGACAGAACGAAGACAGGGAGCAATAGATAGAGTAAACGTGTGCAGGGTTGGCCATAAAAAGTACCCCTAAGGTGTTTTGCCAATATCTTTGTCAAAATTATGAATTTTTAAATTATATTTTAAAGGCATAAAGGCAATTCATATCTACATACACTATTTCAATTTTACTAAATTCTTTGAGATGACTTAATGACTTAATTTAATAAAATCGTGTTTATGTTACTTTTTGCTGCGTTATGTTTCTGAGTAGTCAAAAAACAGTTGGTGGTCTCATTTAAAGTGATATAACTTTTGTTCTGTTTTAAATATTTTGGCGAAAATTGGCCATCATGTGTAAATATAAATTCCCTTTAAATCTGTAAAATCTGACTTACAAATACTTACTTTTGTTCAGGATATGGGCAAAAAACCGTAAGAGTTTCAGGATAAAAATTTGTAAAAAAACCGTCGGGTCTCTTTTTATGGCCCACCCTGTATACTTAGAATAGAACCTTAGAAATGAATCTCCACTGAGGTCAAACCTCTTCCTGACCTGCGTCGTTGTTCTCGCATCGTTCCGTGGAATAGCCGCCCCCTCCTGCACCCTCTCCTCTTCCACCCTCTCCTCTTCCACCCTCTCCTCTTCCACCCTCTCCCACTTCCACTTCTCCTCCTCCTCCTCTCTCCATGTCAGTTTTCCAGCTGCATGGGTCAACGCATCCGTCGATGACCTGACCAGTTCTCCAGTGGAGCGACGGCCTCGTCGTCGTCGTCATCATCGTCAGAAGAGATGATGACGACGACGTCTCCTGCTGTTGCTGCTGCTGCTGATCGATGTCGTCGTCGCCAGAGGATGATGAAGATGATGAAGACAGGCGAAGACCTTTGATGCAGCCGACAAACGGATGACGACGACCACTGCTGCTGTGCTCCAACGTCATATCCGGTCGGTAACCTACGTCACAGATGACGACGACGACGACGTGAGGTTAGAGGATGAGAAGAGAGAAGAGAGAAGAGAGGAGACATAGGTAGACAAAGGCAGACATAGGTAGACAAAGGCAGACATAGGTAGACAAAGGCAGACATAGGTAGACAAAGGCAGACATATGTAGACAAAGGCAGACATATGTAGACAAAGGCAGACATAGAAGATGGGACGGACGGTTCAGGATATGAGCCACCTGACGGATTTATGCGATGATAGGTTAATGATGAGATGAGCTGCAGACATCAAGAGAAGAGACAGACATGTGGATATGATGGGTAGACATAGAGGACCATAGGTAGATATAGATGATAAACATAGATAGACATGGATGATATACATAGATAGACAAAGATAAACATAGGTAGATCTAGATAAACATAGGTAGACGTAAATAAACATAGGTAAACATAGATATAGGTAAACAGAGGTTAAGAAAGATAAACATAGATGGGCATAATAATATATAAACATAGATAGACATAGATAAACATACGTAGACGTAGTTAAACATATATAAACATAAATAGACATAGATAAACATAGAAAGACATAGGTAAACACAGGTTGACTTAGGTTGACATACGAAGACAAGGGTAGACATATAGAGTGACATAGGTTGACGTAGCTAGACAATGGATGACGCAGGTAGACAAAGGAATGCATCGAATGGAATATATAATCAGACAGCATAAAATTTGTAAGTTGTAACAGGTAGCATCGGTAGACATACAAACATGCCGACATACGTAAATGCACTTATGAGTAGTAGTCGCTTGATGAATTATTATTTATTATTATTATTAATTAATTAATTAATTAATTAATTAATTAATTAATCGTTATTCATAAATGAATACATGCAAGATAAAGTCTGCGGCAAATTATTAATCTCCTCTTATATACTTTCTTTTGACATGCGCAGCATGCAAACAGACATACAAGACTGGGAAACGAATTCATATGTATATACCTCCTAGGAATACAACGGAAGTGAGTCTTCCTTTGACGACATCGGTCACGTGATCTGCGTTCGTCTGCATCATCTGCTTGCGTTGTGTTTCACTGTCAAGGTCAAGGTCAAGGGTCAGATGTGAAGTGGCGACATCTATTTCAACCGCAACCGAATGCCATCTGTCGTCCAAACCTAAACCTAGAATGACATAATATCCGAAAAACAAGTATTAATCAAAATAATGGTATTTATATCATCTACTTTGATCTCTTCCGACCTTCTGTTATTCCACCCACATCCTCTGTTCCTCTGTTTACGTACTTTGCCCCATTTCTTCCTTCCACTGCGTCCATTCCTCTGCTATGGTTCTTCCTCCTATACTATGCTCCTCTGTATCTGTTTTTCTACCTAATACATGAAGGTAGGTAGATAGGTAGGTAGGTAAGAAGGTAGGTAGGTAGGTAGGTAGGTAAGAAGGTAGGTAGGCAGGTAGGTGGGTAGGTAGGTAGGTGAGGAGGTAGGTAGGTATACTTAGGTAGGTAGATAGGTATACTTAAGTATGTAGGTAGGTAGGTAAGTAGGTAGGTAGGTAGGTAGGTAGGTAGGTAGGTAAATGGGTAGGTAGGTAGGTAAGTAGATAGGTATGTAGGTAGGTTGGTAGGTAGGTAGGTAGGTAGGTAGGCAGGCAGGCAGGTAGGTAGGTAGGTAGGTAGGTAGGGGTAGGTATAACCGTATAAGCCTACATATGTACGGGTGAACTAAACAGTTTTGGCCACTAGTCCTTTAAAATGACTTCGGGAGGTCCAACTGTCGCGTTTTCATTCTAAACCCGGATATCCACTATATATGATTCTGTAATAAAACATCATGGTTCCCGTGTAAAACCTGTTGACAGCATGCCAACGAAAATTGCTCTTGAATTATTCATATTCGTAAACATGGGGCAACACTCATGGGCATCTCTCGCAGTTATACGGTACATTAATGCGTCTTTACAGTAATGCATAACATGCAATGCGTTACAACAGTCTTTAATGAAGCATCGGTGTTGGTCGCTGATTTAATAAGCGGGTTCTTTGACCTACATCTCAATGACCAGGGGCGCCGTTAGGCGTACGCACTTACGCAAGTGCGTACAGCGGGAAAAGGCAAAAAAAATTTTACAAATTGTAAATTAAAGAATTAAAGCGTGAAATATTATAAGCGATGAAATTCTATTTAATCTATTTTCTGGTGATAACTCATATTCGCCAGTAGGCATATACGGCAGGGCTTAAAGTGTGCCAGGACGGTCATGAACGGCGTCCAGGCACTTATTTTCGAGGCTGGACGCCGTCCTGCCACTTATTTGGCCAGCACTGCCTGGACGGTCGTCCATGACTGCATGGACGGCGTCCATGCAGTTACGGACGACCGGCCATGACTGCCCAAAAATGGCTCCATTTGAGGTCGACACAGCCAAAAATGCGCTGGTCGCTGGGGCTCCGCCCCAGACCCCGCTGCGGGAGCTTACGATCAAGACAAAAACCTTTCTATTTTACACTAACCTTTTGATTTCTATTGTTTCTAATCTCCCCTCCCATTTCAACCTCTCCTCCGCTTGCACTCACCTCTGCTGCTTTCCATTCACGACTGAAAACCGAATTCTTCGAGCTATCCTACCCAGTTTCCAATCAGCTTTCAGTGGCGGCGCCAGGGGGGGGGCTAGGGGGGGCTAAGCCCCCCCTAAACGTGGCTCAGCCCCCCCAAAGCAAAAAGCTGAAAATGTCTAAAACAGCTTACTTCGTAATAAGAAAACTAGACAATGACCAACGGCAACGAAATCAACTATGTTATCATAGTATAGATGCTTAATTATGCCATTGGTGGCGCCAGGGGAGGGGTTAGGGGCTAAGCCCCTAAATGTGACTCAGCCTCATTCCAAAGCGAAAAAAATGAATGTCCATGCATCGGATTAAAAGTTATTATTATTATCTTATTTTCGGATCTCAACTGCGGCGGAGGTCATACATTGACTCACATGTGAGACATCAATTGCGACTGGGCTCGACTCCCGGACATCGACTCTCTCTGCGACTCAACACCAGCATGCATACAGTCCTCTTATTTATACCCTAATGGAGCTGCAGGGGACAGAGGGCTGAGGTCCGGACCGGTCTGAGGTCCGAACCGGTCTGGCGAGGGAAAGGGGCACAAATCCGCGATGGCGAAGCAGAAGTTGAGGTACCGACCGGTCTGAGGTCCGGACGGGTCTGGAAGAGTGAAGAGGACTGGAGGGCTCGAACTGGCGGGGGAAGGGGCTGAGATCCGAACCAGTCTGAGCCAGGGCTAGCGGGGGAAGAGGGCTGGGGACAGTGGGGGTCCAAGGCGGCGGGGGAAAAGGAGGCTGAGGTCTGCGCGGGGGGGAAGAGGACTGAGGTCCGGACCAGTGTGAGTCCGGGCTGGCGGAGGAAGGGGCTGAGGTTTGGCCCGGTGTGAGTCCGGGCTGGCGTAGGAAGGGGGTTTAGGTTTGGCCCATTGTGAGTCCGGGCTGGCGGAGGAAGAGGGCTGGGGTTTGGCCCGGTGTGAGTACGGGCTGGCGGAGGAAGAGGGCTGAGGTTTGGCCCGGTGTGAGTCCGGGCTGGCGGAGAAAGGGGGCTGAGGTTTGGCCCGGTGTGAGTCCGGGCTGGCGGTAGAAGGGTGTTGAGTCCGGGTTGGCGGAGGGAAAGGACTAAGATTCACAAGGACAGCAATTTTGAATTTCGCTACAATAGCGCGTCGATGCTTATGCTAATAGAATGCACCGCAGACCGTGATGAGGTTAAGTGCACCATGTCCGGCCCACCGATCTTCTGAGAAGCTACGCCGGTAATTCTACACAACTATCCATTGGGAAATGGGGTGTTCATTTTTAGCAACAGCAGTCATGGGCGGAGACTTGGGGGCCAGGGGACGGTCCACGAGACCCCGAAGTTTGTGGTTGTGGACGGAGATGCTGTTCCCCCAATATTTCCAAAATATCTAAAAATGTCATTGTAAATTTCTAGAGTGTTATCTACTTTTTTTCATCATGAACAATTTCGCTAGGACGACAGCAAAACTGGTATACCCTTGCAGTGTGGAATTCGACAATTTATACAACGTGGAGGAACATTGTTGAACTCATGAACCATTTCTTTCAGCAATGAAATAATTATGAGTAATTTGTTGAGATGACAGCTTCAAATGTTACCATTAAAGTGCTGATATCCAAACATTTAAACAATGGCCTACAAGGGGACACTTTTGAAGTCATAATCCACGACTTTTAGCATTGAAATTATGAGCTATTTAGTAAAAATGACAGCCCAAAATGCTATTATTGCAATGTGAAAATTCAAAAAATTGCATGACTTTATTGTTCATACAGAATTAGCTAACAAGAGCCCGAAACGTGCTCCTATCGATGTCAACAGCGAAAAACGCGCTGGTTTCTGGGGCTACGCCCCAGACCCCGCTGGGGGGGCTTACGACGCTCCCCCAGACCCCCTAGTCAGCATGAGCTTCGTGCATTCGAAACTCGCAGCTTCGCGTCTCCAGCGCATGCAAAATTAACGCCCTTAATGAAAATGTTCTACTTGCGTCCCTGGGAGGAAGGGTTTGGGGTTTCAGTCCCCAAACCTGAAATCCTGGCGCCGCCACTGGTTGTATCCGTAAAATCTTCTACATAGGACATGCCCCTAGGAGTTTTTCTATATAGGCCTATCCGTATGATAGTATACTTAAAAAATTTCTAGACACCTTTTTTAGTCTTCAAATCTCTGAAGATCGACACCTTTTAAGCTGCTAACATTTCTAAACACACCTTTTACAATCGTCTAAATTTCTGAAGACACTTTTTTAGTCGTCAAAATTTCTAAAGACACCTTTTTCTGTCGTCAACATATCTGAAGACACCTTTTTTATAGTCGTCTAAATTTCTGAAGACACTTTTTTTAGGTCATCCAAATTTCTTCGAGCACCTTTTTTTAGTCGTCAAAATTTCTGAACACACCTTTTTTATGTCAAAATTTCTGAAGACAACTTTTTTAGCTGTCAACATTTTTGAAGACACTTGTTTTTAGTCGTCAAAATTTCTGAGGACACCTTTTTTAGCTGTCAAAATTTCTGAACACATCTTTTTTAGTCGTCAAAATTTCTGAAGACACCTTTTTTT
>OX243821.1:15231302-15248025 GCA_945859605.1 Lumbricus rubellus | reverse complement strand
TAGCAGAGTGAACATGTGTAGAGAACGAATTTCAAAAATAATTTTCTAAGATGTAGAATTTAAGAAGTATATGCACAATGCACGAGGAGAAGCAGTGGAATTGGTAATGCATAGCCAGAAGACGATACTTAGTGATATCTTAATTTTCTAAGTTACGCACGTGAATTTTCTATATTTGGTAGTGCCAATGAGGAAAGCTTCATATACATTATAGTTTGTCGCGTATTGCATGTGCAAAGTCGTATGAATTATGAAGTTCAGTATTAAAATGTTCTGTGCTGAGGAGTTTGTTGTAAATTTTAATAATCATGCATCAGAATCTTGCCTATATATTCTTGGACATTTTCATTAGTAAAGACACATACCACTTAAAATATCCATCCAATTTTAGTAAAATTGCAAGTTTTCGTGAATTACTGTAACTTGAGATATGCAAATTATAAGATATGTACAATGAAATGCCTATTGAATTTGTAATATTATTCGAAATTTGTGTGTGATTCATGAGGATTCTACCGCTCGCGAGCATATGAACTTTCAAATTGCATCTTTATGTGTTGAAGGAGAAAAGCAAGTTTTGAATGCTCATTTTTCTTAGATAAAGGAAGATGTATTCTTAGACATTTCCATTAGCAAACATACATAAAAGTTTAAATGTGCAACCGGTTTTAGTAAAATCGTGACTTTTGACGAATCATTGTGCATTGAAAAAAGCAAATTATAAAATATTTTTGATGAAATTGAAATTGAATATGTTTCATTATTCGAAATTTGAGTGTGATACTTAAGTTCATGACCATTTTTAACAAGTGCAAAGAGCTTGTGTGCATGGGAAGATGTAAATACGCATTGCAGAAATGTTATGACTGCAGAAATGTCATCACTCGATGGGGGACGGCGGCGGCGGCGGCGCACACTCCATGTAATAAATGTGGGAACTCAGAAGATATTGAATGCAAACGTACGACTTATTAACTTGTGATGAAAGTATATTTTAACTTGCAGTTGTACACAAAATATGCAGATCTAAATGGATTTGTGCAGTTGCAGAAGCACCTTTTGAACAGTTGAAACTAGCAAAAATGGTTATTGTCCTCCAATTGGAAGAAATACACCATGGAGAATGGGAATGAAAAGAAGTTCTAAAAATTTCTTAAAAACAACTCTGAAATAATAATAATATAGAAAATTCACGTGCGTAACTTAGAAAATTAAGATATCACTAAGTATCGTCTTCTGGCTAGGCATTACCAATTCCACTGCTTCTCCTCGTGCATTGTGCATATACTTCTTAAATTCTACATCTTAGAAAATTATTTTTGAAATTCGTTCTCTACACATGTTCACTCTGCTAAACATTACATTTAAAATATTCGTGCATATTATAAAATTATCAACATTTACAGCTACTCACGTCAGCTTCCACTGCTCTGCTGCTTCACATCGTACGTCTCTTCAGTTTTACATTTAGATAAAATGTAAAATAATATGAAAGTTCTCATTTTTCAGATGCTCCTCATCACATCTTCTTCTAATAATTCTATATCTCAAATATTAATTACACATATTAAAATGACAGAAGTTGAAAATTTTGATTTGTGAAATAATATAAGGTCGAAATTTCTTAATTCTTGAAAGTGTGAAACTCATTTCTGCGAAATTACTTACATACAATTTCTTACTTTTGCAAATTCCAAAGTTAAAAGAATTTTTTAAAGTGTTGAAATCTAAAATTATGGAATGTCGTATTCCTAAAATATAATTTTTTTCACCTTGAATAAAATTTTAATTGAAATTACAATGTTTTAAGTTAGAAATACAGAAATCCTTCTCAATAACACATTCAAACATGTATTTCCTCCTCACCTTTACTTCCCAATTTATCAAAATTTGCTACTTTTATACTTTAAAATTGAAAAGATCCTATAAAAATTATTAATTCCTGCATAATGTACATGTTCAAATTGTGTGTAAATTCATACTGTATTTGTTAAAGTGATACATAAAGTTGAAATCTCTTGCAATTCATTGTACTATATCAAAAAGTACATACTATTAATGGAAGAATAAGTGTTTCCTACCAGACTGCGAATTTACAAGAAGATGTTGAATCTAAAGAAGTCAGTCTTGTATTCTAAGTATGTGAATATAAAGAAGTCAGTCTTCTATTCTAAGTATGTATTTACAATATATTGATGACTTAAAAATTGAATAATGCTATAAAATTAACAATGAATGCACTTGTCGTATGTACTACTCTCCTCTCATACACATCCTCTCCTAACACACTCTACTAAATATTTTGAAAAACAGAGAATGTGTGCAATACTTAGCATTTCTTCTGCTAATAAGCCGATCACTCTTGTACATTAGAAGAAATTTGCATCCCCTTCCGCAAATACACACATCTTAAAACGAATAATATGAGAAATAATTGTGCTTTTGGTCAATAAAGACGCAAAATCTAAAGAAATACATCGTCCAATGATTATGCGGTTGTACTCTTTGTGTATTTCTAGCTATTATACTCATAATATCTAAATATTATAACATCAAATGAATGTAATGTTGAACACATTGTACATTTACGAGAAATATAATTATTGAAATAAAGAACTCTACACATTATGATTGGGAAAAATGCATACATTCAAATAATGCAAGTCTAAAATACTTAAATTTGTGTCGTCTAGAGTTCCACATTTTGTGAATTTCTATCTAATATGCGATTAAAATATTACTATGTGGTGTTGAGCAGTCTGTGTATTTCTAAGTAACGCAATATTAAAATAAAATTTCAATACCTGCGATTGCAAAATGATATATTTCTAAATAATGCAAGTCTAAAATGCGAAAATTTTTATAGTGTGATAGTAGAGCACTTTGGCTACTTCTATTAATATAATGCTAAAAATAATGAAACATGTATTATTGACGAATATCGTGCTGAGCAAATGATTTGTTTCTAGTTAATACATGTTCGAAATTTAAAATTTGTATCATTTGGTATATGAGATTCTGTATATCAATACAATGCTAAAATGTAAAAATTTGATCTACCTGAGAAATGTATAGACTATTTGAGAAAATTGTGTATATTTGTAAATAATACACGCATAAATGTTGCTGTCCACTGCAATTTTAGTATGACTTCTTCACATAGTTAATATTAAGACTTGAGAAAATTGAATTAGAATCAAAGTTGTATATTGAAATGCGAGGAATTTAAAAATAATGCTATGTTGTTTCAATAATGATATTATATTTGGGCGACTGTGCGTGCGTGCATGTGCATGTAATTTGTATGTATGTATATGTATTCGCATGTGCATGTGCGTGCATACATGTTTGCGTGTGTATATGCACGTGTGTTTCGTAAAGTGAAGTGTTCTGTGGTAGCGTTTTAATACACTTGATATGGTCCAAAATAAAATTTACCAATTGCTTAGTAATGAATACCATGCATTTTGGAATATGAACAAGTATTTTTAAGAATTGAATTAATACAGGTCTGTGCGTATATGTTTGTACGTACATGTACATGCATGAAGGTGTGTGTTTGAATGTTTCGTAAAGTGAAGGCGTCCTTTGAGTTCAATTGGAATGGCTCAAAAATTAATTTGCCAATTGAATAATAATGAATTAAATGTAAATGGAAATATGTGCAAGTATTTGAAGGAGTTGTGTATTTGTGTGTGTGGGTAGGTAATTGTGTGTGTGTGTGTGTGTGTGCGTGTGTGGGTAGGTATTTGTGTAGGTAATTGTTTAATAATGAATGAAATGTAAAGGGAAATATGTGCAAGTATTTGAAGGAGTTGTGTATTTGTGTGTGTGTGCGTGTATGTGGGTAGGTATTTGTGTGTGTGTGTGTGTGTGTGTGGGTAGGTATTTGTGTGTGTGTGTGTGTGTGGGTAGGTATTTGTGTGTGTATGTGTGGGTAGATATTTGTGCGTGCGTGTGTGTGTGGGTAGATATTTGTGTGTGCGTGTGTGCGTGTGTGTGTGTGTATTTGTGTGTGCGTGCGTGTGTGTGTGTGTGTGTAGGTAATTGTGTGTGTATGTGTGCGTGTGTGCGTATGTGTGTAGGTAGGTATTTGTGTGAGTAGAAATTTGTGTGTGCGTGTGTGGGTAGGTATTTGTGTGTGCATGTATGTGTGTGTGTGTGTGGGGGGGTAGATATTTGTGTGTGTGTAGGTGCATGCGTTCTCTCTAAATGAATTGGGGTTACAAAGTGAGTTGTTTTGTCACACAAAGCAATTGACCTTTGATCGCTCTCCAAATTGAGAAGACCCGAGATTGCAGTGCGTGTAGAGAGGGAGGGAGGGAGGGAGGGAGGGAGGGAGGGAGGGAGGGAGGGAGGGAGGGAGGGAGGGAGGGAGGGAGGGAGGGAGGGAGGGAGGGAGGGAGGGAGGGAGGGAGGGAGGGAGGGAGGGAGGGAGGGAGGGAGGGAGGGAGGGAGGGAGGGAGGGAGGGAGGGAGGGAGGGAGGGAGGGAGGGAGGGAGGGAGGGAGGGAGGGAGGGAGGGAGGGAGGGAGGGAGGGAGGGAGGGAGGGAGGGAGGGAGGGAGGGAGGGAGGGAGGGAGGGAGGGAGGGAGGGAGGGAGGGAGGGAGGGAGGGAGGGAGGGAGGGAGGGAGGGAGGGAGGGAGGGAGGGAGGGAGGGAGGGAGGGAGGGAGGGAGGGAGGGAGGGAGGGAGGGAGGGAGGGAGGGAGGGAGGGAGGGAGGGAGGGAGGGAGGGAGGGAGGGAGGGAGGGAGGGAGGGAGGGAGGGCACTTAGGGTTGGACGGCAAGTACTATACAAATAAATGGGGTTGCAAAGCAATTGACCTTTGACCGATCTCCAAGTTGAAGTGGTCTGAGTTTAAACATACACTGAGTTTAAACATGACTTGAGTTTAAACATGATCTGAGTTTAAACATGATGTGAGTTTAAACATGACTTGAGTTTAAAGAGACAGTTACTTATCTACTCAAATTCTTTGCAAAATGGAAGTTGGATCTGCGAAGCATAGTTCTTGCTCAAATAGAAGTTGGAACGAATATTTGAACGCGTATCTAAACGGAAGCTGGATTTATTCAATTTATTTCTTGTGACGAATCGTCCGTGGACGAATCGTCCTTTGACGAAACGTCCGCATACGGAGAAAATAAATATATAGCGCCTCACGAAGACGACTAACGTAGCTACCCGACAGTTCTAAACAAGTGCTCTTGAAATGTAGAATTCGTGTCGTTTGTTTGTTTGTATGTGCTCTTTCTACTCAGAGGCGCTCCCAAATGCAGAGCGGACACTGCATCGGAGTTTCACGCCGAAGCGCTGAGCAATTGTGAGCGAAGGACTTGACCAAGGTCCTTAGCCTACGCGGCGAGGTGAATTCGAACCTCGAACCTTCCGGCTCCAAGGCAACGTCGCCACCACTACACCACCGCGCCCCAAAAATTATAAATCATACGAAACCTTGAACTGCATGGACAGACTGCGCCAGTGGATGTGTCTGTCCGTTGGGATTCCGTCGTCGTAGACGCTGTACAGCAACCATTCGGATCCATGCAACGTCAACGACGTCAAGTCTACGCAAGGAAGATCAAAGAAGAAGGCAGGACTTTTAAACGTGCAGTTCTACACAAAATGTGCAGTTCTAAATGGATTTGTGCAGTTGTAGAAGCACTGCTGTTCAGTTAAAACTAGCAGAAATGGCCATTGTCCTTAGATTGGAAGTAAGTGACCATGGAGGATGGGAAAGGAGCGATTGTGCAGTTCTAGAAATTCATTAAAACAGCCCTGAAAGAAGGCAAGGTCAACAACGACAAGTTCTAGTCGTCCACAGAGATTTAAGAAGACGCAATTCTCCAATTAAAGTCTAATATCATTGTCAGTGTTTATATATAGCTCCTCTTCAAGACACTTACTCAGAGGCGCTCCTAGCCCAGACACAGCTAAAAAAGTAAGATTTGAAAGATTTGTAAAAAAAAGTATGCGAGTAGGCATCAATTGCTAGGTTAAATGGAGGCCATTGGAGGTATTGTCTCTTCTTGTCCATTCCTGTGACTACGCGGAGTGGATTTCTTCCGGCTCTGCTTCAGTCTCGCTGTTCTGGACCAACAGTGCGTGTCTTTAGGAATCGAGAAAAGGTGCTTGATAAATCAGACATGTCATTAGAATGAGCGCTTAAGATGTTCTATTGTTGCTGATGATGTTGGTTTACAGTGTCTAGTTGTCTATAGCCTTTCCAGTCCACAGGAAGGAGGGACTAGTTATGGCATGGAGGAGATGGAAAGAGAACTGAACGTGGCGAGAAAAAGACAAGGAGGAAGAGGGACAGAGAGAGAATAAGGAAGTTATGGACGAAGACAGGGAACAATAGATGGGGCGGACGTGTGCACTGTGCAGGGTGGGCTATAAAAAGTACCCCTAAGGTGTTTTGCCAATATATTTGTCAAAATTATGAATTTTCAAGTCATATTTTACAGGCGTAAAGGCAATTCATATTTACATGCAGTGTCATACACTGTTTCAATTTCACAAAAATGCTGCGAGACGACTTAGTAAAATTGCATTCCTGTTTTTTTGTTGCGTTATGTTTCTGAGTAGTCAAAAAAACGGTGGGTGATCTCATTTAAAGTGCTATAACTTTTGTTCTGTTTGAAATATTTTGACGAAAATTGGCCATCATGTGTAAATATAAATTTTCTTTAACTCTGTGAAATTTGAATTAGAAATTCTTACATGACATTGTTATCCTCACATTACTTTTGTTGCTTGTTTTTAAAATGCATTGACATGTAACTGGATGCGGTGTGTCACCCTGATTTGTCTCAATTAAACGAAGATTATTACTTTTGTTTAGGATAAAACCACCGTAGGAGTTACTTTTTATGGCCCACCCTGTATACTCAGAATAGAAGGGGTTAGAAATGGATCTCCTCTGAGGTCAATCCTCTTCCTGACCTGCGTCATTGTTCTCGCATCGTTCCCTGGAATAGCCGCCCCCATCCCCTCCTCCACCCTCTCCTCTCCCACCCTCTCCCACTTCCACTCCTTCTCCTCTCTCCATGTCAGTTTTCCAGCTGCATGGGTCAACGCATCCGTCGATGACCTGACCAGTTCTCCAGTGGAGCGACGGCCTCGTCGTCGTCATCATCGTCAGAAGAGATGATGACGACGACGTCTCCTGCTGTTGCTGCTGCTGCTGATCGATGTCGTCGCCAGAGGATGATGACGAAGACAGGCGAAGACCTTTGATGCAACCGACAAACGGATGACGACGACCACTGCTGCTGCTGTACTCCAACGTCATATCCGGTCGGTAACCTACGTCACAGATGACGACGACGACGTGAGGTTAGAGGATGAGAAGAGAGAAGAGAGGAGAGATTAGACGGGAGAAGAGAGGAGAGAGGAGATGGGAGAGATGAGAGAGGAGAAAGGAGAGAGGAGAGAGAATAGAGAAGAGAGGAAAGAGTAGATAGGAGAGAGGAGATGGGAGAGAGGAGAGAGAATAGAGAAGAGAGGAGAGAGGAGAGAGGAGAGAGGAGATGGGAGAGAGGAGAGAGGAGAGAGAAGAGAGAAGAGAGAAGAGAGGAGAGAGGAGAGAGGAGAGAGAAGAGAGGAGAGAGGAGAGAGAAGAGAGGAGATATGAGATGGGAGAAGAGAGAAGAGAGGAGAGATGAGATGGAAGAAGAGAGAAGAGAGGAGATGGGACGGAAGGTTGATGAGATGATCCACCTGACGGATTCATGCGATGGTGCAATGATGAGATGAGCTGACATCAAGAGAAGGCATAGGTAGACAAAGGCAGATATAGGTAGACACACGCAGACATAGGTAGACAAAGGCAGACATAGGTAGACACACGCAGACATAGGTAGACAAAGGCAGACATAGGTAGACATAGGTAGACACACGCAGACATAGGTAGACAAAGGCAGACATAGGTAGACACACGCAGACATAGGTAGACAAAGGCAGACATAGGTAGACACACGCAGACATAGGTAAACAAAGGCAGACATAGGTAGACACACGCAGACATAGGTAGACACACGCAGACATAGGTAGACATAGGTAGACACACGCAGACATAGGTAGACAAAGGCAGACATAGGTAGACACACGCAGACATAGGTAGACAAAGGCAGACGTAGGTAGACACACGCAGACATAGGTAAACAAAGGCAGACATAGGTAGACACACGCAGACATAGGTAGACACACGCAGACATAGGTAGACAAAGGCAGACATAGGTAGACAAAGGCAGACATAGGTAGACACACGCAGCCATAGGTAGACAAAGGCAGACATAGGTAGACACACGCAGACATAGGTAGACAAAGGCAGACATAGGTAGACACACGCAGACATAGGTAGACAAAGGCAGACATAGGTAGACAAAGGCAGACATAGGTAGACAAAGGCAGACATAGGTAGACACACGCAGACATAGGTAGACAAAGGCAGACATAGGTAGACACACGCAGACATAGGTAGACACACGCAGCCATAGGTAGACAAAGGCAGACATAGGTAGACACACGCAGACATAGGTAGACAAAGGCAGACATAGGTAGACACACGCAGACATAGGTAGACAAAGGCAGACATAAGTAGACAAAGGCAGACATAGGTAGACATAGGCAGACATAGGTAGACAAAGGCAGACTTAGGTAGACACACGCAGACATAGGTAGACAAAGGCAGACATAGGTAGACACACGTAGACATAGGTAGACACACGCAGACATAGGTAGACAAAGGCAGACATAGGTAGACAAAGGCAGACATAGGTAGACACACGCAGCCATAGGTAGACAAAGGCAGACATAGGTAGACACACGCAGACATAGGTAGACAAAGGCAGACATAGGTAGACACACGCAGACATAGGTAGACAAAGGCAGACATAAGTAGACAAAGGCAGACATAGGTAGACAAAGGCAGACATAAGTAGACAAAGGCAGACATATAGGAGATGGGACGGACGGTTGATGAGATGAGCCACCTGACGGATTTATGCGATAGAGCAATGTTGAGATGCGCAGACATCAAGAGTAGAAGGGACAGATATGTAGATATGGGTAGACATAGATAAACATAGGTAGACATAGACAAACATATGTAGACAGAGGTTAACAAAGATAAACATAGATAGACATAGATACATGTAAACATAGAAAGACATAGATAAACATAGGTTGACTTAGGTTGACATACGCAGACAAATGTAGACATAATCATAAAGTGAAATAGGCTGACGTAGCTAGACAATGGATGACACAGGTAGGCAAAGGAATGCATCGAATTGAATATAATATTATAATCAGACAGCATTTGTCAGAACTTGTAACAGGTAGCAACGGTAGACATACAAACATGCCGACATACATAAATGCACTTATGAGTAGTCTCTTGATGAATCGTTAGGCGGAGGGGTTAGGGGTGGGAGTTGGGGGGTGGGGATGGAGAGAGTGCGGGGGGTTGAGGGAGGTAGAGGAGTGGTGTGGTGGGTTGTAGCCGGAGCGGATAGAATCCGAAATTTCCCGAGCAACGCCGGGTACCCCAGCTAGTAAATGAATACATGCAAGGTAAGGTCTGCGGCAAATTGTTAATCTCCTCTTACTTTCCGTTGCCAAACGCAGCATGCAAACAGACATACCGTACAAGACTGGGAAACGAATTGCAATACCTCCAAGGAATACAACGGAAGTGAGTCTTCCCGTGACGACATTGGTCACGTGATCTTCGTTCGTCTGCATCATCTGCTTGCGTTGTGTTTCTCCGTCAAGGTCAAGGTCAAGGGTCAGAAGTGAAGTGGCGACATCTATTTCGACCGCAACCGAATGCCATCTATCGTCGAAACCTAAACCTAGAATGACATAATATCAGAAAAACATGTATTAATCACAATAATGGTATTTATATCATCTACTTTGATCTCTTCCGACATTCTGTTATTCCACCCGCGTCCTCTGTTCCTCTGTTTACGTACTTCGCCCCATTTCTTCCTTCCACTGCCTCGGTTCCACTGAGTCCATCCCTCTGCTATGGTTCTTCGTCCTATACTATGCTCCTCTGTATCCGTTTTCTACCTAATACATGAAGGTAGGTAGGTAGATAGGTAGGACGGATAGGTAGGTAGGTAGGTAGGTAAGTATATTTAGGTAGGTAGGTAGGTACCGTAGGTAGGTAGGTAGGTAGGTATGTAGGCTACCTGTAGGTAGGTAGGTAGGTTGGTAGGTAGGTAGGTACCGTAGGAGCGTGGTGGTCTAGTGGTGGCGTCGTTGCCTTGGAGCCGGAAGGTCCGAGGTTCGAATCCACCCTCAATACTTCAAAGACTCAATTCATCTGGCTAGGTACTCCCCAGCAGCTTCAGAAGCTTGATTTCATTCTGCTCTCTGAAAAATTTCCGCTGTTTTCCTTCTCTTCAAGTGTTCGGGATCTGGGTGTTGTAATTGATAGCTCACTTACCTTTACTGAGCATATTTCCAATGTGACACGCTCGTCATATTTCCATTTAAGACGTCTCAGAGCCATTCGTCGCTCTGTCTCCTCCTCCATCTTCACTACCTTAATTCATGCTTTTATTTGTTCACGAATTGACTATTGCAATGCTCTCCTCATTGGTCTTCCCAAAGTTCGTCTTTCACCGATTCAGTCGGTTCTCAACTCAGCTGCTAGATTGATTGCCCGCCTTCCCAAGTACTCTCACATCTCTACCTTTATGTTTCATGAACTTCACTGGCTTCCTCTCCGTGCTCGCACACAATTTAAGATCCTCACTCTGATCATAAAGGCTCAACGGGGTCTTGCCCCAAAATATCTCACTAATGTTTTACTTCGTCCTCACTCAGCTTCTTCCCACCGTCCACTTCGTTCATCCAACAGATTTGACCTCTTGGTTCCTCGGTCTAGAACTGTTATGGCTCAGTCTCGATCATTTGTCTCAATTGGTCCTTCTCTTTGGAATGCTCTTTCTCCTTCTGTTCGCTCTACACTTCTTTCTGGTAGTCTCTCCTCTGCTTTGTCTCTTCTCAAAACCTGTTTCTTCTCGCTGGGCCTTGCGCACTGGGAGCGCCTCTGAACGGTTCACCCTACTAGAGGCGCTTTATAAATGTTTAAATACAATACAATACAAGCCGCGTAAGGACCTTGGGCAAGTCCTTCACTTACAATTGCTCAGCGCTTCGGCGTGAAACTCCGATGCAGTGTCCGCTCTGCATCGGGAGCGCCTCTGAGTAGAGAGAGCTTGAAGGGGCGCTATAACAAGTGCACATACAAACATACAAACAAAGTAGGTAGGTAGGTAGGTAGGTAGGTAGGTAGGTAGGTAGGTAGGTAGGTAGGTAGGTAGGTAGGTAGGTAGGTAGGTAGGTTGGTAGGTAGGTAGGTAGACCACTGGTTGCACTCTGCAAGTGCCAGTCCTAAACCTGCATAAAGGAAGATGGCGTCGCTAAAGGAAATATTTTGTACTTCTGAGCTTTGTATATAAGGAGGGCATTATCAAATTTCAGTTGTATTGTATTATATTGTATTATAGGTAGGTAGGTATAGGCCTACGTATGTACGGGTGAACCAAACAATTTTCACCACTAGGCCTAGTCCTTTCAAATAATGTCAGGAGGTCCAATTGTCGCGTTTTTCATTCTAAAACCGAATATCCACTATATATGATTCTGTCATAAAACATCATGGTTCCTGTGTAAAACCTGTTGACAGCATGCCAACGAAAATTGCTCTTGAATTATTCATATTCGTAAACACGGGCAACACTCATGGGCATCTCTCGCAGTTATACGGTACATTAACGCGTCTTTACGGTAATGCATAACATACAATGCGCTACAACAGTCTTTAATGAAGCATAGCTGTTGGTCGCTGATTTATTAAGCGGGTTCTTTGACCTACATCTCAATGACCTTTGACCTACTTAGGTCACTTCCGCCGGAAGTGTTATTATTGCATTAAACATGGAGAGTATTAATGGCTTAGAAGATATTAAACTACCCTAGCCTATTGATTGATTAGCCTACAGCTGTTAAAATGTCGCAAATTTAAGACTCGCGCGTTGCGTGTTTTAAATTTAGGTAGAATTCAAGAATTGACCGTTAGTAACCCGACCCACTGCGCACGCGCGCACGACACATTGATTCCGCTTATTAACACAGACCATTTGTGTAGCGCTCATAAAAGATGCGTATATAAAGGCCTAGCTACTCAGAGGCGCTCCGAGCTCAGATGACAGTCTCAAGTGTTTGTGAAATGTAAAAGCGTTTTTTTCTTGTCTTGATGGGAAAACACTATAATTGCGATCAAACGGCAATATTATGAGACAGACAGACAGACAGACAGACAGACAGACAGACAGAAAGACAGACATAGCCTATACACATACATACAAACAGACAGACAGACAGATAGACATGCAAACATAGGAACAGACAGACAGATAGACAGACAGGCAGACACAGAAACCAAAAAATGAAGACACTAAAGACAGAGGAAAGTGGAAGAGGAAGATCTGAGTGGCTGACCCCTCCGTTGAGAGGGATTAATTCAAGCCTGAAGGAAAAGAAGAAGAGACACAGAAACAGAAAGACAGACAGAGACAGGGCGATGTTCCAAATACTTAGCATATTGCTATTGTCCAAGTGGATGCTTTGCAGAGGGAACAATTGAACACAAGCCGCAGACAATGAATGAATGATGCCAGATTTCGAAATGCCACCAACCACCCATCGGCAAATGATCAAATCAACTAATGGTGCCTCGGGTCCTTCTTCGTTTTTTGCGTGCTACCTTTTTCTTTACGGATCATGTCATGACCCTCTCCCCTATTCCCCCTATTTCCCCTATTCTTTCCATATTCTTTCCATATTCTTTCCATATTCTCCCCTATTCTTTCCATTTTCATTCTTTGGCAACCTCTGCCCTTTTCATAAATCTTTTCACTGGCTTATCTGAAACTTAATATAGCGCTATATAAAATAAATGGATAGGGCATACTCTAAGAGGAGACAACGTGGTAAGAACGGTGATAGAAGGAAAAGAGGAGGGGAAAAGAACAAGAGGAAGATCACGACATATGCCTTTGGACTCGTTGACGACGAGGATAGGATTCCAAAAACTAAAGGAGAAGGCCGATCGGAGGGAAGAGTGGCGACATTGGACACCAATGGACAGCCGAACCTGCCTAGGGGCAGAGAACCAGAAGAAGAAGAAGATATAACTTCCGATACATTGTCGCCGTATTAGTATCCTATCCTTTTGCTATCCTAATAGCTATCCTATCCTATGGCTATCCTATTCCGATTCTAATCAGTATCCACCACCAAACTACCATCATCACCGAGTACTACGCTGTCTCCTTTCTCGGCTTGACTTCCCCGGATTTTAACCTGGCACCGGGACGAAAGAGGCAGTTCTGGCTATTGTGGCCTTGATATAGCGCCGGTGAATAAGCTGGTCTCTCTGACTTTTGTGGGCGCTGAGAAATTCTCGAAGATTTACATCACATCACATCACATCACATCACATTACATTACATTACATTACATCACATCACATTACATTACATTACATTACATTACATTACATTACATTACATTACATTACATTACATTACATTACATTACATTACATTACATCACATTAAATTACATTACATCACATCACATCACATTACATCACATCACATCACATTACATTACATTACATCACGTCACATTATATTACATTACATTACATTGCATTACATTACATTGCATCACATTACATTGCATCACATTACATTACATTGCATCACATTACATTGCATCACATTACATTACATTACATCACATTACATTACATTACATTACGTTGCACAACATCGTATTACATTACATTATTACATTGCATTACATTGCATTACATTGCATTACATTACATTACATTATTATTACATTACATTACATTTCATTACATTACATTGCATTACATTACATTGCATTACATTGCATTACATTACATTGCATTACATTGCATTACATTACATTGCATTGCATTGCATTACATTACATTGCATTACATTGCATTACATTGCATTACATTGCATTACATTGCATCACATTACATTGCATTACATTACATTACATTGCATTACATTGCATTACATTGCATTACATTACATTACATTACATTACATTGCATTACATTGCATTGCATTATATTACACTGCATTACATTGCATTACATTGCATTACATTGCATTGCATTACATTACATTACATTACATTACATCACATCACATTACATTACATTACATTACATCACATTACATTACATCACATTACATTACATCACATTACATTACATCACATTACATCACATCACATTACATCACATCACATTGCATTACATTACATCACATTACATTACATCACATTACATCACATCACATTACATTGCATTACATTACATTGAGGAGGTTGGCGAATGAACGACGTCATCGTCGTTTGGTTCGTTTGTCAGCAAATGCGTTTGTTCCGACTGATTAGGTTTTCATTACAACAGACAAATTATAGATCCATGCACTGGGAGGATGAAGACGACGACGATGACGACGAGGAGGACAAAGTAGGATGAGGATGGAGGAGGAGGAAGGATGATAAGAAGAAGGAGGAAGAGGACGCTCTCTATAGAATAAGGAAGAATAAGGAGGCGGAAGATGAGGAAGGAGGAAGAGGAAGGAAGAGACATGCAGACTGACACACAGACAGATAGATAGAGAAACTGAGAGAGAGAGAAATAGAGAAGAGACAGACATACTGACACACACACAGACGGAGGGAGGGAGAGACACAGAGAGAGACAGAGACAGAGAGACAGAGGGAGACAGAGGGAGACAGAGGGAGAGGCAGAGAGAGAAGTACACATAGCGATACGCAGCAATTGTGATGATTTGTGAGGCTTTGTGAGGCTGCAGCTACAACTGATGAATGCTTCGACTCTCGGCCATTCATTAACCTCTGTTGTATTCGCCATTTGTCTTTTAACGGGGGTATACGGGGTCACTCGGAGCCTCGCACTTAAAGGACTCATCGGCCCCTTCGATCACACCTATCAACGCACATTGACGACGGTTGGTCGACGTCACAATAGCCATCTATAGTCTTCAAGCGAAGTGCATTCAGTGTGAACTCTTCACATTGTTCCCTTTAAACCTTTAACCCGCATGACGATGTTGCGCGCGTGGATTAACCGGTGCACTGCGCTTAGTTTTTTTAGTGCGCTTTGGAAATTTATAGTTTGCGATTACGATTACTAATTGTACTGTGAAATGCACCATACGTATGTAGGCCTACATAAATTGAATATAAGCCTAACTGCATGAAATTTAAAGGAATAGAATAGAGTAGGGTATATTTGATTTTACCAGAATGAAATAGATAGGCTAATAGATTAAACCGCACTTTCTGCGTTAGAAGGCAACCTGGGCCTATACTAGTAGCCTAATACTACAAAGTACATCGATGCTGAACTATAGCTTCATAAAATAATTCATAGCGTGAAGGATTAAATGAAGCAGATTCAGCTTGTTGCACTACAACGCTGTCCCTGATTTCTCTCGTCGTCGTTTTGAGTCAATGGCGTGGAAAGGAGTGAGTCTTGGATGATCAGTTGGCAATTTAATGCGCCGGATATGCCGCTTTGTATCATAAACTCACCGCTGGTTGCACTCTGCCAGTGCCAGTCCCAAGCCTGTGTAAAGGAGGAGGGCGACACTAATCATCTTTGAAATGGCATTGTCGTTAAACAGCAATAAGATTTGTATCATTGTATGGTCTGCAGATGGCGTGCCAAAGAGATGTTTCATTTCGGCATAGCAGAAAAACAGTCGTAACCGCTTCAATGTCAAACGACCATGATACATGATACATGTAGACTGCGCAGCGCCATCATATCACTCTAGTGTGTATACCGTTGTTATTCACGAAATTCTGATGTTAAATCACGACGTTCGGTGGCTTACCGTTGTTATTGTTGTTGAACGTGTTCGTGTACATGCATGTACACGAATACGTACAACAACAACAACATGGGCGCTCGCAGATTATTTGCTTGGGGGGGCAAAACTACAATGGTGACGGTCTCTGTCTGTCTGTCTGTCTGTCTGTCTGTCTGTCTGTCTGTCTGTCTGTCTGTCTGTCTGTCTGTCTGTCTGTCTGTCTGTCTGTCTGTCTGTCTGTCTGTCTGTCTGTCTGTCTGTCTGTCTGTCAGTCTGTCTATTTGTCTCTCTCACTCTCCGCCGTTGTTCGCAAGCAACTGTAGCTTTATTTGTATCTATATGTAAATTATTTTTGAGCACTTGCCTATAGCGCCCCTTCAAGCTGACTATTCAGAGGCGCTCCCGACTACAGCGCGGACACAGAATCGGAGTTTCATGCCGAAGCTCATGAGCAATTGCAAGTGAAGAACTTGTACGCTGCAGCTTAAGGTGGATTTTAACCCACAACCTTCCGGCTCCAAGGCACCGAACATATCCCACTAGATCACCGTGTTTTAGCTGCAGTAGCAAAATTTACAGCAAAGTTTGCATTATGCGTCAACAACAAGATGCACTTACATACAACGGCAGGTGCTAGAAAAATTATGCGGCTGCTGCTTTTTACTGCATGATTCCGGCTACAGTTGTAGTGGTGCACGGTAGTCTGGTGGTTATCGCGCTAGTCTGCAAAGCAACAGGCTG
>OX243821.1:14996302-15228802 GCA_945859605.1 Lumbricus rubellus | reverse complement strand
CTCTCGGTTCATCCACCCACAATTTCTCTCTCCGGTTCATCCACCCACAATTTCTCTCTCTCTCTCGGTTCATCCACCCACAATTTCTCTCTCTCTCTCTCTCGGTTCATCCACCCTGTCATGAGTTATCTTAAATGGCGAGTTAGCCCTAGCCTATTAAGGAAAGGGTGTCTAGAATATTGTCATCGAAATACTAGAAAACAAAGCATGAACTCGTTTAGAAAATTATTCAGATAAAAAGACAACTGAAATTGAACTAAAAGACATAGCTACATATATAGCAAAAACAGTTTCGTTAATTATAGGCTACGCCTATAGAGCCCTAATCGATGGTCGTGCCCTCCCCCAGACCCCCCAACAAAACTTCGCCCCCACTCACGTTTCCGTTCGCATGGAGACAGTTTCTGCAGGTGTGAAGAAGTCCTGTTACGCAGCGAAGGGCTTCGGTCGGCTCACTGGTCTGGTTGGTTCTGAAGGCGTCCGTTGGTCCGTTCTCGAACCCAGCGTCGAGAGTTCCCGTCCTGCTGGCGTTCCAGCTACGACCGCTGGTCGCGTCTTGTAGAGGAGTGCCCGTTTCTTCCGGCACCGCCCACCTCGGTCGTAGAAGTGGCGGAGAAGATTCCGCTCTCACAGACACCGCCCACGTCTAGCATAGACGTGGTCACGTGGTAGAGAAGTTGCGACGAAGTGGCGGAAAGCGACGGAGAAAATGGCGGGAAAGCGTCCGCCCCTTCTAGACCGTCCTCGTCTGGTAGTAGCACCGTTGTGCTCGGACTTCGCCTGGTAGCACCGTTGTGCCCAGTATTCACCTTCTTGCACCGTTGTGCGTTGTCCTACGCTCGAACGTCCTTCAGCAAAGTTCAGCGTGCATGCCCACTTCGCATCTCCGACCGACGACTGATGACTCCTCGACGACAGCTTCCGACGACTGACCGCCGACTGACTCTCCTCCGACGACTGACCCCCAGACAGTCCGTTCTCTTGCCTATATAGGCCTATCTGCCTTCCAGACAGATGACCTTTACCCCCGACACACCTTTTGGACCCAACGACCATCGACGACCATCGATATAATTATATAAGCTAGATTATTATAGGTATATCTATATACTATTGTCAAACTGTCATTTAAGCACATAATACTATTATATACGACATAACACAATATAGGTATATAATGCATAGGTCTACAACAATGGGCCCAATACTATTTACAAGGGCAACTCGTGACAATGGCCCCCCACTTAAGAGAAAACTAACTTAGCTTTTCTTTACAACTAAAACTAAAACGATTGCCCTGTTAATATCTAGGTTTACTTATCCTAGTTCCTATTTAGGCCTACAGATGGCGGCTTAAAAAATCGGCCCCCACATTTTCAGACCCTTTAATTGAGCGTATGGTAAAGGAATACGGCTGCAAAATTAAAGCCCAGCGCATTAGTCTTCCATTGACTGGATTGGCTCTTTGAATATGGATCAGAGGCTGATGATCCGTCTCTAACCAGAAGTGTTTTCCAAACAAGTACACCTGGAATTTTTGTAGCGCCCATACTATTGCTAGTCCTTCTCTTTCAATCGTTGAGTATCGGGTCTCTCTTGGTAGAAATTTTCTACTGGCGTAGGCAATAGGATGCTTAACGCCATCTACTTCCTGTAGAAGAACTGCGCCTGCGCCATAATTCGAAGCGTCCGTCTGCAAAATGAACTCTGCGCTCCAGTCCGGCAATCTGAGAATTGGATAATTCATCAGATGCTGCTTTAGCTCTTGGAAAGCTAATTCTTGCGCGTCACCCCAAATGACTTTGTTCGGCTGATTCTTCCTCGTCAGATCAGTTAGCGGAGCGGCGATGCTTGAAAAGTTCGGTATGAACTTTTGGTAATAGCCCACTAAACCGAGATAAGAGCGAACCTGTTTCTTGGTTTCTGGCCGTGAAGCTTCTGCGATCTTTCCAATTTTCTCCGCTCTTGGCTGAATCATTCCATCAGTTATCTTATGTCCTAAGAAGTCGATGCCTTGTTCTCCAATTTGACATTTGGATGGTCTAAGTGTTAGACCGGCCCTGCGTATTCTTACAAAGAAGTCCCGCAGAGAGCTCAGATGATCTGGCCATCCAATAGTATGGCATAGCACATCATCAAGATAGTTATCCAGATTCTGACTACGATCCAAGAGCTTCCGCATGGCTCTTGAGAAGGTCGAAGGAGCCGTTACTAATCCGAATGGCATAGTAACAAACCGATAGAGTCCACGGTGCGTTATAAACGACGTGCAGTCCCTGGATTCTGGTTCGACTTCGATTCCCCAGTAGCCCTTTGAAAGATCAAACTTTGAGAAGAACTTGTTGCCTGCTAACTTGGCAAAAATCTCATCGGCCTGCGGCATCGGTTCCGCATCAAATTCCGTGATCCGGTTCAAGTCCCGGAAGTCCACACAAGGCCTATTGGATCCGTCTGACTTTTTTACTAGCAACATAGGAGAGGCGTATGCTGATGTTGAAGGCTCAATTACTCCCAACCTGATCATATCGTCGATTTCTTTGTCCAATTCTTGTCTCATTGCATAAGGCACAGGATATGGCCTCTTCCGCACTGGGACATTCGACGTCAGCTGGATCCGATGTCTGACTAGGTTGGTTCTTCCTGGCACATCACTGAAGATGTCTTGGAATTCTTCCAAGAGGTTTTCGACCTCCTTCTTCTGATCCTCTGACAGATCGTGGCCTATCTCCACATCTTTGTAGGTCTCTTTCTGCAGATTGTTAAAGAGTGGCAGATTTCCTTCACCTGTCATTCTCATCTCTGCATCAGACAATTCTTCGACGACAACAGCTGCTCCTACAGCTTGCAGTTCGTCGTTCACGGCTTCCTCGCTCGGTCTGTTCTCTGTCTCTGGTTGACGCTCATAATAGCGTTTCAGCATGTTCGCATGGAACGTCTTTGCTCGGTGAGGAAACTGGATTACATAATCAGCTTCTCCGAATCGTTTCAGTACTTGAAATGGACCTTTCCATTGCATTTGCAGTTTGTTGCTCTCTGTAGGCAACAGTAGCAGTACTTTATCGCCTGGATCAAACTTTCGAGGCTTGGCATGCTTGTCAAAATTACGTTTATATTTATCAGCGGCTCTCTGCAGATTTTCTTGCGCTAAATGACAAGTCTCTTGAAGACGATTCCTCAGATCGACAACATACTCATAAGTCGTCTTCTCCTCTGGTTCAGCAATGTCTTTAGTCCACAGTTCTTTCAAGATCGCCATGGATCCTCGCACAGGTCTTCCGTAAATCATCTCAAATGGACTGAATCCCGTACTTTCATTACTGACCTCACGATATGCGAACATCAAAGGATCTAAGTATCGATCCCAATCTTTCACTTTCTCTGCACACATTTTCCGAAGCATTTGTTTGATGACTCCGTTATATCTTTCAACCAATCCACAGTTTTGACTGTGATATGGAGTGCTGAATAATTGTTTTATCGACAGAAGTCGACCTACTTCCTTCATCATTGCTCCTGTGAACTGTGATCCATTATCCGAGAGCAGTTCCAATGGCGCCCCCATCCTTGAAAAGATGCTAAGCAATGCTTCTGCAACAGAACAGGTGTCAATTTGCTTAAGCGCGATACACTCCGGATAGCGGCTTGCACAATCCACTAATGTTAGAATGTACCGGTGTCCTCGCTCTGAGCATGGAAGTGGTCCAATGAGGTCGACCACGCATCTCTTAAAGACCGTGTCAATTATCGGCATCTTGATCAAAGGCACTTTCTGAACTCGCCCCTTCGGCAAGGTTCTTTGACAAATATCGCAGGATCGACAGTATCTTCCGATATCACTGTAGCATCCTGGCCAAAAGAATTGAGATAGAATTCTCTCTTGAGTTTTGTGAATGCCCAAGTGTCCTCCAAGAATTGAGCTATGGGCTATTTCCATTACTCTGGTTCTCAACCTGGATGGAATTACCAGCTGTTTCACTTCATCGCCGAAGTTATGATGTGGTGATTGAAACTTGCGGTACAGCAGTCCTCGTTCCACATCAAAGCGTACGATGCGATCGTCATCGTTCGTTCCAGTCGCTTCTTTCTGTGTAGAATACTCCCAGTATTTCTTCAATGAACTGTCTTCAGCTTGTTCCTTCTTTAACGTTTCCAATGTGACTTCATTCTGAAAGTCTGGAACTCGTAATTGCTTTGGCAATGCTCTCGCTTTCTCTTTCATATGTCGGGTTTCCACAGCTGATGTCACATTCAACTGCTCTTCAGTACACCCCGCATCTTTCTCTGCGTCAATCAACAAGTCTTGTTCATGTACCTCAGTACTCTTGTCGAAGGATCTGGGCCGTAGTTCCGCTCCAGATATATTTCCAATTACAAGATCGTATAATGTTTCCTTCATGCAGAGCGCTTTCACTTTCCCTGTGAAGTAGTCCGTTCTGACTTCAATGATAGCGGTTGGCACTTTCCTCGTAGTTTTGTCAATCAGAATGCACAACTCATGCTTCCCAGTCATCTGATTCTTTTTCACCAGCCTCCTGGCTACAACCACTGACGAACATCCGGTGTCTCGAAGCACTTCGACCTGTTGATCTCCTACATAACCAATCGTTGTCTTCATATCAGTTCCGTATTTACCCGGTCTACAGGCTTCAGCTATGACGTGCGCTTTGCAACCACATCTTAGTTCGCCATCTTCACCATCGGACAGATTTTTCAACGCCTGACCAGCATTTTCGTCACACCCTTCCTTGACCAGCGTTCCTTCTGGATCGGTTGAAGTTGCGGTCGTTTGGTGCGTTTTCTTATCAACTGCGGAAGATGCTGATTTATCTTTCTTGTTCTCAGCTTTTTTCTTCTGGTTCTGCCATGCATTTCTAGGCTTCCAGGAAGTCTGCATTCCTGCTGCTTTATGTGACGTATTCATTCTAAACCGACATGAATTATAGGAGTGCCCGTATCGGTTACAAAAAAAACAAGGCCTATCAGTAGCCCCATTACGTTTTTGGTCTTTCTTTCCAGCCCTCTCATTTTCCTTCGTGAAGTCTGGCTTGAGAAATTTTCCCTCTGTTCTTATTTCTTTCTCTCCGTAGTCCGACTGGTATGACTGTTTTGACTTTCCTTCGTGTGCCTCTATGTAGGTCTCCGCTAATTTAGCGAGTTCTTGAAGGTCTTTTGGCGCCCTTTCTCTCAAGAACAGCGACAATTCTTTGCTCACTACCGAGAGATACTGCTCCTTTACCAGCAAACTCTTCAATCCATCAAAGTCTTGAGTGACTTTGGCGAGCTCAATCCATCTCATCAAGTAGCTTTATAACCTGGTGATGAATTGTTGAGGCGCTTCTCCAGTTTCCGGTCTACAGTTATTAAACCGCTTGTGAAAGCCTTCTTCCGTCATCTGATATCTTTTCAGAAGAGCATCTTTCAATGCGTCGTAATCGTCGTATTGTTCAGGCGGCATACGCGCAAACACATCTAAAGCGCGTCCTTTCAAAAGTGCGGCCAAATAAACTGCCCATTCCTGCCTTTTCCATTTTCGAATAGACGCATATTTCTCAAATCTTCTCAGATAAGCGTCCATATTATCTTTGCCATCCTCAAATGGAGGCAGCTTTGGTCCTTTCCTCGCATTGACTGTAAAATCCGAGGTCCGCTCCTCTTCCTCCTCCTCTTCACCATCCTCTTCAGATGCTGCGTTTTCACTAACACTTCTGATACTAGCCTGCCGTACAGTCTTTCCTTCGAGCTTAGCTTTCTCCAAAGCCATGGACTGTTCATGTTGCTCCTTTTGCATTTCCAATGCTTGCTCGTGCGCCTCCTGTTTCATCTTTCTTTCAAGTTCCAATTTTCTCATTGCAGATTCATCGGCTTCTGCTTTTACTTGTCTCTCCAAATCTAACTTCCTCATTGCATTGGCTTCGGCTTCAGCTTTAGCCTGTCTTTCCAAGTCTAAGGATTCAGCTTTTGCCTGTTTCTCCAATTCAAACTTCTTGAGTGCGTTTTCTTCGGCTACAGCTTTAGCCTGTTGCTCCATCTCAAACTTCTTGAGTGCGTTTTGTTCTGCTTCCACTTTAGCCTGATGCTCCAATTCAAACTTACGCATCTCTCTGTCAGCTGCTCTCTCTTCTCGCTCAAGAATCCGTTTCTGTCGCGCTTCTTCGTCAGCTCTGTGCTTTTCCACAAACTCAAGAAGCTCAGGCCCTTTCAAGCCACTCCTTTCGGCAAGAGCTATCAATTGCTCCATGTTGCAATATAATTAGCCGGCTGGGCTAAACTGAAACAGAATATCCCCTAAGCGACAAATGCTAGTCTATTCAGTCTAGATAATTACCTTAGACCTCACTATAGGCGACACTATAGAAGAAGTATGTTTAACTAAGTCTACAACAGATCTTTAAACAATCCCACTGGCCTATTTATGCAGCGTGAAACACCTACGCTATAATAGCATAAATTATCTTTAGCAATGCTTCAATGCGTTTAGCTATATTGTTTAATCAGTGTCTAAATCCCCGTATAATTCTATCGAGTCAAATATAGCTTATGTTCCTAATACAACGACCATATCCTAAACAAACTCAACCATCCCACCGCTGCCACCACATTGTCATGAGTTATCTTAAATGGCGAGTTAGCCCTAGCCTATTAAGGAAAGGGTGTCTAGAATATTGTCATCGAAATACTAGAAAACAAAGCATGAACTCGTTTAGAAAATTATTCAGATAAAAAGACAACTGAAATTGAACTAAAAGACATAGCTACATATATAGCAAAAACAGTTTCGTTAATTATAGGCTACGCCTATAGAGCCCTAATCGATGGTCGTGCCCTCCCCCAGACCCCCCAACAAAACTTCGCCCCCACTCACGTTTCCGTTCGCATGGAGACAGTTTCTGCAGGTGTGAAGAAGTCCTGTTACGCAGCGAAGGGCTTCGGTCGGCTCACTGGTCTGGTTGGTTCTGAAGGCGTCCGTTGGTCCGTTCTCGAACCCAGCGTCGAGAGTTCCCGTCCTGCTGGCGTTCCAGCTACGACCGCTGGTCGCGTCTTGTAGAGGAGTGCCCGTTTCTTCCGGCACCGCCCACCTCGGTCGTAGAAGTGGCGGAGAAGATTCCGCTCTCACAGACACCGCCCACGTCTAGCATAGACGTGGTCACGTGGTAGAGAAGTTGCGACGAAGTGGCGGAAAGCGACGGAGAAAATGGCGGGAAAGCGTCCGCCCCTTCTAGACCGTCCTCGTCTGGTAGTAGTACCGTTGTGCTCGGACTTCGCCTGGTAGCACCGTTGTGCCCAGTATTCACCTTCTTGCACCGTTGTGCGTTGTCCTACGCTCGAACGTCCTTCAGCAAAGTTCAGCGTGCATGCCCACTTCGCATCTCCGACCGACGACTGATGACTCCTCGACGACAGCTTCCGACGACTGACCGCCGACTGACTCTCCTCCGACGACTGACCCCCAGACAGTCCGTTCTCTTGCCTATATAGGCCTATCTGCCTTCCAGACAGATGACCTTTACCCCCGACACACCTTTTGGACCCAACGACCATCGACGACCATCGATATAATTATATAAGCTAGATTATTATAGGTATATCTATATACTATTGTCAAACTGTCATTTAAGCACATAATACTATTATATACGACATAACACAATATAGGTATATAATGCATAGGTCTACAACAATGGGCCCAATACTATTTACAAGGGCAACTCGTGACACACCCACAATTTCTCTCTCTCTCTCTCTCGGTTCATCCACCCACAATTTCTCTCTCTCTCTCTCGGTTCATCCACCCACAATTTCTCTCTCTCTCTCGGTTCATCCACCCACAATTTCTCTCTCTCTCTCTCGGTTCATCCACCCACAATTTCTCTCTCTCTCTCTCGGTTCATCCACCCACAATTTCTCTCTCTCTCTCTCTCGGTTTATCCACCTGCAATTTCTGTGGCTCTGCTGGTGGCCACACTCGTTTTTCACCAGACACACGGTGCCATGCATTTGACTGCAGCAGCAGACATGGATGTTGTCACAGCCGCTTAAACCCAGCAATAATTAAACGATTACGTTTCTCATCCTTCGCTGAATTGCTATCCGTGTTTCAGCTACAGACCCTCAACTGAATCCGACAAACATATTGGTGTATATATAATATATATAAATATATAAATATACAATATAACTTTATATATTGCTATAATATTATATATAATCAAATATATAATAAATAAATAAATACATACATAATATATAAATAAATATATGCTACTGAACGCTGTCATATCTATATAAATAAAAATGAACTTTCCAAAAGTTCGTCGCATTTTCACGCTGAAAGTGACCCACCGATTGTCTTGAAAATTTTACAACACTTTCCATTCCCATTCAACCGCGTGTTAAGATGTTTTCACCCGAAAAAACGCAACCGTTTCCACAAAAAGTGAACTTTGCAATCCGTTCGCCCGCCATTTGCAACTTCAACGAAACCATGCGCTTGCAAATTTCCGAATTGTCTTCACCCGTAAAACACAGTGACGATACATCAATGAGGTTGCGTCCCATGACGTCATAAGCGAGCGGAATATTACGAAAGCGGCCTAAAATTCTTGGGCTATATCCGCTGTCACTAAAGGACGGTGTGAGGGAGGGGAAGGGGAGGGGGAGGGGGAGGGGGAGGGGGAGGGGAGGGGGAGGTCTTTTCTGCCACAGCAACGCGTGGCTGGGTACAGCTAGTATATTTATATATTTATGGACAGAGGTCAGTAGGCTGTATAGTACCGTAGATCATATGATGGATCTGGCGAAGTCACGCATCAATGTACACCGTTGACTTGCAAATATATATGATATATTATATCATTATATATATATGATATATTATATCATTATATATATGATATATTAAATCATATATATGCATATATATATGCATATATATTTTATCATTTATAAAATATATGCATATATATTATATCATATATATGCATAGTTTTGCATACATATTATATCATATATATGCATATATATATATATGGTCAGAGGTCGACACCGGTTTCAACTGGTTATCCAGGCCAATCCTTGACATCGCCGCCCTATATATACGATCTCACTCACGTTCCGAAAATGGAAGTTTCCAAGTTCTATCGAATCAATTGCAATGCCGTTGGAAACGCAAGTGTAGCACAATGCAATTGACACCATCATTTAGAATGGATGCAGTGTGTCTCTGTCTCTGTGTCGTCTGTGTCCATCTGTGTCTGTCTGTCTCTCTGTCTCTGTCTCTCTCTGTCTCTGTCTATGTCTCTGTCTGTCTCTCTCTCTCTCTTTCTATATATATATATATATATATATATATATATACGGGCGTAAATAGGAAGACTGATCGGTCCCCAGAGAATTCGTGTGGGACAATATTTCTACCGATCGAGGGATCTATCTGGGGATGTGTGAATGGAGGATGCGGGTTCACCACCACCACCACCACCACCACCACCACCACCACCAGCATCACCACCAGCACCGCCACCACCACCACCACCATCACCACCACCACCAGCACCACCAGCACCGCCACCACCACCAGCACCACCACCACCACCATCACCACCATCACCACCACCATCACCACCACCAGCACCACCATCACCACCACCAGCAGCCCCACCAGCAGAAGCAGAAGCAGAACGCCATAAGCCGACGACGAGCGAAAGATTGAAGGTGATCGATAATGGCCGATCGCCCGGTGAGACTTAGACGGTTGATCTCCTAATTCATTGAGCGCCTTTTTCTAATATGGCGTCGTCGTCATCGAAGGCGGCTTCTGAAGTTGAGAATTATTCGAAGCAGCGCCTTCTTCTTCTTCGTAAACTCTGCACAAGTGAAAGTCGTTCGTCAACGTCATCTTCGATCAGCGAAATATAATAATATTTTTATAATAATATTTTTATATTATGCAGTGTAAGATATAGTGAGTACTAGTATAGGAAGTTCATATCCAACAGCTATGGGTCCATGTGTTGATGTGTGTGTTTGTGCATGTGAGTGTGAGTGTGTGCGGGTGTGCAAACACTTTGCGTGCGTGCGTGCGTGTGTGTGTGTGCGTGCGTGTGTGTATGTGTACAAAATTGTGTGTGGGTATGTGGGGGTGCAAAAACTGCGTGTTTCGTGTCTGTGTACGTTTGTATTCATTCATTCATTCATTCATTCATTCTGAGAATTTATATAGCGCCTCTTCAAGATATCTACTCAGAGGCGCTCAATGTGTGTGTGCGTGTGTGCGTAAGTGTATGTGTGTGTCTTTTTGAAGATATTCGCCCAGCAACAGAGCTTTCCCTCTATACGTTTATGATTACCAGTACGAATACGATTACGATGTAATAAATTGAAATGGATCATGATTTTAATTTTTATGCATTCATATTCTCTATTTAAGTCTACAGGTATGTCAGCTTTGCCTCTATATAAATTCACAATTACCAGTACGATTGTCTGTCTGTCTGTTTGTATATGTATGTATATATGCATGGATAGTTGGATACATACATGAACATCATGTCAACAGTGAGAATGAAACCATCAGCGTAGAAAGAGGTCGTGCAGAACATAAACGTATGTACCACCGTTGACAGCAGCTGCTGCATTGAAATCATTGTCGTCACGAGAGAGAGACTATACACTACAGTAGCCTATATCGAAATGCATCATGATTTTAATTTCATATTCTATTGTAAGTAAACAGGTAAGTCTGCTATCGTTCTCAATATCGAAGCTTGTTATTTCCCGATACAGAACAAAGATGAAATAAGACTCGGAAATAATTAGAGACGACCTAATATGCCTGATATGCCTAATAATTATGCCAGAAAGGGTTGGTAGACCTGAAATGCCTAATATGCGTAATATTCCTATTATGCCAACTACCAAATATGCCTGTAATCAGTGTAATGCCTAATATGCCTGACATGCTTAATATTCCTAATATTTCCCAATATTCCCTAAAATTCCTAATATGCCCTGTATGCTTGATGTGCCTCATATGCCAACTACAAAATATGCCTGACATGCCTAACATCCCTAATACTCCCTAATACTCCTTAATATTCCTAATATACCCTCTATGCTTGATGTGCCTAATACGCCTAATACGTCTAATATGCCTAATAAGCCAAGCATGCGAAGAATCTTCTATACAGGAACCACGTGTCAAGTGTCATTATTGGTAATTGAATGCCATGAATCTGATTTGTCAATTACATCCACTGTACTGTAGTGTATAGTCTCTCTCTCGTGACGACAATGATTTCAATGCAGCAGCTGCTGTCAACGGTGGTACATACGTTTATGTTCTGCACGACCTCTTTCTACGCTGATGGTTTCATTCTCACTGTTGACATGATGTTCATGTATGTATCCAACTATCCATGCATATATGCATACATATACAAACAGACAGACAGACAGATAAACATACATACATACATACATACATACATACATACATACTTACATACATACATACATAAACAAGCATATAATTATACGTAGACCCATACATACATACATACATACATACATACATACATACATACATACATACATACATACATACATACATACATACATACATACATACATACATACATACATACATACATACATACATACATACATACATACATACATACATACATACATACATACATACATACATACATACATACATACATACATACATACATACATACATACATACATACATACATACATACATACATACATACATACATACATACATACATACATACATACATACATACATACATACATACATACATGCATACATACAATACATACGTACGTACGTACGTACGTACGTACATACATACATACATACATACATACATACATACATACATACATACATACATACATACATACATACATACATACATACATACATACATACATACATACATACATACATACATACATACATACATACATACATACATACATACATACATACATACATACATACATACATACATACATACATACATACATACATACATACATACATACATACATACATACATACATACATACATACATACATACATACATACATACATACATACATACATACATACATACATACATACATACATACATACATACAATCATACATACATACATACATACATACATACATACATACATACATACATACATACATACATACATACATACATGCATACAATCATACATACATACATACATCAGCGTTATTTGTTGCAGTAGCATGCAATCAATGTCTGGTAAACAGACATTGCTGATGTCGAGAGCGAATTGATGTGGAAAGACAACTGCATCCTCAGGCGATACACGACATTCATCAGATGAACATACAAAAGATAATTGCTCTACATATAGCGCTACGCTGACTTTTCATCGACCACGACCTCTCTTCAGGGGCTTCTATCCCCCCCTAAGCAGCCGGGCGCAATACATATTCTCCCCCCCCCTTATTGGGCCGACCTACTCTCCCGGCAATATGTAATCTTGTCCCCTAACTATGGGGAATGAAGGTTTCTTGGGGGAGAGACAAACAAGCATCCAGCAGACGCTCACCGAAACACGTAGCGTCAAGATGAGCAGGGGTTTTGGGTGTGATATGCGTCTCTCCCCCCATAAGAAATTTTTGCAATTTCCGCATTGCAATTTCTGCAATGCAATGAAATACAATGTGGGCCTAAATAATAATAATGTTGTTTTTCTAAGTGTTCAAGGAACAAAATATTTTGAAATTTGACAGTCTGAAATTTGACAGATAACATTGGAGATAAGCCATTTAGTTCAGTGTTTAATCAGTGTGTTTCCTAGTCACACTGTTTTGGGGAATTTAGGTTTTGGGGAGGGGTAAATGGCTGTTTTGGGCGAACGGAAACCGCTCAGACAGAAATTTTTTGACAACATGTTTTAGTCTTTCGCCTAATTTTCCTCCATGAAACATACATTTAGCCTACTTCCCAAAAATGCTGATGCATGACCTTATTTTTAGTGGGCCTACTTCGATGCTTTGCAGTCAAATTCTTCTACTGACGGGATAACTGCACTTGTATAAACCAGTCAAATTTATATAAGGGGGGTGTCAATGTTGCGTTATATACTTTTTATGGAGGGTGGGAGGAGATGATTCTATATAGGTACATGTTCACAACACCTATCGATTTTTCTGGAAAATTTTCCTTCCTGGGGAACTCTCTCCCAGAGATGTCTAGATTAAACACTGCATTTAGTTGTACAAATACAGTATTTGTAAAAGTATTAACATTAAATCAAATCATTATAATAATAATTATGATTGTATCATTTATTAAGATAGTAGGCCCTAAATAATATTATTGTAGGCCTAATTAGGTAATAGTAAATTTTATCGTGGCGTATTAAAACAGTTCATGTGATGAAATAATGTAGATAGTATAATACTATTTTAACTAATAACTAATACAATGTTGAAAAATGTTTATGGGGGGGGGGAATAATTTCTGGGGAAACTTCTTCCTAGAGATGACTAGATTAAACACTGCCTCCAGGGCTGGCCTTCCCCCCCCTATCAACGTGAGTTTTGGCTTTCTTCTGTTTCCCCCCCTGTTTTTCACTGGGCGCAAGTCGCGCCCGCCTATACATGGGATAGAAGCCCCTGCCTCTCTTCCATCCATCCGTCCATCCATAATTCGTAAGGGAAATCACATCCTATTCTCAGTATTCTGGCTGACGTTGTCGACATTTTGCTGCATGTTGGTCGCACTGAGAACATGGCTTTCGGCGGAAACAGAATTTCTGTTTATATACATGTATCTTCGATCGGCAGTGCAGTGGTCAGCGGGCTGGACTGTCCATCGCAAGTGGGGCGCGGTGGTGTAGTGGGTATGTTCGTCGCCTTGCAGCCGGAAGGTTAAAGGTTCGAATCCACCTCAAGTCGATGCGTAGGGACCTTGGACAAGTCCTTCACTTGCAATTGCTCAGCGCTTCGGCGTGAAACTCCGATGCAGTGTCCGCTCTGCATTTGGGAGCGCCTCCGAGTAGAAAGAGCTTGAAGGGGCGCTATAACAAGTGCACACGCAAACAGGCAAGGCGCCGCGGTTCAAATTCCCGCCAGTGGCAAGATTCTTTGAGGTTTCTGTTCCACCTGCACCCCCCCTCGCCCGACAAACCCGCTATGATGAGTACACTGACCGTACACTGTTGGTGAGGAGATGAGACGGCGATGGCGATGGAGAGGACTGGCCACCTATCCTCCTCATATGCTGAGGCTAAGAAAATGATGTCGCTAACACCTTTCTTATACCCATGACTGCATCGAAGTTAGCTTTGGGTTTGCTCTTCTTCACATCGTTGCTTTTGTTTGCATGCCAGAAGAAAACGAGGGTCCGTCAATTATTAATGACCCGACCTTTTACGTCAATTATTACGTCAATTATTAATGACCCGACCTTTTACGTCAATTATTACGTCAATTATTAATGACCCGACCTTTTACGCGCAGAGACACAGCGGACCCAGCCCGACCAGGGAACCAGTGGTGGCGCCAGCAATACAATTTCACCAGCCGTGTCAGAGTCATGGAAATTATTCTGCAGATCGAAGAAATTAAATGTAAATGGGGATTTAAAAGAATTGCGATGAAATTTTGGCAAGTCATAATACGGCAGGACAAGAGTAAAACAGGCAGTACGTCAAAATTTGTTCTGTCGCGATTTATGGTGGAATTGTTGGCGCTATCTAAAGTAGCCAGGCCCCTGCAGGGCATTAAATTTTGTCCGCTGCAAGGCATTTTCCCGCTGCCCCGTCTTGGTGGCACAACTACACAAATTCTGTAAACGAACAATCAAAGTTGTCCAATAAATCAAGAGCAGTTCGCTTTTAAACGCCTCCCGAATACTCTTATGGGACAAAAATAACAATCTACAAAAATGTTAACGACGGTTTCCCAATCACTTTTAATGCACCCTCTTTGTTAAAGTCTGAAAACCGTGCTTTCCACAAAATGCGATTGACGAATAGGGCATTTACATGTAGAGTCGAAAGGGGCATTTAGAGACGTAGAGGGCATTTAGATATGTAGAGGGTATTCAGAGACGAAGGATACATTTGAAGCCCTAGAGGGCATTTTGGAGACAGAAAAGGGCATTAGAAACGTAGAGGACATTTTGAGTCGAAGAGAGCATTTACAGACTATGGGGCATTTTACAGACGTAGAGGGCACTTTACAGACGTAGAGGGCAGTTTGCAGACGTACAGGGCATTTTGAGTCGAAGAGGGCATTTAGAGACGTAGAGGACATTTTGAGTCGAAGAGGGCATTTAGAGACTATGGGGCATTTTACAGGCGTAGAGGGCATTTGGAGACACAAGGGGCATTTTACAGACATAATGTAATGTAAATCTTCGAGAATTTCTCAGCGCCCACAAAAGCCACGTCAGGGAGACCAGCTTATTCACCGGCGCTATATCAAATCACGTAGAGGGCATTTAAAGACGTAGAGAGCTACCAGCTGCAAACGGGTTTTACTGGAATTGACCCCTGAGCCTACCACCCACTCTTTCCACCCAATGAAGTGTCTTGTTCTTTATCGTTGTTCTGGTACGACTATGGATCATTGTACTGACAAGCGGTGGCGATGGAGGAGCAGCAGTTTATGACCTGATGATCTAAGTTCGTGGAATCGTCGTCGTCGTTGGTAAACGGCGATTACAACCGAAATGGACCCGAGTCTCCTCCGCCATTTTGTTGCTACACCAAGAGTCGGCTATTCATGAAGCGCATTTATATAGCGCCCCTATAGAGTCGGCTATTCATGAAGCGCTAGACATCGTTCTCTATCATCCAGGGTGTCGTTCGTTACATGTCGACCTACCGACGGAACGATAGATGGAGTATCCCACAACATATATAGACTTTATGATCGTACTGATATGTTATACGACGCCGTGTATCCTCTGGGTTCATCTGTATAGTTTGTATACACAATCTGAACATACACACACGATGCTATTATCTCTCTCTGATTTATCATTCGACGGCAGAGACTACATTTATAACTGATGTTATTGATCTGAAAGTTGTTATGCATTTAAAGATACCGATTCCCATTGAGATATACGCCTACGTGGTGTGTAAATCCATACATTATACGTATGATATAGACGGGAGCGCCTCTGAGTAGCGAGCTTGAAGGGGCGCTATAACAAGTGCATATACAGGCAAACAAGCAAACAAAATATGGGTCGTCCTAACATGGAGTTCGCTAATATCTTAGCAACATATAGGCCTACGCTGATGACGTAACAATGGTGTTGTATAGACCAATGAAAATATTCGTCCTAACAGTAGGCGTACATTGCTTATGACGAAGTTTGTGACACAACAAATTTGTATAACATAGAGAAATCGTCAGAAGAAAAAGTCTAAAGAAAACAAATTGATTACGTCCTGTCAAATACTGTCCATAGACTAATTAGTGACGTAATAGTGTTTTTAAAACAATCAGATGACGTCACAATAGAATATCCACAGCGCGAAGCTAATAATATTAGCCTAAACGGCGCCTTACACAGTCATGTATGTGTCCTTTTGTTGTGATTCGGTGTGGTTGGGGCCACCGCAGTTTTCCAAACAGTGCCACTACATTTGGTAATCCAGCATAGGCCTACATGTACATTTAAGACCACTCGGACAGTCTTTGGCTGCACTTGAACATAACAATTATAATGCGATATATTGGAGCGATTGCGCTAAGACGGTAAATATTATTGGAGCATTGGTCTAATTATGCCCTAATATTTTCGTTTGATTCTATAATTATTTTCCGAAGGAGATTATCATCGTATCAGAATCATCATTCACTTTGTTTACATGCGTTTGCTGTCACTGTAGAACAGTGTAGGATGTAGATCTGCATGATATTTTTATTCGATTTTCTTGAGCTACAAGTACATGTACGATTGTTCATGTACATGTAGGCCTACGTGTACATGAATATATCTGTAGATTAACGTAGATCAATGCTGATAATTATTACCTCACTTCAACTATATGAATATTATGAATATTTACTGTATATCATATGTAAATGTGTATGTGTATGCGAACGTGTATATATAATTGTATACGTTATGTATATGTTTATGTATGTATGTATATATATATAGCCTATGTATTGTACATGTAGGTGTTTAGGCCTATCACAGAACGTCGGGCGTTTGCTTTGGTTCAAAAATAGAGCCACTTCGCAGTCGAGACTGCAGCGACTTGATATAGACATTATGCACAATGAATACCAAGTGAATGTGCTTCAACGAACTAGACATTTAGTTTATAATTGCTTGGATTTGGCTGCCTATGTATGTGCGCACTTGTTAAAGCGCCCCTTCACAAATCTACTCAGAAGTGCTCCAGACTACAGCGCGGATACTGAATCGGAGTTTCACGCCGAAGCGCTGAGCAATTACGAATGAAGGGCTCACCCAAGGTCCCTATACGCGGCGGCTTAAGGTGGATTCGAATCTGCAGCCCTCCGGTTGCAAGGCAACGAACGTATACACTACACCAGGCACCGTGTCCCACAAGTAAGGTAGGCTACACGGTCCGTTTCCAGCTTTCTGATTCAGTGGCTTTTGGTCGCAGTGATATTCTATTATATTCTATTCAGACAGAGAAGAGAGAACAATGGCATAGAAAAAGACTCGGTTGACAGTGTGGACAAAAGAAGAAACGACTGCTGCTGCTGTGCACATTGTTATTAGATGGACATCGGCTGCTGCTGCTGCAACTGACGGCAAAACGACGATGGCTTCTACCCCTAAATCACAGTCATAATAATAATAAGAAGAAGCCAGTTCTTCTAAGCGATTATGATGACTCGAATGAATGAATGGATGAATGGATGAATGGATGAATGGTTGAAATTGAATGGATGGAGGATGGATGGATGGATGAATGTATAGATGAATGGATGAATGGATGGCTGTATGGATGAATGTTCCATACAATTCTCATACTCATCAGCTATTTCTGAAATTTAAATTACTAAAGATTGAACAAATTAGGACAGTTCAGATAGGTGAATTTATGTTTCGATATGAGCGCAACTTGTTACCAGTAGCGTATAGACAAATGTTCTTCCGTGCCTCTGATTTTCATTCCTATTCCACAAGAAGTTCAAATTTGTATAGACAACCATTTGCTCATACTAACACTCGTTTATTTTCGATCAGATATACTGGTGCTAATATTTGGAACAGTATCCCCTCAGCTATCAGTCAATTACATGGTCTTCATATCTTCAAGAAACGCCTACGTTGTTATATTATCAATCAAACTGCTTGAATTATTGTGTTGAATTGGGTGTGTTAGTTAAGTGTTAGTTAAGTGTTAGTTAAGTGTTAGTTAAGTTGTGTTATCTATCCTCTATTAATAAGTTTCTGTCCTGATTATATTTCTATTTCTGCAATCGTTTAAACCGGCTGTCATGTCCTGTATATTATGCCTTGCAATTCAATGATTACTGGGTGGCCCAATTAGCGGGATTTCCATCCCTTCCGGGTCTCCCCTTGATACCACTAAATATGTACAATTCCCTGTTCACTGCCTTGATTGTTATTTTTGGTGCGTATTCAGGAAATAAACTGATTTGATTTGATTGATTGATTGATTGATGGATGGATGAATGAATGGATGAATGGATAGCTGTAGTTAAGAGATAAGTCCCTGAGGGATCCTAAATACCTCGAGGCAAATTTTTTTTTAAATAATAATAATGTTTTCTTTATTAAAACAATCCGGTTGACAGGCCGCAAATCCGCAACCGGCTACAGTTTACATTTGTGCAATTAAAACTACTTACAAAAGTGCAAATTACAGAAGACATAAATCCTAATTACTAACAGAACAGACAGCCTGCAATAAACAGCGGTAATGATGATGATGATGATATCCCGTCTAGCTAGCCCGGAGGGCTAGCCAATGGGGATGAAGTGTTAGCGCCTTCATTTTCAAGGCCTCGGCATATGAGGGCGGTGGCCAATCCTCTCCCTCGCCGTCTCATCATCCACTGACCGTGAGGTCAGTGTACTCATCATAGCTGAGTCGGCTAGGGGGTGCTTGTGGAACAGAAATCTCGTTGCAAATTTCTGCCCCGGCGGGGATTTGAACCCCCGACCTCTTGGTCGACAGTCCAGCGATAATAGCAGCATACAAAGCATGTCTGCTCTACGGGGCGCGAACTCGTTACCGCTCGCTCTCTACATGACATGCATCGTACATGTAGATGTTGCTGTAAAAATCATCCGGAATGTTGACGCTTCTGATGTCAATAAGACTCTCAAAATAGCGCCACATCAATCCTCTTCTCTGCTTACTGTTCATGTCTGAATACATCTGTTCACTCGGTTCTATTCAACTTCCACCGTTTATGCATAGCAGTGTAGGCCTAAATTCCCTGGCAAAATAATAACTGTCGCCAATCCGCCATAGACCGTTAGTACCGCCATCTTCGCTGATAGACATTATACAAGATAGAGATACATGGTATGGTATGGTATGGTATATGAGCATTTATAGAGCGCCTCTTATTCAGAGGCGCTCTCAGCGTGACAGCCCCGAGGAAATAAAAAAGACTTCCAGTAGCGAAGGGCTGAAGATGACACCCCAATAAGATTACCAACATGTATGTATGTATGTATGTATGTATGTGCACTTGTTATAGCGCCCCTTCAAGCTCTCTACTCAGAGGCGCTCCCGATGCAGAGCGGACACTGCATCGGAGTTTCACGCCGAAGCGCTGAGCAATTGTAAGTGAAGGACTTGCCCAAGGTCCTTACGCGGGGAGGTGGATTCGAACCTCGGACCTTCCGGCTCCAAGGCAACGACGCCACCACTAGACCACCGCGCCCACATGATTGTACATGCACAAATTTTGTCAACAACCACTGACCTCGAAGCCGTGACACTACATCAACACCCTAACTGCTACCTCTGATTCTTTGGAAAGCGGACTACAATCTCCTTTGGACTATTCCTTTTGACAACCCTTCAGACTAGACAGTCACAGCGCTCGTGAATAAGCTGGTGTTCGGCTGGAGATTACGATTACGTTTTCTTCTGTAGATAGTTTTAATGTAACAGAAACTGAAAGTTTTTACAGACGCTTTATGGCAGTTAGATCTATTCTTCTGTGACTTCGATTCGACCCCATTCTGTTCAACATTTTGATGTTTTAGCACATAAAAATATAATATCGTTGTCTATATAAAATTCGTGATGATCCAATAGCCTACATCGTTGGAATTTCTTGGTTATTTCTTATCCGAATTTTACGACTTTCCCACAGATCGCAAGATTGTTTTTGATTTGACCGGCTTTGGATGGCATTGCAAAACACATTTTCAGGTTTCTTAAGCCGTAAAAGGAAGGACCATTTTCTGCATTTTACGATATTTTTACGATTCACAAGACTATCGTTGAATTGATCGATTCGTAACGCTTTGGAAAACAGTAGAAAACGCATTCTATTTTCAAATTCTCTTCAGCCGTCTTAGGTCGGGCAACATCTTGGATGCCGATAAAATACTTTTTTGTGAAGCCTGATGTTTTTAGTAAATTAAATTTAGATTAAATCAGAAAAGGTCTTCTGGTCGTCATTGTAAATTTTAGGAACACAGACGACATGATCAGCCGAACGTGTGGCAGGGCTGTTTTTAAAGAAATTTTTAGAACTGCACAACTCCTTCTTTCCCATCATCCACGGTAAATTACTTCCAATCGGAGGACAATGATATTTTTGCTGGTTTTAACTGTACAGAAGTGCTTCTACAACAGTACTGCACAAATCCATTTAGAACTGCACATTTTGTGTACAGCTGCACGTTTAAAAAGCCCTGACGCGTGGCTGAGAGTCTTATAGAATATCAGGATGACGATGCATGGTTCAAGTGAAGAGGAATGAAACCTCTTCTCTTTAACGATTGATGTAGCTTTCGCTCTTTTCTCTTCTGAGTAGGTTCCTCGAATGGGCGCTATATAAATTATCTGTATGAATGGAGCGAAGACAGGTTCCAATTGTCGCACAAGATTGACTCAGCAGCCAAGCCTTAGTGTCGAAAAGTAAGAGAAGAAAAGTCTAGAAAGAATTTCAGACATTGGCATCGACCACAGCAAGTGATTGAACGCTAGAGAACGACAGGTCTGCAAATGAATGAACACAGCAAATGAATGAACGATATAGAGAACGACAGGTCTGCTTACTGACTAGCTCGCTCTACAAATGGCGCTATATAAATGTTGAGTCACAATTACCATCCATTCATGTATGCTGATCTATAGCCAGTTCTTACAGTGCATGCAGTCAAAACAAACGATGATAGAAGGCATAATATGTCGTCTGCTTCACACATAAAGCTCACAAAACTCTTATTTCTTCTTCTTCTTCTTCTTCTTCTTCTCCTCCTCCTTCTCTTTCTCCTCCTCCTCCTCCTCCTCCTCCTCTTCTTCTTCTTTCTCGTCTTCTTCTCCTTCTTCCTCTTCTACTTCTTCTCCTCCTTCTCCTTCTCCTCCTCCTTTTCCTCCTCCTACTCCTCCTGTTCCTCCTCCTCCTCTTCCTCCTCCTTCTCCTCCTCCTCTTCTTCTTTGTCCTCCTCCTCCTCTTCTTCTTCTTCTTCTTCTTCTTCTCCTTCTTCTCCTTCTCCCTATTCTTCTCCTTCTCCTTCTCTTTCTCCTCCTCCTATTACTCTTCTTCTTCTTCTTCCTCCTCCTCTTCTTCTTCTTCTTCTTCTTCTTCTTCTTCTTCTTCTTTCACCACGCAATTACTTTTTATGACGCAAGAATCATCGAACGAAAATCGTTCGCCTGTAAAACGGAAGCGGAACAGAACGAGCGACTCGAGACATAAGAAGAAGCAACCGGAAGTAATCGCAGCAGAATGAAAGAGTAGAACGGAAGTAGTTCCGATCATCATTATTCATCGGACATAAGCAACGCTTTCGATGTTGGCCAACGAAGCGGGAATTCTTTGGACTGATTAGACCTACATGTACAATGTTGTACGTGTATGTCCAGCAGTGATTGTGTACTAATTGGGACGACTGCCGCATTGGCTCATGCTGTGCTGACGACTCACAGCGGCAAAGGAATTATTACAAGGCAAAGCCACACAAACATAGACACACGCACGCACACGCACGCACCACGCGCACACGCACATTATTTTGTGGTATGTATATGCCTAATATATGAAAGCCACACAAACATACACACACGCAAACACGCCACGCACACACACACACACACATATATATATATATATATATATATAATCCGTATATATATATATTATTTTGTGGTATTTATATACACAGGCCCAATATTTGATAGTAACTAAACCCGAAAAAGAGATTGTATATACACTGTGCCCCATAAAAAAACACACCAAAAAACCTTTGTCATGAAACGCATGTAAGTCTAATGTTAAATAAGAAAAAGTAATGTTTCATTTAAGAAGATGTTCGAGGTGATGTCCCTTCGCTTGAACGCAGGCTCTCAGCCTTGGCCGCCACTGTTGAATAGCTTTGTCAATGACACTCTGCTTGCTTCAACTGTGCCTACACAACGATGAGGCGCTCCTTCAACTCGTTGATGTCCCGTATTGCTGTCTGGTAGACGGGTTCCTGTATTAGACCCCAAATTCTGTAGTCAACGGGATTGAGGTCTGGTGAGTTTGCTGGCCAGAGTTCTGGTCCAATGAAGCTTGGTGTTTCACGTCGCAGCAACGCAATGGTGTCCTTTGCGCGATGTTAACTATAAGTTACTAATCTCTATTTAAATGTTTCCAAACACGCCTAGTCTGCGTCACTGCCTCCAACAGCAACCCCTTCTGTGAGTAAGTAAAATGTAACATATTTTGTGGCAAAATTATTTGAGAAACAACGTACAAACTTTTATTACAATTGGCTTAGTTTTATAGAAGATATTTGAAAAGTATTTTGGTGTGTTTTTTTATGGGGCACAGTGTATATATAGATATACAGGACTTTATTGTGCATTTTTTCAGTGTAGCCTACATGTATGATATTATCAACTCCTGCAGGGCTATGCATGAACCGTGGGGAAACATAATACTGTGATACCACAGAATGAAAAGACTGGCGTCAGTAGTAGAGGAGATCATTTTATAAACCACTCAAAACAACAATTAAGCTAATTGAAAGTGACAGCTCTGTAAAGGTCCTTTTCCAAACCACGTCAAAACAAAATGATTAATTACTTCTTTGATCTATATAGGAAACAGCCTGGTCTAGGAAAATGCTGACTAATCACTTCTTTGATGTATATAGGAAACAGCCTGGTCTAGGAAATAATGCAATAGCAATTATTGTTTTGATTTACATATGATTAATTACTTCTTTGATGTCACTGGTCCAGGAAAAGAGACTGGTTTAGGAAATAATGCTGATGCTACATTTCCTTTGATGATGAATAACACTCTTATGGCACGCAAACCAACATTCCTGTCTGTCTGTCTGTCTGTCTGTCTGTCTGTCTGTCTGTCTGTCTGTCTGTCTGTCTGTCTGTCTGTCTGTCTGTGTGTCTGTCTGTCTGTGTGTCTGTGTGACCTCTTTGTATACTGCAGATGTGTACAATAAATTATTATACCTTCACAAGGCATTGCGCCCCCTAGCTCCCCATAGGCAACGCCAGCACTCTTGGACACTGTGCAATAAATTATTATTATCAGAGACGGCCTTTGAGTGTATTCAACCTTTAATTGTTGATGCACACGTGAACCGATATAGCATGTGGCATGTCTCAAAGAAGCACCACGAATGATCAAACATAACGGTCTTATGCGGCGCGCACCGTTCGAATGATCTATAGACCTTTAATGCAAAGACGCTTGTCTCATCACACACCCTTTTATCGCATACATCTGTCTATATGCACCTCAATTCGCTTGGACATTACCACATACGCATTGCACGCACGAATAAATGTCACAACAAAGTATTATCCATTCTTATTCATGTATTATACATTCTTACCTCTCTTCCTCCACACCCTCCTTTTCCCCTCTTCCTTCACACCCTCCTTTCGACTCTCTTCCATCACACCCGCCTTTCGACTCTCTTCCTTCACACCCTCCTTCCGACTCTCTTCCTTCACACCCTCCTTTCCCCACTCTCTTCCTTCACACCCTCCTTTCCCCCTCTTCCTTCACACCCTCCTTTCCCCACTCTCTTCTCCCACACCTTCCAAATACTCTTATTCGCATTCTTAGCCTCGCCTTTTAAATCATTGCAGCAAATTCATTCACGCACGTTGTAAAGAACACAAGGCTTTTAAATTGAATCAACATTATTTATTAATATCATGCAAAAACCTATGAACTAAAAAGTCGTTTAATCCAGTGTCTCTTGTAAAATTGTTGCAAACTGCATTTATATTAAGTCCTCTACTTCGATGTAATGCATAAAAAATACAATAATGCCCACAAAATCTACTTATTAAACTCTGAATTTGATTATTTGTGTAAATCCAACGAGTACAATGCTTGTGTAGAAATGTTCTGAAAGGCGCGTCTGGTGGATTCCCCAATGAGTCGAAGAACTCTCCATAATTTGGGCTTTCGATATATAACACCACCCAGTGGATACCAGGCCGACCGTACGTGTCTGTATTGCATACGAATATAGCGGGTCTATTTGTATTAATCCACTTGGGTAGACGATTGCATGCAAAGACTCCCACGAACATGGTCGCACATCTGGGATCTCTTCGTAGAATATTTTCTATCGTAATGCCATCCATCTTTCTCTAATTGTTGTAGTCGAATATTACGTTGCGTGATCTGTCAATCTCGAGAATATTTTCAAATTCTGCAAATGCTATGACATTTATTGTAGCTTCCAACGCCTGAGAGAACTTCATATCCACCCGCACATTTCCCGATTTGACTAAATTGAAGTGGTCGCCCTCTGCCAAGTCAGGAGTTAAATCGAATGCATACAAACAATATCCATTCGCATAATCTTCTCTGGAGATGTCGTTATCGTCGTTTCTCTGCCATTTACCAGTGCCCATGAAGAGCGAGGCATAGGCATTCACAAACTGGCCAGTTGCAAAGTTAGTTTCCAGGGGTTTTATACTTTGCTGCTGACCGTCCAGATATACTTTTAATTGAGACAAGTTCATGTGTTTGAAATTGTATGGGCTTTTGGTGTAGGTGCCATTGAATGCGTCGTTGTCAATGCATCCAAACACGATGCGCGTCGGAAGTTGTCCAGAGAAGAGGCTTTCTTGTGTCACGTCCAAATTTCCTCTAGGAACCGTAAAAGTCTTGCAAACAACTCTGCGAATGGGAAATTTCAGATTTCCAATCTCCAATGCTTTAGCATGAGCAAGGAAGACAGAGGGACTTAGTCTAACTTTTCTTACATACAATTTGCACTCTAATATTTTTACTTTGTATGTGGGCCCCACAGCCGAAGACATAAGACAGAATGCATCCTTATTACGCACGAAGCGAATTTTTATATTAATGTCGTTTGGCAAGAAGCGTTCCTGAAAGAAGAGATCGCTGTGAATACCGCCCAACATATCGACCACACGTCCTTCGTCGGCCAGAGCACTGCGCTTCTTGAATCCAATGTTTTCACCAGCATCGTCGTGCGGATTAGCTTCCTCAAAGCGTCTGGCAGTGTCCTTGTAAAATAATGCAGAGGTGAGTTGAGAATTTTTGCTTGAACTGCCATAACTTAGTAGAGTTTCCAAGTAGCTGCGGTACGCATACGTGTTGTTTGACGCTGTGACCAATGTATCGTTTAAAGTGATGTCTACCTCAGAAAATAGACTGTGCATGAAAAGGTTGACAGGACCAACGTGATCGCCAGCATCTGTAGCATCATTATTCGCTCGCACAATAGAGGCTCTGACGTACAGTTGAGTGTTTGACAGATCTAGATAGTCTTGTCCGGTGCCAGTAATGCTAAATTCTATAGGTGTACCCTGTGAAATGGTTGCTATTGGATTATATTCCACGTACGAGCCGGCTTCTATGCTTGTCTGCGTAGCAGGCACGCTAAACAGGTCCAGTTCGCTCTTTGCACACTCGCAAGACTGAGGATGAACGAATGCCATTTTAAACTGTTCCAAATATGTCTTCCTTGATTCTTTTCTTATTTCTTCTCAGCAATCTCTTACGTCTTTTTCGCCCGCTGCCACTCTGCGTATTAAAATCGTTTGAACTTGTAAACGCCTTTATACCTTCTGGGACGCGACGCTTGGCCGCGTCTACGAACTGTCCGCCGTCGGCGACATCGTTGGCAATCTGGAGTCCCGTTCTCAGTACCTGTTTGCCAAGCGCTTTAGCACCAGTCTGTATAAGCGGCCACGCATTTCTAAAGAGTCCACCAAGAAAACTACCCAAGCCGTGACCGCGCTGAAGACGAGCGCCTTGAAATACAGACATACCATTGCCACTCTGTTGCATATAATAGTCTTCGTACGCCGATCGGCTAGCATCACAGCAATATGGTTTCTTCATTGTAAAAGGTAAGGTATCTTGCAATGCCGGAAGTGTAGTGTTAGTATGCACTTTCCGCTTTCGAATGGCACAGGCGAGCCAGTGTCGGTCCTTATATCTATCTCGATAGAGTCGAAATTCTTCTGCTGTAGCGGTACGTAGATGGGCTTTTCGTAATTCGTACGCACGCTGTCGCCGCTTTTTCCACTAACGTTTACGATCCTCAGCAAGGGAGCCTTCGTGTCGCCCACTGGCACTTGCTCGAGAACGTTACAATAAATATACAGAGACGAAAATCCACGATTTACATCACACGCATTAGAGCCCATGAATTCAAAAACGTAATCCTCGTCTTCATCGTACTTGAGAATTGGATTCTGACGCGCAGCAACACCCAACATTGAACATATGACGGGCGAAAACTGTACGCTCGCACCCCTGTTCATATCACCGTTGAGTCGCTTCGTTACAGGATCGTAGCTAAACTTTGGAAATTCTGCAATGTCCAACTCGTCCGCAACTTGAAATATAAATTTGTTTATAGAATCGATAAGATTTTGTGCAGTTTCGTAATATCCAGCAGGCAAACGGGTCGTTCTATGCATGGTCCCTGGTAGTATGTCGCCATTTTCCGAAAACACTTCATGTGTATACGATATTCTACTGTCGTTTCTATCTAAATTGGTCCACGTATGAGGATATTGAATTTCCAATAAAGCGACTTCCCAGTCACCACTTAGAGAAATGGAATTCTCCAATCTTGTGATAAAATTTGTTATCGTATTTTGGGGATAGAATTGCATAGAACTGTTGCTTGGTAAGGTGAGATAGAAATGGGCCATTTTTATATGTTGCTACACTGTCTGAAATGAAGTATAACGAACGACTTCCCATGCTCGAATGGTATGGACTTGCCATTGTCACCTCTCATATATATTTCTATAGCGCCGAAAGTCTTTTGTTGAATCGGTACATATATTGCATTTCTGTATATAACATGCATGGTGTCCCCGCTTTTGCCGTCTATATTAACTACGCGTAGCAAAGGCGCTTTCGCATCGCCAAGCGCTACAGATTCCAAAATGTTACAATACACGTACACGTGTGAAAATGCTGGATTTATATTGCAGGTCATATCAGAAATCCATTCCTTGTCGGGCATCTCGTCCCACGCTTTGACATAATCTTCGTATCGACTTTCGTGTACATAGTGGCCGTAATCGAAATTTTCGATAACTTTCTGATTTTCTCCTATACCAAAAATATCGCACAGATGTGAAGAGAATCCAATACTTGTAGCGAGATTTATTTTACCTGTGAGTCTTTTGGTTACTTTATCGTATTTAAATTTTGGGTGACGGACGAGCGAATGCAATTTGGTCGCAGACTCTATTTTCGAGTTCACCGCATGAACTATATCCTCCAGGCTTTCGTAATAGCCAGCAGGAATATGACACAATTCTTGTATAGAATACCACTCATCTTTGGGATTTGTTCTTTTAGGAATATGGTTATACATAAAGTCGCCCTGTCCACTTTGCACATTGTACCACGTGTGTGGGTATTGCAGCTCTATCAAAGCAGCTTCCCATCGACCAGAAAGGGAAATGTCATTTTCCAATTTCGTTGTAAAGTGCGCAGTTGTATTGCTGGGGAAATGGGACATGGAAGAATTGCTTGGTAAAGTTAGATAGAAGTGCGCCATTGTCGTTACTACTTGCATGCGTGCTCTGACAGACTGCAAGAATGTGAAGCTAAAGGCTGAATATATCGTGTGTCCAAGAGTTGAATTTAGTGTCATAGCCTTTCCACTTTACAAAGTATTCAGTCTTACCGCGCCGCTTACGGCTTTTCAGAATTTTATCAACCGTGTAAACATCGTCATCCTTTAAAATTCTCTGCAACTCAAATTCGTAGAATTTTCCCTTTATCTGTTCACCAGCCAAATCTTCGAGTTCGTACGTTACTGGATCGGTAGGCACACGCCTTATAATTTTAAAAATTTCAGTCGACCATGTTGGTAAATATCCTTTTTGAAAAGCCATCCTAGCCTTTACTATTCTGACCTTGTCGTTCACTTCATATTTCCAATCGGGCGGGTGTTTCTTTTCACCATACAAACGTTTGATAATACTATTTTCATTTTCCTTAGAAACCTCAATGGGGGCCATGCCTATGCTTCTATGGTGCGTGTGGTTGTACGAATGTACGAGGTCTTGCAAAATGTCTATGTACCTATAAGTATTCTTATAAGTAAAGTATTTCCACATCTTGGACTTGAGAGTTCTATTGAAACGCTCAACTATAGAGGCCTTTATGTCGCTATTTTCAGATGTGTAAAAGCGAATGGCATTTTTGCGTAGCATATTTTGAAAGTTTTTATTAAGGAACTCTGTTCCCTTGTCAGTTTGCAGATTGGCTGGCTGTTTGTCGGTAAGAATGATGGAAAATGCCTCAGTCAGATCCACACCGGACTTTGATTTAAGGGGCACCACCCAAGCATATTTAGAAAATACATCTATACAGGTTAAAATATATTTATTTTTATCATTATATTTCGACAATGCTGAAAGATCGGCCAGATCGGCCTGCCAAAGATCGCAAATACCAACAGAGAAAGTCTTTCGTCGCCTAAAGTTCAATCTAACAGGTTTATGTAACGTGTATGCATCTTGTTTGGTCAGCCAATTTTTAACATCTTTTTCTTTAAATTGTCCATTAGCATGTCTCTGAAAGGATGACACGCCTGCAAAGCTGCCAGGTGTCTTTGGATCAAAGTACGACTCCATCGATATTCAAAAAATCAGTAAGTTATCCAACTCGACAGACTTTGTTGTTTTCCACGAATGTTCTTTGGAGTAAGTGTTGAGGATTCTTCGATGGGGCTATTAATATACATCCAACGTTCTTGATTTCCTATCAACTCGCGAGGTATGTTTGAGTCTTTCAGAGCTTCTGCCAAGAGTCTCCAGCCGGTGGGTGGAGAAGCCGTCGTACGTTTCCTCATCAGATCGTTGACCAAATCGACCATGTGAGTTTTCGGAATAGTTGCATCCTTCAAAATAAGTTCACCTTTAGAAGTCCAAGACACGTCGGGATTGCTCTTCATGTGCGACAAGAGTCTAGCAGCTTGAGTTTTCCATTTCTTTGGTACCGTTTCCAAGACTTGCGTCTCTATACTGCTGCTGCTGCTGCTAGATTTGTTGGGGTCGCCCGCTTCCGCCGCTTCCACTGCACCTTCTTTGGAATCGAACTTGGTAACTATGCTGGGCTTGTCAATGTGTAAGTATCGACTCAAGCTGTTGGTGTACAGTTTGGCTTTATCATCGTCTGGAATATTCCTATGCAGAATGTCGTACATCTGTGTATCCAATTTAGACAATGTTTTGTCTAGCATAGTCTCTTTCCATTTTTCTATCTGTCTAGGTTCCACCAAAACCATCTTCTTTGTGTGTTCCATACTATATTTTATTGCTTAGCAATGTGCCCAGAAAAGAAAGCACAGGAGTCAGTAATGCACCTATGAAGCCACCAGTCTGTACTATACGCTTTTTGATTTTTCTTCGAATCTTTTTCGATGCAAGTTTTCTCAACTTGTGTTTGAATCGAGCGAGTCTTTTCTTCTGACTCTCTTTCAAAGGCACCGTGCCTTTTAAAATGTTGAGTGCACACTCGCAAAGACAGCAAAGCAGAGAAGAATTACAGTCTTTCAAAATCTGTTTCCTTACTTTAGGCGAAGACTCTTTAAGCAGTCTGAGTTTCTCAAATTTCTCCTCTATGGTTGCAGACATTTTGAGTGAATGAGAGATGAGAGTCTGTGAGGACTTTATATTCATTTCCTCATATATACGTAATGCACCTCGCCCGGAAAAATATTTGTTCTCAGGCGGCAACGTTCGTCAGTTTCTGGTTTCAGATCGATCAAAAGATAGCCGAAAGGTGCCATTGTTGCATCGTGGAATGCTTCTATCATAAAATTGGCTTTGCCTGGAAACATCTGTCGTGCTAATATTGCAACCTGCGTGCTGTCTCTAACATTTTTGAAAAGAACAAAGTAGTGGGCATTCAGGCTGATGGTTCTTGTATGCTTGCCACTGTAGAAAAGATTTTGCGTCAGGTAGAGTATAGAAACGTTCATGTGATGACTAATTTTGGTGAATAAGTTTGTAACCCTCTGGTCAGTTTCGCTCATAAGGTCGTCTAGCACAAGTAGAGTCTTTTGCTTTCCATCGAAAATATTCAAGTCGGGCAATCCTTCGTGAAATTGAACTTGTGTGTATTTGTCGAAAATTTCTTGGTAAATGCCATAACACCATATAATTTTTTCTATACCAGGCTTGACCATGTATTCTAAATGATCTATAAAACGTAAAGTGAATTTCGTCTTTCCACAACCGCTGGGGCCGCTGATTATAGCAGAGAATGGATGTATCCAAGTTGCATCCATAATGAATAGTAAACGTCTTTTGTCGTGTTCTCTCCTTTTTATGCCATGTATATTCTAACAGTTCCAAGGATGCGCTCGCAGCAAGAGGGGCAGTGTGTTGCAATGTCTGCACAAGGCTCACACATATTTATATGTGCACATGGAAGAGATAGTATTTGTACTTGTCTTTCTTTACAGACTTTACAAATGACAGACTTCTTTAGATTTTCGTTGTCAAATTTCAGTTTCAAGGTATTATACTTTACATGTTTTTCGTTCTCACTTTCAACGCTTTCCTCATCTTCACTTTGGCACATACAGCAGTCACATTTGTAGTTTCCACACACGTCCATTTCACATTTACTAATAGTCGGACACATGTCAACCGTTCTTTAGAATATAAAATTAATAATGAAATGCCATGTAATGAATAGAGACTTTTATATTGATGCAGCATGTTGCCGCCATATTTTCATTTATTGCACAGTGTCCAAGAGTGCTGGCGTTGCCTATGGGGAGCTAGGGGTCGCAATGCCTTGTGAAGGAATAATAATTTATTGTACACATCTGCAGTATACAAAGAGGTCACACAGACACACAGACAGACAGACACACAGACAGACAGACAGACAGACAGACAGACAGACAGACAGACAGACAGACAGACAGACAGACAGACAGACAGACAGACAGACAGACAGGAATGTTGGTTTGCGTGCCATAAGAGTGTTATTCATCATCAAAGGAAATGTAGCATCAGCATTATTTCCTAAACCAGTCTCTTTTCCTGGACCAGTGACATCAAAGAAGTAATTAATCATATGTAAATCAAAACAATAATTGCTATTGCATTATTTCCTAGACCAGGCTGTTTCCTATATACATCAAAGAAGTGATTAGTCAGCATTTTCCTAGACCAGGCTGTTTCCTATATAGATCAAAGAAGTAGTTAATCATTTTGTTTTGACGTGGTTTGGAAAAGGACCTTTACAGAGCTGTCACTTTCAATTAGCTTAATTGTTGTTTTGAGTGGTTTATAAAATGATCTCCTCTACTACTGGCGTCTCTTCTTCTTCGGACAGATTTCTCTTACATGCAAACCTGACTATTTTCTCTCTCCTCTCATCATGACATTGTATTTTCGATAAGCGCTCGAGTTGCGCCTCATATTATAGCTCAAAATAATCCTTCCTATATTCACACTACATATTTATATATTACACATGTGTGTAGCTGTGTAGGCCTATGTATATATCTATAATAGAGCATATACGATTGTATGTAAATGTATATGTATATGCATATAGTATATTTATGTACATGTATCTATCATGATTATATATAAGTGTATGTATATGCATGTGTATTGCATTGAATATGTGTATGTATACGTACTGTATGTATATGAATACTATACTATATATGTAAATGTAACTGTGGATTTATCTGTGTATGTATATATGTATAATGCAAATGTGTATATGTATGCATATGTATAATTTTTATATGCATATGTAAATGTATATGTGTATACATATGATACACAGATATGGACAAATCTAAAACGAATCAGAGCTTTTTTGTAGCGCGATAGTTTTCTTATTTCGTCTTTTGTGTAGCGCGCAACATATCAGTCCCGCAGATGATTTTTATTCGGTCGCCAGAGGGAACGACGCAGCCATGGACTGCAGGGAGTACATATATCAGACAAGAGATCTGACGGGTCCTTCATTGTAGATCTGAATCAGCTAGGGATCCCTTCGAGGTCTGTAAGCGGAAGCGGAGAGAAAGGACACAAGGACACAAGTAGAAAATGAATCCTGGAATGGGAGCAATGGAAAGGAGTATGATGAGTATATATACACAAGTATGTATCATATGTATATGTATAAGTATATATATATGTATACGTAAATGTGTATGTATATGTATAAATATATATGTATGTATATATATGTATATATATGTATATGTATAAGTGTATATAGATATGTATATGTAAATGTGTATGTATATGTATATGGAAAAGAAGGAATTAGACATGTAATCAAACTATCGATCTATGAATTGTGTCTATCGATTGCTCTCTTATCTACCACAGTTGTGTCTGACTAAGACTGACTTTCGTATACGATGGCCACACTATCTTATGTAAACAGGTGCCACATGGGGCGGGAGGGTGTAAAAAATACCATTTTGCGTCTGTAATATATTATTATGGATAGAGCTTTGCTATACAGTAGATTGTCTGCTGCCCGCATTGCGAAGTCTTCTTATCAGCCACGACGGTGTGTCTCCGAATAGTCTTCCATTGACAAAGCTTTTGCAGACGGAACACGATTCGCGAGCGCCTTATAATTTATCAGCCTCCGTTGGTTGGTCATATCTTGAAGAGGCGCTAGATAAATCATGTGTAATGTGCTATGCAAAATAGATGAAATCTGTAGACCTGTGCCTATTCATTTATTCATTCATTCATTCATTCATTCATTCATTCATTTATTTATTTATTCATTCATTCATTCATTCATTCGTTCATTCATTTATTTATTCATTCATTTATTCATTCATTTCTTTATTCATTCATTAATTTTAGGCATTCATTCATTCACTCATTCATTCATTCATATATTTATTTATTTCTTTCTTTCTTTATTGATTCATTATTCATTTATTCATTTTATTCATTCATTTCTTTATTCATTCATTCATTCATTCATTCGTTCGTTCGTTCGTTCGTTCATTCATTTCTTTATTCATTCCATTCTTTATTCATTCACTCATTCATTCATTCATTCATTCATTCATTCACTCGCTGACTCATTCATTCATTTGTTCGTTCATTCATTCATTCATTTCTTTATTTATTCAGTCAATCAATCACTCATTCTCCGCATTCATTCATTTATTTATTCATTTATCTATTCATAATTCATTCATTACACGGATTTATAAGCTTATAGCGGCCCTTCAAGGCGCTACCCAGAAGCTCTCCCGACCTCAGTGCGGCTAAAATGGTCAGTTTTGAGATGTGCCTTGAAAGAGCCAGAGTGGACCCTCGAGAACAAACGCAGTTACAAAGGAAGTCCATTCCAAAGCAACCACCTATTCTTGCATGTATAAATAGTATATACAGTAACTGCTAGCGACGTGTATCTGAGAAATGCAGTGGTTGCCACTGCTGGTCCTATACTGCAACTGCATGAGCAGTAAGCTTACACAATACACATGTACAAATTGTACATGTATGTATACGTGCAGCTTCATGGCAAATGTCACAAGTGAATAAATAATTCACAGGGACAAACTGTCTGCCATCATTAGCGGTTGTTCCAGCTCCAAGCTTTAGGCCACCAATTAGTCAAAGCAAACGAATGAGACCCTTACGTGTAGGCACTGTGTGTAAATTACAGTAATCGCTATGCAATTACCCTGTACCGGTTTCTATAGTATACGTTGTCTGAATTTGCCCGTTGACTAAATCAGACTGTGCAAAAGGACGATTCTTTCATCCAATCAACCTTTTGCATTCACTAAAGAGACAGTTATCGTCAGTCGCCAGAGAGCTTTTCACTGCATGCAGTCTCTTCAATTATCACTCTGAGTGATTGCAGATATTCTTGTAAGGGGGCAAAACACAATGGTTGCAGTAATAACTTTTAACAAGAGCCTGAAATATGCAAAGCAGGAATTTAAGAAGACGGGTAGTTTTCATAGAGGTTTCTAATTTCTAAATATTAATTTAAATTAATGGTTTCACTTTCAGCATCAATAAAATAGTGCTTTGATGCGAAGAAATTTGTTTGAAACAAATAAGTAGGCCTATAGTATAGAGTATATAGTTGAGCAAACAAATGAGACCCGTACGTGTATAGGCAGTGAGTGTGTGTGTAAATTACAGTAATCGCTATGCAATTACCCTGCAAGATTCCAGAGGAAAGTTTCCCCCTCTTGCCCCTATGTGAGGCAGTCCATTATTATCGCGCAGGTTAAGAGGCCAATTCTAAATTATTACGCAATATACATTTATTTATCTTTTGCATTTGCCATAGAACCCCTTCATGCTCACTGCTCAGAGGCGCTCACAACTGCAGCGCGGACAGTGCATCGGAGCTTCACGCCGAAGCGCACGAGAAATTGCTAGCGAAGGACTTGCTCAAGGTCCCTATACGCAGCGACTTGAGATGGATTCGAACCTGGAACCCTCCGTCTCAAAGGCACCTAACCCACCACTACATCACCGCGCCCCACCTATGTTTTTGCATGTGTAATGCATTTAAACAGCGGCGCCCAGAAAAATGCCTGGTCTCTTTCTTCATTCGAACATGATCCATACTAAGGAGTAGACTTCTGCCGAGCTTAAGCGAAACAATTGCTAAGCTTATACAAGAAAAAAGTAATCAGTATCTTGTTATTCTTGTGCAAACCTCTGTAGGACAATATGTATGACCTGAATGCAAACAGTGAGTCTCCGGTTGATTTCCCATAAAATCATCGCGCAATTTCTGCAGCATTTATTCCGAATAATTTCGAGTCTATATGCAATGCTTTTATGCATATTGAGTTGCGATAGCCTAATATTGAGAAATTGGGATTCGCTTACTAAAAATCATTGGCGAATTTTTTCCGGCCGGAATTATTGCCCTGGCAGAATTTTTCTCTGTAACTTTTTCCCTGCCAGAATTTGTTCAGGCATATTGTTTCTTGCCGTTCCCGTCCGTCCGCATTCAGAGAGCGGACGAACGGACGGACGGACGGACGGACGGACGGACGGACGGACGGACGGACGGACGGACGGACGGACGGACGGACGGACGGACGGACGGACGGACGGACGGTCGGACGGACGGACGGACGGACGGACGGACGGACGGACGGACGGACGGACGGACGGACGGACGAACGGTCGGACGGACGGACGGACGGACGGACGGACGGACGGACGGACGGACGGACGGACGGACGGACGGACGGACGGACGGACGGACGGACGGACGGACGGACGGACGGACGGACGGACGGACGGACGGACGGACGGACGGACGGACGGACGGACGGACGGACGGGCGGGCGGACGGAAACAGTAAGAAACAACAATTATGTCCGAACAAATTCTCGCAGGCAAAACTTCTGGCAGGGCAACGACCATGGCAAAGACTTTTTACCAAGGCATTTGCCCTGCCATGCCTTCCAAAGTTGTCATGCCCTGGCTTAGCGCCGCCCTGCCTGAAATATGAGAATTCTGAAAGCGGATTGTTTTATCGTATGATCTTATATAAGATAAATGGTCAGTTCAATAGATATATATTATATATATAAGATCAAATATATATATAAGACAATAAGTCGCATAACCGTTCGAGGGATCGAAAAATATAATCGGTTCATATTTATCCGCTTTCAATTATTATCCCATGCAGCAGCATCAGCATCAGCATCGTCAGCAGCAGCAGCAGCAGCAGCAGTAGCAGCAGCAGCAGCAGCAGCATCAGCAGCATCAGCAGCAGCCACAGCAGCAGCAGCAGCCACAGCAGCAGCAGCATCAGCAGCAGCAGCAGAATCAGCAGCAGCATTAGCATCAGCAGCAGCAGCAGCAGCAGCAGAATCAGCAGCAGCATTAGCATCAGCAGCAGCAGCAGCAGCAGCATCAGCAGCAGCATTAGCATCAGCAGCAGCAGCAGCATCAGCCACAGCAGCAGCCACAGCATCGTCAGCAGCATCAGCAGCAGCAGCAGCAGCAGCCACAGCAGCAGCATCAGCAGCAGCATCAGCAGCAGCAGCAGCATCAGCAGCATCAGCAGCAGCAGCCACAGCATCGTCAGCAGCATCAGCATCAGCAGCAGTAGTAGCAGCAGCAGCAGCAGCAGCAGCATCAGCAGCATCAGCAGCATCAGCAGCATCAGCAGCATCAGCATCAGCAGCATCAGCAGCAGCAGGTGATGGCTTCTCTAAAGATGATGATGGTCCCAGAAATCGCCTTTCCATCATCTAAATGTACTTGAGTCAATCGATAATTAATCAGATGCCATTAGGAAGAAGACGGTCTGTGGCTGGCATAATTATTATTTCATCTGCCTGAATGCATGTCTGTCTACATGTACCTGTCTGTCTGTCTGTCTACCTGTCTGTCTGTCAACCTGTCTGTCTGTTTGTCTGTCTGTCTGTCTGTCTGTCTACATGTGCAAAGTATATGGAATTATGCATATACACACACACACACACATATATATATATATATATATATATATATATATATATATATATATACAAATTATACCTACATGTACATAATATTCCTGCTTATCTGACTTCTTGTCTATCTGTGCCTGTCTGTCTGTCTGCCAATCGATCTGTTGAAAGTCTATAGCAAACAATCTACATTTGTGTCTTTTTGACTGAAACTTCCGGATATTTCATAACCTGGATTTGGATTGGCTTTGGAAAAGACACGTAGGAGAATCTGATCGTTTTGTCAATGAAAGGCGTTCACCGTTGAAAAGAGAGAGAACAACGCTTCCTTCTGCGCATCGATATATCGACCGGAATAATTATTGATTCACAGAGGAAATTAATTGCAATGTAAGATTATAATTTATAGCAACTGTTGGTCCATCAAAACGAAGATTATGAAGGTGGGAAAGTGGAGTGAGACAGATGAGATCAGGATTGCAGATAGAAGTGTGGACATAGTGGAAGACTTCTGTTATCTGGGCAGCACACTATCAGCCGACAGTAGATGCGATAAAGAAATAAAGATTCGTATTGGAAAGGCAAATGCGGCTTTTGGAAAACTAGAGAAGATATGGAAAAGCAATGGATGTAGCTTGAAGGTCAAGATCCGGTTATATGAAGCTATTGTGTTGAGCACACTTCTGTATGGAGCTGAGACGTGGCCAATGACGGTGGCAAATGGAAAGCGATTGGAGGCTTTACATCATAAATGGCTGAGGCGAATTCTGCACATCTCATGGAGAGACAAGATAACAAATAAAAGCATCAGAGAAAGAACTGGACAGGGAAAAATGGAGATTATCATCAGAAAGAAGCGACTAAAGTGGATGGGGCATGTAACAAGAATGGAGCAAGAGAGGAGAGCAAAACAAGCAACAATCTGGACACCGGAGGGAAGACGTGGCAGAGGGAGGCCAAGGAAGAACTGGATGGGGACTATACGAGAGGATTTACAAGATCTTGAGATGACATGGAACGATGCTGTCGAGGTGGCGATGGACAGAGTGGAGTGGAGAAGCTGCGTTGCCCGATGTGCAGAGCTGCACGGGAAGGACTAAGGTAAGGTAAGGTTGGTCCATCTATCATTCATTGAAAACGCGGGTTTGACGAAGTCACGAATGTTTATTGACTCAGTGTGTGGCTTTGTGCCAATTCGTGCTATCCAGAAAACACACAATCATTATTATTACTGGTGCATATTTAATGGAAGGCGATCCGCGTTTTGGTGGGTGCAAAAGATGCTGCAACACCCGCACCAGCAGTTTGCTTGTTGCTGTGTTTAACGAGACTGTGTCATATCGTGGGGCGTGGTGGTGTAGGGGTATGCACGGTGTCTTGGAGCCGGAAGGTTGCAGGTTCGAATCCACCTCAAGTCGTCGCGTAGGGATCCTGCTGAGCAATTGGACATAAATAGTGAAGTGGCGAAGGCGTGAAAATAAACATATTTGGTCTTTCGCCCCCACTCCGCCCCCATAGTGAGGGACTCCCCAAACTCTTCACTGGTTATCCTGATGGCACCCTGTATAGGTGCAACCGTGCAAGATTGAAGGCCAATAGCTGCGAAACTTTGGGCGTGCAACACACATAAACACTTTCTCCTTTATTATTAAAGACAAAGATAAATCCACCTACCGTTTCCGATGTTAATTTGATCGCTGCTGTTCCCCATTGAGAACGAGACGCTCAGAATCCCTCTGCTGATGAAGCCCGTCAGTTGTGGCACCCTGCCTCGGTGGTCACCACCGCCTTCGAGGTACGTGTGGTGGAAGAGGAACCCTTCGCTGCTCGTCGTTCTGAAGCTGAACCACATCCTTGTGGACTGTCCCTCTCCATCCGGCCACTCCATCCGGTACTCCACGAACGATGGATGGATCGATGGTGGAAAGGTGAAGGCGTCAGACGTCGTCGGTCGGTCTCCGTTTCCATCGAATCTTTCATCTTCTTTTGTGTTCGCTGTAGACACATTGTGCTGGTGACGATGACCAGACATTAGTGTCTGCTGCAGAGACATTGCTGATCGAGAGGTCGTCTGCGCTGATCTGCCCATCTCATGTGTGGCGGAAGGTGTAGCGAGCCACAGAACTCCCATCCAGATTAGCCACATTGTATTGTATTGTATTGTATGTAAGTATGTATGAAGCGTCTCTAGTAGGTGTTCCCACTGCTCTCGAAATTCCTTACTTGCGTTAATCCCACTGCACGCGCTCCATGAAACCTTGGCAACACAATAGGCTTTCCCTCTGTGCACCCATTCGACGTTCCCACTGCTCACACTAACCACTTTAACCCTGGACTGTGTGTAAGGATGAACCGTTCAGAAGCGCTCCCAGTGCGCTATTGCCCCGCGAGAAGAAGAGGGTTTTCAGAAGAGAGAATGCAGAAGAGAAACTGCCAGCTGGAACAAACAAAAGAGCGAACAAAAGGAGACTGCATGTACATTCCAAAGAGAAATACGAATTGAGGCAAATGACGAAGACTGAGCCAAAGAATCAAGAGGTTAAGTCCGTAGAATAATGGCCAGATTTGCTCGCAGTCACAGCATGAATCATTGTCAGACGGTGCTGTAGTAATGGCGCAGGAATCGCTTCTCACGAATTTGTTCAGTGTTAGACATCATAGGCTACATGCAGTGTGGGCATACTAACGTCTATAACGTTCAAGTGGACGACATTAGGCCTACTAAAAAATTGCAATCAATCACAAACGTAACCACGAACTGTTTTCCATCATAATTATAGATGCTCTTGTTGTTGCATGCAATGTCATCCATCTGACTTATCCTGCTATTCATAGACTCTCTATAGGCCTACTGGATATCCCTGATCAACGCGTGGCGTGACAAAAGGTCATCACTGTTTTCACATGCGAATACCTAAAAACCCGCGCAGCATAATAATATCATCGACCTGAAATTACTGTTCGACATTCAAACGCAACCGCTTCGCTGAGCTTCGACTGTTTCCGGCTTTTTCCGTCGCCCGATCTGATTGGTCGCCGCTCGAAATAGGCCTATCCATGGATAATAAAATACTTTGAGTCTCTCTGGCAATATTACATATATATATTAATATATATATATATATATATATATGTGGTGTATATAATGTATATAATATATATATGTGTGTGTGTGTGTATAATGAATGTATACATATAATGTATATACGTGTGTATAATATATATGTGTGTGTATAATGTATATATATATGTATATGTATAATTGTATATATAAAATTATATATAGACCTAGTCTACATGTATATATATTTGTGCCAGTGATGCCACAGCTGTGTTTTTCCACATAGATCTATGTTTTTTTGCTTTCGTCTGTGTTTCTGGGTTTTTTTTGGGAAAATCTGTGTTTTTTTCCGTTTTCGTCTGGATTTCTGTGTTTTTTTGGGAAAATCTGTGTTTTTTCCCGTTTTCGTCTGGGTTTCTGGTTTTTTTGGGAAAAATCTGTGTTTTTTTCGGTTTTCGTCTGGGTTTCTGGGTTTTTTTTTGACTTTTCGGACCGGATGACTAAAAAAAAAAAAAAAAAAAAAAAAAGGTCATCAACTTTTTTGTCGGCGAAAATAGAAATTTTTTTGACTTTTCGGACCGGATGACTAAAAAAAAAAAAAAAAAAAAAAAAAAAAAAAAGGTCATCAACTTTTTTGCCGGCGAAAATATAAAATTTTCTTTACTTTTCGGCCGGGCGACGTCTGTGTTTTTCTGTGTTTTTTTTTATAGGAAATCTATGTTTTTTTTTGAAACCTCAGTGGCAACACTGATTTGTGCAATCGCGCGAACGTCGCAGATCGGCTGGCAGTTAATAACAGATCAACGCTATTAAGCTTACACTTGCGAGAGCTCTGCCAGTGCCAGACCCAAGCCTTCATAAATGAAGAGGACGTCGCTAATGATCTTTGTTTTATCGCACAGTGCGTTAAACTGAAACTATGGCCTACTACTTGCGAGGAATAGACTTTTATTTCACGCACGAATAATTATTACTCAAGTTGTCTTCATCTTGTATAACAATAATTGCTTCTTTTTCTTAGGGTCAGTTTATATAGCGCGTCAACATCCTACTCCACTGAATGTTATGCTTCACCTCAGATAATAAATAATCTTCCGCTACAAATGACACACGCAACACGTGTGTGTATGGCTGCCTATGCTATAATATATATATATATATATAACATATATATAAATAATATATATATATAAATAATATATATATATATAAATATAATATTTAAATAAATATAATATATATCTAATATATATCTAATAATACACACGAATGCTGTCAACGATCACGTGCGTAGCCTACAGTTCACGCTGCCACCGACAGAGGCGCTCTATTAGCCACAGCGGACTAACAGACGACCGTTGATGCGTCCTTCTTCCGTGACGACGACGGACTATAAGTAGGACTAAATATAGGACGAATGTATCCGGAAATGGAAGGATGGAGGAAGCGGTGTTCGGTGTCAGCAACACATGGATGGATCGACGACTCGACCGCAACAATAATAATAACAATAATGCACATCCTGTGAAGCAACTGATGCATGCAACGATCGCAGCGAGCGGTGTGCGTGCCTGTGCGTGTCGGTTTGTGTGTGTCTGTGTTCGTGTGTGTGGATGTGTTGGTTTGTGTGTACATGCGTGGGTGTTGGTTTGTTTGTTTGTACGTGCGTGTGGGTGGATGTGTGCGCGCGCGTGAGTGTGTGGTTGAGTGCGTTTGTTTGTGTTCGCGTGTGTTTGTGTTGGTTTGTGTGTGCGCGCGCGTGTGTCGAGCGCATAGAAGACCCTCGACCATAATGGGCTCTGAATGATTCCAATATTAGAACGTGGGCTATATGGGCCGGATTAACCAGTATGCCATGGCGGCTGGCCCCCGTCGTCTCTTTATTTGCATAAGCCCCAAAACTTTTATCTAGCTATGATTATGAGTTTGCCGGTATTCCATATAGCCTACTTTTAAAGCAATAGACCAGAGAGAGATCCAAGGCAGACAGAGGGGGAATTGGTCGTATTAGGAGAGAGAGAGTCACAGAGATTTGTTTAAACTAATCTGAACTGAATGGACCTGTCACTTTATACACAAGGTGAATCTTTGGCTCTGTGTCACTCAGTCTAGGTTACGACGTATATAGTCGAATAGCGACTTGAAGATTTATAAAGATTACTTGGCCTACACACGTTGCGATTGTCTTTTCTACACAAGTCGCTGACGTCACAATCCCCGTATGATGTCATCGCAGAATTACATAGGCTACTTTTCATTGTATTCTCACTATTCTCATCAAGTGCGGCATCTAGGGAACATTCGACTAATTAATTTTCTGTGACGGCAGCAGACAGAATTAAGTTGGCAAAAAAGAAGACGAAAAATTATGTTGGTATTACATCTACATCCTCCAGCAGTCAATCAGTAGATACATAATAGTAGGCCCTACTCCCTAGTAATACTTCAAAGAACAATGACTCTCAATTGCCTCTATAGCTTAGATTCTGCTACTCTGTTGATCATGCCTGGCACAATAGTCTATATCTGCCCAGTCCATTCGAAATTCTCCATTATTGGTAGATCAAACATGGTAGAGACACGTAGTTGGTGATTCAGAAAAAGAAATAGGTTATATTTATGAAACAATCAGGGCCTATTTTCAAATCTATTCATTAATTCATTTCATTTAAGACATTTGTATAGTGCCTTTTCAATAGAACCTACTCCGAAGCGTTCCCGCCACAACCACGGCTAAAGAGAACGGTCTTAATTGGGGCACTGTTCAGAAGTCAGACTTGGTAGCAACTGTAACACATCTTCAGTAATGTGCAGGTTTGCACCTTCACTCCTAAACCAATGCCTACATTTGAATCAAGTTATCTTAGCAGCTCAACCTGGGCCTTGAACGCTAAATTCTGTCGGGCAGCAACCTGTAGTTCTGTACAGTATTGCTTCAATTTCCTTTTGATGTACATAGCACTATCAAGCACATCTGGAATGCACTCCCAATGGAGATACACCCATCACGCATGGTTGATCCATTAGTGTTTTACAGGTTCCTGAAGACTTTTTTATCAGTGTCACATCATAGTGCCTGGAGCCGACATGGATCCAGGTGGCTGGCGATAAACAAGCAGTTTCCCAATGTGCAGTTCTGCACGGGAAAGACTATAGCAAGGTCACCGTGTTTGAACTGGGAGCACCTCGGTGTTGGCTTCTTTAAGGGCAATATAGAAATTAATTAAATCAATGAACATCTACTCCCACATCATTGGTATTGCACGGCTATATAATTATTATTGTTGCATTTTACTAACTTTCTTCTCGAGTTCACTTGTGGCACTACTGTTCTGGAAACAATTACTCATCTTCATTCTAAAATCGATTTGCACCTCAACATCTTTGTTCACAGCTCAGCACACTCACATTTCTCACAAGACTATAACATAAAAAGGCAACAAACAAGAAGACAAGCGGGATTGTGAAGGCGATGTTTTATTCACTTTAAACTTTGTGAAACTGTTCCCCCTCGTTGCCTAGAACCGAAGACAGTCACACATTCAGACGATTCTTCATCTTCACTTGCGAGTCTTGAAATACTCATTGAGAACATCGAGGGCCTGGCTTTCTTTTCCGTAATCCTACCAACAACAAAAAACATTGAATCATTGAATATGGTAAATGTGTCAACACTTTCAATGAAATAAACTCACAATTAAAGTCACAGCTTCAACAACGTCTCACTTTCCACTTCAGAAAGGTCACAAAGCATCTCAGACAAAGCTAATCCTCATCTAAAAATTGGAAGAGGGAGCATTTGTATCATCATTGAGTGCCGTCCAATCAATAGCTTCAAGGAGTTGACATGATAATTATCGTAGCTGAGCAACGCTTAGATTAAGAGGCAAGCAAAAAATCCGTGCCAAGGCACGGAGCAACACAACAACACATAAAGCTGAATAAAAAAAATTAAATTAAAAAACTACATCATAAAGTCTTTATGAAACAAAACAAATTCTTATTTGAACAAGTGAACCTCGCTAAATTTTCAATTGTAAACTTTAATGAAACACCAGAGAATCTCGACAATGTTTGGTGACGAAATTCAGTTTGTAGTAAGAAAATCCTTTTAAAATGATTTTTTTACCAGGAATCTCAGATACAAAGCTAATCCTCAATTACAATTCAGAAGAGGGAGCATTTGTGTCATCACCGAGTTCCCATGGTCAAACAATAGTTGTCATTTTCACTAGCCACATAACTAAATAATGTTACAGAGAGGGACACTGAAGCACTCAAAGTTATTTACTAGCTTCTACATCATACCTTGATATTTCTGAGTGCTAATACTTACACTACAGTGCAAAAACCAAACCTACTGTTCTAAAAAGCATTCATATTTCTTGTCAGATTACATTTTATGCACGCACAGCATTAGCTTTTTGGATTTAGTTTACATACATATATCACCTGATGCTCGTTTCATAAACACAGCAGATTCCACAGGCATTCTTACCATTGATTGGCCAATAAAATGTAAAAATAATCTTTAATTTCAGCCAGCATGTTCTCAGAATAAACAATGTAAATGAGTAGGTTTTGTAAATAAGTGTAAATTACCCGGAATCTCAGATACAAAGCTAATCCTCAATTACAATTCAGAAGAGGGAGCATTTGTGTCATCACAGAGTTCTCATGGTAAAACATCATCTTTTCCAGCCACATATTTAATTAGTTACAGAAAGAGACACTGCAAAGCACTCGGAAATGATGTAAATAAACATGTAAATAAGTAGGTTTTTGAAAGGTGCTATATAAGTGCATAAAATTAATGAATGAATGCTTCCAATTTGCTTATTGTAGACTGCTCTGCAGAAGAAAATATCTGTAACAATGATATTTCTGACAATAACATGATTCACTGACCTTGACTACAACACAGCTGCAGCCAACAACTTTTCTCGCTTTTCCTTCCTTGTCCAACTTGCAAAGGCCAACCCATTCGCCCAACTTCTTGTTGCTCTCAACCTAGACAACCACAACATATAACATTAATTGGAAAGTCAGCAAACCTATTATATACCTCATCTTAACATGACGGATCCAAGTCTTAAAGTGACTTGAATTTATAACATGTATGTTACAATTTTGAATTCCTAACTGTCACACAAATGAACGTGAATTGTCAAAAGAGGAGAATTGATATTCTCTACAATCACATTCAGCAATGCCGTACATTCAGCCAAAGTATTCAATCAAAGCGGTCTTTAGAGAAGCAGAAATAAACTAGGCAGATTTCATCATATATGCTGACTACAAGAGTATAATGTCTGAGGATCCTGTCAGTGATGTCTGGCGTTCAAAGCTAGATGAGACTCTGTCTCTCTGGAATAATCTGCCGCCTGACATAATTATGTTTGTAGGGCCATCCATCTGGAATGACCTCTGTTCAAACTTCAAAGCTGTGTTTATTACATCTGAAAAATCAAATCTTGCTTCATAAAATCAAATCTTGTTTCATAAATCTCTCATGTCTTTTCTTTTGCCGTGGATGGGCTTGGAGTGCTCCTGAGTTGAGTTTTTTAAGTGGTGCTATATAAATGCATCGAATTAATGCCTGCATCTTTAATAGTTCAGAAAACGTTTTGCATTCATCTTTTAAAGACACATTTGTTGAGTGATTCAGAGGTATTAAACCAGAACAACTTAAAAGTGACTGGAAACAAACACAATCATCATCAAAGGTGCCATACAAGTGTTCTAAAACAAACATACATACTAACACATGCGTAATATTCAATTTTAAACGTCTTAAAACTAAGTTGGAAAATACAGAAGCAAACTTTCCCACATCTAACAATGCAACTAAACTACATTGTATTTAATTACATAACGCCTCTCGTCATAACAGGATAATCAATGTAACCACAAAAACTGGTTAACTACCTTGATGAGGTTAATTCCGTGCTCAGCGCACAGAGCCTCGATGAGTCGAACGTAGTTCTGTTCGTCGCAGTTGTTTGCAAGAACGCACAGATGAGCCTGGCGCTTATCGAGCGCCTTTGTGCACTCGTGAAGGCCACGTGCCAAACCGTCGTGAATGAGCGCTGTCTTCAGCACCTCTTGGATGGCGACATTCAGGTCCATCGGACCGGTAGAGACGGCAACTGGGGTAGGCGCCGTCGCAGCCGCAGCAACATCATCTCTACACCGCATCAATTCATAACAAAACAGAGTTTAGCATATAACATCTAGAAGCTGGAACGGATTCCCTTCAAAGTTGTGTTTACTACGTCACCAATCAAACTTTTATTCATAAATCTAAAGTCTTTTTTCTTTTGCTGCACATGGGGCTGCCAGCGGCTCGGAGTATGTTTCCATTTATTTGTTGCAGTTAGTTTGTTTTAACGCAATGATGATATGATTATAAATAGTCAGCACGAATGCATGAATCATCTTTTAAAAGTTTTCAAAATGATTTAAAAAAATCAATGGATCAATTATCATTTTCGTAAACAGAAAAAATGATTAACATATTTTGAAACCCATAAGCAGATACATGATTATCGTTTACCATCTCTAGTTATATATCACACTGAAATGCAGCACTAAAAAGTGATTAGCCATCAGTTCAACAACATTAATTCATTTAAATAATTTATTAAGCATTCTTTCAATAAATCTATTCACAGGCGCTTCCACTTCAACCGTCCATTTCTGACATCTGCAAAAATTGCGCTATTTCGTATAAATTTCATAATAAATGCTATATACGTTATTCCAATACCACTTTCATGGACTATTACTGGCTCACTTATTAGTCTTACTTTACGGAAATATTAGGCTGGTGTAGGTCTACGCACTCTATTCATTCCCAATCTGGGGCAGCTATATATTTTAGCTCTTGCACATCGGCGACCAAGTCCATGCCAATTAAACTCACGAAGTGGTGCAAAACTTTAGAGACACGGTATCAAAATAACATAGTATAATCATATCTTTATGCAAGCGGCATACATATATTGTAGCTTTCAATACAAGCTTTCTATTACCAGAGAAAAGTTTTCGATAACTTGGAAAATAAGCGATAGCGTACCGAAGTCAATACCGCTTTCTCGGTCTGGTAATCTTCTCGTTTAGCGTCGGAAATTATTTCAATGTAGCATCCTATAATACATACTCCGTCTTTTCAGCTCCGTATTTTACGCGTCTCGCCGTTTAAAATTTATAAATTCGATGACTAATATTTCCTGACGAAATAGAAGCGGGATTTAGCGCGTGAGGGTCGGTTAGGGCTCAGGTTAGGCGTCGTGAGGGTCGGTTAGGGTTAGTTTTAGGGTTAGTGCAGTCATTCTGCTGAAATTGAAGCTGGATTAATGAAAATGTTCTTGCCTAACTGGAGCTGGATTGACGAAAAATAATTGTTATCTAAACAGAAGTTGGATAGCAACTATTGAATGACGCGATTGACATCAATATTTTCGGACGCTGAGGTGAAACGATCATATAAATCCAGAGTATATAATTATCGGATGCTACCATTGAAACCATTGAAATAATTTCCGACGCTAAACGAGAAGATTACCCTCGGTCTTACAACTTAATTAAAGTGATCCTATGAGGCATCATTCTCCTTGCAAAGCAATGTTCAGTCTTCACAGTGCGTAAACAATAATAACTTTAAATGTCTTCAACAAGAGTTTTAAATACAAAAATTACAAGCGATTGGATGGGAGTAGGCCCTACGCGTGGTCAATAAAAGCATGGGATTCACTTACCCTTCTACGTCAGACATGATTTCGAAATCCTTCTGCAAAATAAAAGCAAAAAATTCTCGCTAGAACCTGTAGCGCTTTGAATATCCTACAAACTACAATACATTTTGTATTTAGATGATAAGCGAGTGATGGGAATATTTGAGATAAAAACAACACGACTATACTTACAATGGCGCTGCACACTAAACCTCATGAGCAAAGGAAGGATTGCATTCTGGGCGGAAACACAGAGCTTTGTTGGAAAAGATCTCAAATCACGCATTAAAATAATAAAGTGAGTATGCAAACTCGTGGGCTGACACAAAACACGCGCTGTATAATTTTTCAAATCAAATCGGTAGCAAATGTCATTCGATTTCTACGAGCCGCTTTATACAAATAAGTACTTACAATTGCAATTTCTGGTTGCATTTAGACACTGCATTGTTGTATGCCTAGGTCTATTGCTAGGGCCTATAGGCTTATAGCACATAAATTGGTTTTCTTCACTCTAGGCCTAATTAAGGTCCGTTACAGTGAAAAATGTGCCCCCATTCAAAACTATTACCTCGACTGTGTGAATAGCCTAAATGAAACTGTAATGATCTAATAGTCTCGCATAAACATAGCAAACTAGGCCTATAGGCGCTCTATAATTAACCTATGTATAACGGGTAGGCTAAATTTGAACTACAATTTGCCATACAACGTTACTGACGAGCGAAAAGAATTAAGGCCTATAATTTCACATCAAAGGCACGATAAATCGTCGATAATGGCTTCGAATGTTTTAAATTATCGGTGTGAAAATATTAGGCCTACCCTGTAATCAAACTTACGAACTCGGCGCTGCCCTTGCAAGAACTTTTTAATATTATTTATCGTTTAATCAAACTTGCACGAACTCTTGACCAAGACCGTCAACTATTCAAAATTGAATTATGATCGCGTTTATAAATATTGCCGTTGTTTGTGACGTATCGATTTTGAAACGTCATAATAAAACAAACGCGTGACGCGTCATAATAGCCTACATTTCGGTTAAAATCTTTGAGCAAGTCAAAACAAGCGCGCCATAGATGTCTCTGTTAAAATCAATGACGTAAATTATTAAGGTTAAAATCCTTGGTTCAACAGTTTAAATTTAATTCCTATTCTTCTTGTTCTGTTTAAAATATATATTGTTTATAATTATATTATAAGTAATAATAACTAACTAGAGAACAAAGAGCTTTGCGTGCTTTTCTTTTTAAAATGTTATGTGATGAATTCATAAATGATGAATATTACATTTATATTTATTTATTCTTAAATTTAATTCCTATTCTTCTTCTTCATGTTCTCTGCCTCTGGGCAGGTTTGAATGCAAAATGTTGCCACTGCTCCTCTGTTGTGCTTTCTCGAGTTTTTTGTATCCTTCCTATATCATCCATTATCAATCTTTAAGGGGCGCTATAACAAGTGTACATAGGCCCTACATGCATAATTACATTAAAATTCTTGCTAAAAAGTTTTTCATTTAGTGGCAAGATAATTTAGGAGCCTGTGACTGTTCTGTCTAGGTGCCCAGAATTTTTCTTGTCAGCCCTGTTGTATCTTAGGCCTCAATGGCAATTAAAAAACCCAAACCATATTACAGCTATGACCCACCATGGAGACACTCCCAATTAAGATGGGCATCAGCATTTAAAATACTAATTAAAAATGAGAGATTTTGCGACAAATTTGCCAAGATGACAATCACCTAAACCAACTAAGCTAAGTAAATTAAGTAAGAACAGATTCAAGAAATTAAAATGCTTTATAAACAACTTCAGCAAACAAGCAACACAGATTTATATTCTAAGATATGACATAATTGCAAATGACTTGTTCGTTTATCTTGTAAACAGAAGTATTTTGTGACATATGCATTTTGTTTTATATCTTTACCTAAATTCTATTTCCATTTGGGTTTAGCACAATCTCCCTTCACATAGTTTCACACTTCTGACACTGAGACTAAATACATCCAAAGTGCTGATTAATTATATCGGCAATAATATGCAAGTACTTACTTACTGATGCTCTGCCTCAACTTCAATATGATCCAAAATTGTCTGAGACATGGCCAACTGGAGACTTATCATCAAATTCTAAATACTGTAACACATGTCACACATAAGTTGTAGGAAGAATGTAAAAAACACACATGGCTTATGTGAGTAACCCAGTCAGTCAGTCAACTGTATATATCGGCTGTTGCTCGTGCGGCAAAAAGCTGTGCCCTAAGTTTTAAATTCAACGTGAGGATCAGATGACGAACGGAATAATCGCTTTTCTTCCGCGTGGATAATCCTTGAAGTCGTTCTTGTAGTTCTTGTGCTTGCCCAACGCCCAGATCGTCATCTGACCAAGTCCAGCAATCGTGAAGAGAAGTGCTACAACACAGAACACCCAGACATGCAATGTTAAGTGATGCAGACAGAGAAGAACTTTAATAAAAAAAAGATATATCCATGGCAAAAAGTAGCTTACTCCACCTCAAACCAAAGAAACAAATATTGGTTATTAACCCTTTGAACCCTAATGGCCTCTATAGCGGCCCGTTACCTATAGAGTTACGGGAGCTCCGGGTTCAAAAATGATTTTCAGTCTGCTGCTAAAACCCAATGCACGATCCTAATAAGATCAATTGTGTGAAAGTCTGATGTTAGCACAGTGAACAAGCACAACAAACTTGTCTGTTATTTCCTAACGAGACACAGCACATTTGCTTTTCGTCATCAAGATATGCAATATATAATACAAAACAATAAGGGTGAAGACTTAGGGCAATGGTAACACTTCGGCACAAAGAGCACATCCCTTCCTGCTACCCTCCCAAGGGTTAGCTCACCATTCTATTTGGCAGATAGCCTTGGTTAAATGAGCATTATTAGATGGACTGCCAGACAGTTAAAATTTAACCCCTGTAATAACCTGACATCATCTGTTCATACTATGCGTCACAATCATACTGCATCAGTTTGAAATTAAAAAATAATAATTATAATTATTTTCAATCTATTATTGTTATTATTATTATTATTAATAGTAGTAGCCCTGTACAATTTCTCTACTAACATTGGTAGTTAATATGTGGCTCACCTGGCAGGGACTGTGAGAGAATTGTGAATCCAGCCCACGCGCCCACTTCATACGTGTAATTTGGACATGACACAAAGTTGAAGAGAATTGTCAATGGATTTGAAGTGGGCTTTGGTATGCGACGTTCCTTGGTACCTGACAACCAGAAAGCATTTTCCATTTAAGTACAGGATAAATATTACAATAACATATTCATTGGCAGTTAATAAATTAACGTTTAATTACAACTAAAAAAACTTAAACTGCATCCAAATTGTACTTCCATGTAATGAAATACTTGTATGAAGTGACATTCAAAGAAAAAATTTGGTGGGTACATATTGGATTGCAGTTAAGTTAATTCATTCAGTTAAACATAATAATTATGTAGGATAAACAACCTTCCTTTATAGTGTCAAGAAGTCAATTAAAAATAGTCAGCTGTTGTAAACTGTGAGCTGAAAAATACCATGTTCTCAAATGTTAGGTCTCTACTTTTGCCCAACTCTGAATTAGTTCAAAGTAGATATTGAATGATTCACATTTGACTCAATAAATTCATCAACCAGAGATGGATTGACAGGATCTGCATAGAATGGGCTCAGATACGCAGGTAGCATTCATAAAATTATGCCAACTTTGACCAGTAAAGCATCATCTGCAATGATGACCACAACACTTTTATGGGCTACTATCTAAAGTGAGCAGCAAATATCAAATAGCACTTCTTCTCTTCTTTTCTCTCTTTCATCTTATTAGTCAGCGGATTTATGCCACCTGAATCCCCTTTCAAAAGTGTATTTACTATATTGAAATAAGAACTGGTGTTAGTTACCTGGTGGTCTAAGGTTCCTAAGCGCCAGATGGATAGAGAAGTTGCCCAGCTCACAAAGCTAAAGAAATAAATTATACAAAACAGTAGACTGCTTGTAAGTCTACACGATAAGTACTGCAGCTTTAGTGAATGCGAGGATGTCAGTGCAATACTTTAAGCATATATGCAGAAATATACGAAAAGCAGGGGAGACCACTAAGCATTTGAGACAGATGAAGGGAGGGAGAACATTTCGGGAGAAGTGAATAAACAGCGGAACTGACAAATGCATGAACTAAGGCAGTAGAGACAGTGTTAGAGAACAGTTGTCTGATGGCTCTGAGATGCTGCCTCAGTTGAAAAAGCGTAAAAGAGCAATGCAACAGTCTAGGATTGCTGTAAGCAGGTAGCATTGTATTAAGATATGATGGAATTATGATATTCTAGACTTTTAACCCTTTGAACCCGAAGCTCCCATAACGCTATGGATAACAGGCAGGAAAACTGGCCAGCTGGGTTCAAAGGGTTAAGGAAAGAACCTTTAGACACATTGGTTGCATACTTTAGCATCACTTTGTTAATTAAATATTTTATCAGCTTTTATTAGATGTTATTTCAAAAATTACTGAATGGCTGTGACAGTTCCATCAAGTAACTTAATGTAAGAAGAATAAAAATTCATGCAATACTGCAATCAAAGAATGATGTTCTCAGCACACAGAAGAGGAAATATCTATGTGGACATCATTTTTCAAATCAATAACAGATCCAAAAAGCACAAGAGCGAAGAACACCATAAAAGTGTTCACATCTAATTCAAAACATCACAGAAACTAAGTTGCACAATAAACCAGTGTTTACCAAACTACAGGTCTAAGAATTTTTTTAGTTCTTACCACAAAGCCAACTAGTCCTGAGTAAAGCTGAGCCAGTCCATATGCTAAAAGAAAGCCAAACAAACAACAATCTGTACTAAACCATCACGACTAAATACAACGTGCACAAGTGATTGGAAAAAAAGTCGAATGATATGGACGAATTCAATCTTTCTCAATCAATCAGTCCCAATTTGCACAGCACCCATTCAGATGCACTCTCTACTAAACATTAAGCAACACACCTTTTAGCCCTTACTTCTAGGCAATTGATCACTGGCTTTCAAACCGGCAAGTCCTGTGACAACACTGGCCCCATATCCAGGACCTTGGGATTCGTCCATTGCCGGCTCAATGGCTTCTAAAGAAAGGAGATGAGCGCCTCGCCGATGGGCATGCCCAAGGATGACTGTAACTTTTTCAAATTCACTTTTACTATACCACGACGTAAAAATTCCAATGTAATCGTACTGCCAGCCAGATTGAAAACAACAGATGAGGGCAAAGCACCCAAGTTGCAAGAAATTATTGAATGGCAAATAAAACAAAATGGATATAAACTCATACTCCAAGAATTATTTGTACAATTATTCGCGTACAGATTTGTGCAACAAAATGAACATAGAACTTCTGAACTATTTATTTTCTAGGTATATCAATACACACTGGAGGAAGACATTTTGAAACTCAGCAGAGCAGTAAACACCTGAGCTAATTCAACCCTCGTCCTGCTGTACTCTATATAATGGTACCAATGGGGCGCGGTGGTGTAGTGGTGGCGTCGTTGCCTTGGAGCCGGAAGGTTCGAGGTTCGAATCCATCTCGCCGCGTAAGGACCTTGGGCAAGTCCTTCACTCACAGTTTCTCAGCGCTTCGGCGTGAAACTCCGATGCAGTGTCCACTCTGCATTCAGGCGCGCCTCCGAGTAGAGAGAGCTTGAAGGGGCACTATAACAAGTCCACATACAAACAAATGCAAGATAGGAGTCTGGTACATATTTTCTATAACATTCTGCTTCTCCCATGAACAATGAACATTTTTGTCTTTCCTATACAACTCTGACTGCTTCTCAACAACTTACAAGGTGGCGTGTAGAGTGGATGGTTGTTGTAGTACGCAATGAAAGCCGCAAATCCCCAGTAGTACGCTGAATTCTGTAAATATAATAGGCAGTCAAAGAAACTAAACACTAACCCAATTCTTATATATTACTAAGTTCGATCTTAGTCTGGACAACTGTGGAGTCTATTCAAAGACCTTATATGAAAATATTTGTCTCAACAGTCTATGTGATAAACTAAAAATGCTTAAATCCCAAAAATTGGAAACCAATGTCTGCTTATTTATCAAGATTTATAGCACATCATCTAGCTTTACATATGAGTCTTCCTTGGAGTAACTCAGCACAGAGGTTACATTGTGGACAGGGCTACTGTATATGTGCTCAGCTGTGGGAGAGACAGATAGACAGACAGACAGACACACACACACACAAAGAGAGACACGAGTTATGAACTGCTCAGCTTCATTTGAAGCAGCCTTCAATGCACAGCTAATGCTTCAAGGAGTTTCCAGAAACCAACAAGACAAACATCCCCTCCATTGCCTTTTACTCTCAACTCTTCTGAGATATTTTGAAGAAGCAGACCTTAAAGATGTTGAGGATTGGCATGGTGGCATGAGAGAATCGATGCACAAAGATCGTCTCCAGAAGTCTCTTCCCATAGTGGAATGTCCAGCAGATGAAAGCAACTCTACAAAATAATGACACAGCAACTTCAAGCACAAGATGAGATTCCACAGAACCACTCAACACACTTGCATATGAGCAGACACTTGATCCAGAATGATCAACACTAGACACTTATGCACTGTAAGCTACTCTGCACTTACAACATGATTATCATAAAGTAATTTGCCCCACAGGTTCTTTATGCACAATTGCACATTCAGCTAACAAACCGAATTTACACTTGGTTGAGAATTTAGACAGTCAATTCATGATGCTAAATACAAACAAAGCGAAGAAGTCAAATGTTGAAGACTGCGCTTACTGGGATGCCAGAGCTCTCGGTTGGTCAGCTGCCTCTGCACCATAGATGATGGCCGGTCGCAAGTAGAACCCGACATATATCAGCAAAGGTCCAGCATATTCCGTCAGAAAGACCTAGACATAAAACACAGATATATCCATCAAAACAACTAAACATCAATGTTCTGATTAAATTCAAGACATTATTGCTATCAATGTGGCCTACACAATAGACAAAACAGCAGATTGGTCCAAACAGAGCAACTACTTCAACTTATAGTGTGGGGCATAGTGGTGTAGTGGTGGGCTCGGTATCTTGGAGCCGGAGGGTTCCAGCTTCGAATCCCCTCTCAAGTCACCATGTAGGGACCAAGAGCAAGTCCTTCACTTGCAATTGCTCATGCACTTCGGTGTGGAACTCCACGCTGTAGTCGGGAGTGCCTCTGAGTAGAAGGCTTGAAGCGGTGCTATAGAAATGCAACATAAATTCTCGACGATGACTAACCGTTGTCCATCCAACTTGAGGACCGAGATCCCTGAAGTAGATCTTTCCACCCTTCGCCAATCCAATGTTTTTCAGCAACTCTTCATCTTTCAATGTTTTCCCTCCTAGCGAACAAAAGCAAAAACATGAGCCTATTACACATTTATATGCACAGATATTAGCCATCACACCTCACACCGTAGTAGAAACAAAAACGTTCTAAAAGAGGTCGACATAAAACTGTAACAAGTGCAAAGAACAATGTTCAACATAAACTGAATCGCAAATGACAATTTAACAACAAACACAAAATCAAAGTACATTATGTTGATTGCCATGCTAAAAACAATCAGCCTTGCAATTGATGCCTCGGCTAAACTCACGTGACTTTTATCTTTAAAATAAAGTATTCAATATATAGTCTGACTAGTTTTACGTATAGAGCTCTGTAAAAAGAAGCAAGTACAGAAGCAAGGAATATCTTACTGATTTTTATCTTTATTAGCTGTGGCTGGGAGCGCCTCTAAGTATGTCTCTTGAAAAGGTGCTATATAAATTCTCGGAATGAATGAAGGTTACAAATGTCATTGACAGTGTTCATGCTTACTTGGATCAGTTCGAAACGACTGACGATCTTTATAATAGGCTGGTTCTGAAAGAAGCAACAATAACATACTAACGAAATGAAACATGGTCGAGATGTCAACAACGGCTAATATTTTTTGTCAATGTGGAGGAGCGCCGCTTGTGGCTGCTCGCAGGATATTGCCTTAGCTGTTTTTTGTAAGGCGCCCTTGTAACGGCATGGCTGTGTTACTGCGCCATATAAATCGTCGTAATTATTATTATTATTATTATTATTAATCGTCTGAAATCTAGGTCAACAATGGCTACAAATGGAAGTCAAAAATCACTTCAAATCTAAATCAACAAAATGATCAAAATCCATGTCAACAATTTATCCAAATCCATGTCAACAATTGACCAAATCCAAGAGGCACCAATTGTTTAAAATCTAAGTCAACAATGGCTACAAATGCAAGTCAACAATCACTTCAAATCTAAATCAACTATGGACCAAATCCAAGTTAGCAATTGATCAAAATCCATGTCAACAATTGATTAAATCCAAGTGACAACAATTGTTTCAAATCTAAATCGACAATTGATCAAACATCCAAGTCAATGACTGGATTGTATAAACTGAAACATGAATTAAATTCAAACTCGAAATCAGATAAAACTAGATTCAAAACAATAAACACATCAATGGAGACTTTTCAATTTAATCTTCCCAACACAACATGAAATCTAGGAGCAACAAGGTGATGTTGTGTTATGGTGCCATATAAATTGTCGTAATTATTATTATTATAAAAGTTTCAATCGATTAAAATATATTTCCGATGCAGTTTTCTAGTTTCTCTGCGTTCAGCTCTAGTTTAGGATTAGACGCAATATTTGAAAAAGTATTCAATATATAGTCTGACTAGTTTTACATATAGTGGTGGCGTCGTTGCCTTGAAGCCGTAAGGTTCGAGGTTCGAATCCACCTCGCCGCGTAAGGACCTTGGGCAAGTCCTTCACTCACAATTGCTCAGCGCTTCGGGGTGAAACTCCGATGCAGTGTCCGCTCTGCATTCGGGAGCGCCTCTGAGTAGAGTGAGCTTGAAGGGGCGCTATAACAAGTCCACATACAAACAAACAAACAGAGCTCTGTAAAAAGAAGCAAGTACAGAAGCATTGAATATCTTACTGATTTTCTGGAACTCTTTCTTCACATCGCCAATTGTTGTTGTTGGTAAAATCTGAAGGAAAATTGAATGCAATAAGAAACAAAGAAAATTCTAAATATATATATATATATATATATATATATAATATATATATATATAATATATATATATAAAATTTACATATGTCTCTCAAAATCACCGAAATCAATATCTGTGAGACTTAATTTTACAATTGATGTAAGTCTTTAACTTAAAGAGTTTAACAGCACTTGTAACAGCTCAAACAAAATGCTCAGTCAGTTCAAGAAATTAAATGCATTTACCTGGTAACGCCACAGACATTGCAAAATCACGCAAGCCAATATTTTTTACGATCACAAACAAACTTACATTTTCAAGTTTTGTCAAACCGCGTTTGGTCTTCGCATCAATGACCTCCAACTGCATAAAGTTAAAAACAAATACTTTTTAGATATATGTCAACAGAAACAAAATTATATGTTCAGGTGATTATGGCAGTGCTCAGAGGTGCAAATGCACGAGAAAAAAATGCAGATCCCCAAAGTGAGACTGATAAACATAAGAAATCACGGCATGATCACACGAAACCAATGCTCAGTTCTTGTCAATGAATGTCGGGACCTGTCTTTCAAAGAAGATCTGGGATCTAATGTTCAAATTGTGCAATCTGGTTTCATCAATTATAACGGCACTACATAATTAATATCCAAATTAGCATTAACCCCTTTACCGGCTACCCCGAGAGGCACTCGGGCTACGTTATCTTTCATTATACGGCTAGCCCGAGTGGGCCTCGGGCTGTACTTTTCAGGCCGACAACTACTCGGCAAGCCCGAGTCTCTCTCGGGGAAAGATATATATGGGTTTAGTATTCATTTATTCGCCAAGTGGAACTTATTTTTGGAATATTTATGTTGCACCTTTTATCAAAATGGCGTCGAAGAGAGTATACAGCGCAAGTCATGATCGGCAAATTCTCGTAGATAGCATATATATTTTTTTATTTTATGTATAATATTTATGTATACATGTATATAATAATATAATATAATATATAATATAATAATATAATACATAATATAATAAATAATATAATAATAATATAAAAATATATAATAATAATATAATATAATAATATATAATAATAATTAAATATTATATTATAATATAATAATATAATAATAATATAATAATATAATAGTATAATAATATAATAATATAATATATCTAATAATAATATAATATATAATATATCTAATAATAATAATATATATAATTTATTTATATTTTTTTATATATAATACATATCACATATTTATTCCCAAAAATAATTGGCCGCCATGGTGACAGATTAAAAAAATTTAATGGACGGTAAAGGGGTTAAGCGCTACAGCAATTTCGGCCATGCGTTGACATGGCGCCGACCAACCCATTTCTACGATGCTAATAGGGGCGAAATAAGTATACAAGCTATCTTTAGAGCAGCACAAAATTAATAATAAATGTAAATAAGTAGACGTTAAATCTATCGATGCATTTTTGTGGTTTATTTGGATAATTACCTCCATATTTGCAGCGGTCAATAACTGGACTCGCACGAGTCTCCGCAGATTATAAATTTGAGGATAGAGAATGATGACGTCATAATAGCACAGTAAAAATATTGTAATATATATGAGGTCGTTGGTGTCAATAGTCAAAATATAATATGGGAGTTAAGGCCTGCAGAAAAATGTATAACATAATCAGAGCGATCTATTTCTTACTTACTTACTGGTGGGTCGCTGTGGTGCAGTGTTCGTTGCCTTAGGCCTACTGCCGGTGGTTTGCAGGTTCGAAACTTCGAATCCACCTCAAGCCGCTGCGTAGTGACCTTGGGCAAGTCCTTCACTTGCAATCGTCGGGAAACTCTGATTCAGTGTCCGCTCTGTAGTTGAGAAGGCTTAATTCTGAGTAGCAGGCCTAATCTTCAAGGGGCGCCTAACAGGTAAGTAAGTGAGTAAGTAAGTAAGTAAGTAAGTAAGTAAGTAAGTATGTGCTTTATTGAACCGCCTGCAACGCACTGCGGGAACATTGTATGAGAACAGAACATAACGTGTACATTCATACAAAAATCGAAATATGCAATTTTTTATAATCACAGTAGGCCTATACAACTAAAAAAAACATAACATAGGCTACATTTATGGAAACCATTTGGGAGAAAAAATAAACAGTAATAAAAATTAAGGTCATTTGAATAGCATCCGTGTAATAAAACCACATCTAGTTAGGCTAATGCGTTAGCATGAGGAATCTCACGGTTGTGAGAACGAGGACGGAATGAGTAGGAAACATTCTTAATGGGGGATAATATCTAGAGGACCTAAGACATGGCTTGAATTGCAAAGTAGGCCTATAGCAGAGAAGAGGGTGGAATCAGCATGACCACAGAGGTAATCGAACGACTTCTGGTCGGCAGGCAGAAAGTTGAGACGTACCATTTTCCGTATTATTGCGTTAAGACGCACCCGCTGACCAGAATTTGCAAAGCCAGACCATGCAGAGGAAGCATACAGAAGGCGTGCTAAGGTGGTGGACCGAACTACATCATGTAAGTGCGTCCCGGAGAGGCCATGAGCTACAAGGACACGTATCGCATAGAGTGATTGGGAAGCCTTGATACAAATCCGGTCAATATGGGCACATAGCCTGTACATACATATATACTTACTTGCCTGCTCACAATGTACTCACTTACTTACTTATAACTTCTGACGTAGTTAGGAAAAAAACTGTCTTAAAACTGTTACTGAAAGGTCTCCAAGGCAGTCTTGTAAGATTTTTGACGTCATCGAAGTAGTGAAAATAGACTTTGATTTCCTATCAGTGTTAGACTAACACTTTAAGTAGCTCGAGCAGCAGAAGCAATATTTTCAGATAGGCCAATATCATACATATAATTATATGCATATATTTTATGCGAAGCTCTATATTAGATAAATCTATTTCACATAGGCTAGAGTCAAGAGACGCTGTGGGAAGAAGCCGAGCAAAATATGCAGGAATCAAAGAAAAACCGAATTGTTTCGATTACACTTTTGGCTGCAAACGGGGTACACTATAAGGCCGTTTTTAAAGAAATGCATTATCATAAGCCGTTTTCAAATGAGATCACTTTTTCGTTAGTGGCCACGCTCTTTGTGCGAAATAATAACAGGCATAAATCGCTGCATTATCATGGTCTCAGCCAATCAGATTCCATTATCGTAGCCTGGCACTATAAAATGGTTTTATTTACATGCATTGTTTCCAAGTACTAATGTACTATAATTATTGTAACGTATTCACTAGTTAAGTCACGGAAGTGCGTCGATTCTTAAAAACCTTGCCATTTCCACGTTTCTTGACATTGTCCTTAGATGTTTGGCAATTATTGTAGGCCTGACAGAGGGCTATAATAATGTGAAAACAGAACTGCCCCAGATAACCAGCCCATTCGGGAACCTCACGGGTCCCATACGGGCTGACCCACGGGACCCGTACGGGGAACCCGGCGGGATCCCAGCGGGTTCTGTCCCCGGTCTCCGGACGGGCCCCATACGGGCTAGCCCGCCAGTCTACGCAGATCATTCCCAGGGCTGAAAAACGATTCCCAGAGTATGCCAAATGTACTGTGAACTGTGCTATATGTGCTCCACACACTAGAACCATCCCTTAACGTCATATTTACAGCATGTATTGAGTTTCATTCATCATTTCAAAAGTCTTGCATCAAACTCAAAAATTACAAAAAAATAATTTATCCAGCTTTATTCAAACTCAAGCAAAGAGCAACAGATATTGAATTATTTACCTTTTATCCTGAGTTTGAATAAAGCTGGAGCAATTATTTTTTGTCATTTTGAAGTTTGATGCAAAACTTTTAAAAACAAATATAAAACTCAATATGTTGCAAAAACCATGTTTGAATCATGCATTGCACATTTTAAGTACACGAACCTAATTAAAATGAAATAGGTGCATCAAAATAGAGTTAAAAATTGCATGCTAAAAAAATGAAACAAGGAGTAGCCTAATTTAAACACACGAAATTCCTGGAAAAAATTTGAAACACGAACATAATGTTTTCTTAAGTTACTCGGAGTGGTTTCCAACATAATATTGATTTATGTCTTGTCTACCAAACACAGTTAAAGGAATAAATAATCAACAATAGCTTTGAATGACACCTCAGTTTATTCAACAGAAATTATCGAAGTTCTTTATTTAATCAAAATTATTGATAATGTTAAATGATGTTCAGTCTTTCTGAAAGGCGCAGATTTCAACGGCCGACGTCGTCGAGTGCCAAGATCCATAAAATTCTCAAACCAAACAGCCAACTCGTCCTCGACCATTTCCTCGTGCTGTTTTTTAAGGAATATTTTGCTTCACCACACCTGAATTTTAAAACAAGCATATCAGATAAGTTTTATCTAACAAGAGACAGTAAAATTCAGACATTGCAATTTGAAATTAGTTTTAAAAACATGCTGCACCTTAAGTTAAGCCTTGAAAACCAATTTATATAGCAAATGACTCACATACTATTTTAGCTAAGTCATTAAAAAATTACTTTAAAATTTATAAGTCACGACTTTTATACAATGCCTGTCTAGTCTAAAATTTACTTTCAAATGGCAGTAAATCAAATTGTTTTGCATTCAGTAGGTGGAAATTACTCGCATAAACTGCAAATACAGCAAAACACGAGCAAAATTTAACGATGATAGACATTGTGTAAACAAGACAAATAAAGACAACTATAAGGGCAAATAAAGACTAATAATGTGGTAATCCCGAAGACTGCATGCCTGTTTATGTAAACAGTATCGCCGTCCAAGAAATTGCTAAAATAGAGCGCTTCAGCTTTAGTTTCGAATTTTACATTTGCTTGTATTTACTGAATATTTCCCTCATTTATAATTTTATTAACCTGGCCATTTTACATAGATTTCGCGTTGACTTACTTAATGAGTGAATTTCATCAGGGATGCGACTGATAGGTCACAGCGCTCTAATTTAGCTAAGTCGTTGGCAACCATACTGTTTCGTATACAGGCACGCAGTCTTCGGGATTACCAATAGGGTATACAAATCAGAAGTTTCAAACGAATTTGGTAATCATGCATTTTAGTGTCGTAAATTTTTTGTTTATTGCAGCAATCTAACTTCTAGTGTGGTAAGAATCCTACTCATCAATCCAGCTTCTGCTTAGGGAAGAATTTGTTTTTAATCAATTGCGCTTCCATTTAGGCAGAAATTATTTTTATTGGCAAAATCACTTCTGTTGAATCAAAAATTACTGTTCACCAATCCAGCTTCGATTTCAGCGAGATTATTGTCATAAAGTCCGCCTCAATTTCAGTTTTAAAAAATCATTTTAATTAATCCCACCATACCTCTATTTAGCAAGAATTCTTTTCGTCAATACGACTTGTATTCAAGCAACGCTGAAACCCACGCAATGGTTAATGATTTACGACGCTAAAATACACGATTACCACGAATTTTTTAGGGGTTAGTATTGTAGATAAAAAAAAAGAATTCAGTGCACACGAGGCATAAGGCCGATATGTTTAACATAATAAGCAATTCCCCTATCAAAGATCAACTTAAACACTCACGGACACGCAAACAATGCATAAATCAATCGAAGCAGAACATGTTTTAGGCTAACCCCCAGCACGTGTTGTCCATAATGTCCATAATCTTAACCCAATCTGCGTCGCGCCTATTAAGTATTCCGACCAAAATTAGACGCAGCATTTACCTAAAATGTTGATATAGATAGGTGCATGTTCTTTGGCGTAATAAATAAAACGTAAACTTACCTTCAACAGAAACAAATCTCGATCTCAGAATACTCGTGCATTCGAAACGGCATGCAAAATGGCGTCGGAATAAAAGCATATACCGGTAGAGTCGGTAGACGGCGACAAGCTCGCGGGGTGCACCTGACGGGACCCGCGAGATAACCGCGGTCAAAACCCGTCAGAAAACCGCACCGGCACCCCGTGAGAAAACCGCACGGGTCCCCTGAGTCGGTGTTATCTGGGGCGTTATCACTTAGTCTAGCCGTTTCTAAATGAGAGCACTTTTCGTTTCTCAGCCAATCAGATTCCATTATCGTAGCCTAGCAGTATATAATGGTTTCATGTACATTGTTGCCAAGTGCTATTTTTCCATTATTATTGTAACGTATTCACTAGTTAAGTTACGGAAGTACGTCGATTCTTTAAAACGTTGTCATTTCCACGTTTCTTGATATTTTCCTTAGATATTTGGCACATTGGTAGGCCTGAGTGAGGGCTACGATCCATTATAAAAAGAAATTCATTAACAAGAGACGGATTGAAAAGAGAGCGCATTTACTGCGATTTTCTTGGCCGCCAGGGAAGTGTCTGTTTCGCTTGGAAATGGTGTAAAACGTCCAGAAAAGTTGTTTCTGGCACATGTGTCTTTCAAAAATTGAATTAGAAATTTCTTTTAAGTGCTGCCATTTAAATGTTACTGGACATTTTCCTTAGATATTTGGTAATTATGGTAGGCCTGACGGAGGCCTATGATCATGTGAAAACAGAAAGGCGTTATCGTCAGCCGTTTTGAAATGAGAGCACTTTCAATTTTTAACACAGGGAGATATGGCGATTTTCAAAACGTTGTCATCTTCATGTTTCTGGACATTTTCCTTAGATGTTTGGCAATTATTGTAGGCCTGACAGAGGGCTATAATAATGTGAAAACAGAAATGCGTTATCACTAGCCGTTTCTAAATGAGAGCACTTTTCGTTTCTCAGCCAATCAGATTCCATTATCGTAGCCTAGCAGTATATAATGGTTTCATGTACATTGTTGCCAAGTGCTATTTTTCCATTATTATTGTAACGTATTCACTAGTTAAGTTACGGAAGTACGTCGATTCTTTAAAACGTTGTCATTTCCACGTTTCTTGATATTTTCCTTAGATATTTGGCACATTGGTAGGCCTGAGTGAGGGCTACGATCCATTATAAAAAGAAATTCATTAACAAGAGACGGATTGAAAAGAGAGCGCATTTACTGCGATTTTCTTGGCCGCCAGGGAAGTGTCTGTTTCGCTTGGAAATGGTGTAAAACGTCCAGAAAAGTTGTTTCTGGCACATGTGTCTTTCAAAAATTGAATTAGAAATTTCTTTTAAGTGCTGCCATTTCAATGTTACTGGACATTTTCCTTAGATATTTGGTAATTATGGTAGGCCTGACGGAGGCCTATGATCATGTGAAAACAGAAAGGCGTTATCGTCAGCCGTTTTGAAATGAGAGCACTTTCAATTTTTAACACAGGGAGATATGGCGATTTTCAAAACGTTGTCATCTTCATGTTTCTGGACATTTTCCTTAGATGTTTGGCAATTATTGTAGGCCTGACAGAGGGCTATAATAATGTGAAAACAGAAATGCGTTATCACTAGCCGTTTCTAATTGAGAGCACTTTTCGTTTCTCAGCCAATCAGATTCCATTATCGTAGCCTAGCAGTATATAATGGTTTCATGTACATTGTTGCCAAGTGCTATTTTTCCATTATTATTGTAACGTATTCACTAGTTAAGTTACGGAAGTACGTCGATTCTTTAAAACGTTGTCATTTCCACGTTTCTTGATATTTTCCTTAGATATTTGGCACATTGGTAGGCCTGAGTGAGGGCTACGATCCATTATAAAAAGAAATTCATTAACAAGAGACGGATTGAAAAGAGAGCGCATTTACTGCGATTTTCTTGGCCGCCAGGGAAGTGTCTGTTTCGCTTGGAAATGGTGTAAAACGTCCAGAAAAGTTGTTTCTGGCACATGTGTCTTTCAAAAATTGAATTAGAAATTTCTTTTAAGTGCTGCCATTTAAATGTTACTGGACATTTTCTTTAGATATTTGGTAATTATGGTAGGCCTGACGGAGGCCTATGATCATGTGAAAACAGAAAGGCGTTATCGTCAGCCGTTTTGAAATGAGAGCACTTTCAATTTTTAACACAGGGAGATATGGCGATTTTCAAAACGTTGTCATCTTCATGTTTCTGGACATTTTCCTTAGATGTTTGGCAATTATTGTAGGCCTGACAGAGGGCTATAATAATGTGAAAACAGAAATGCGTTATCACTAGCCGTTTCTAAATGAGAGCACTTTTCGTTTCTCAGCCAATCAGATTCCATTATCGTAGCCTAGCAGTATATAATGGTTTCATGTACATTGTTGCCAAGTGCTATTTTTCCATTATTATTGTAACGTATTCACTAGTTAAGTTACGGAAGTACGTCGATTCTTTAAAACGTTGTCATTTCCACGTTTCTTGATATTTTCCTTAGATATTTGGCACATTGGTAGGCGTGAGTGAGGGCTACGATCCATTATAAAAAGAAATTCATTAACAAGAGACGGATTGAAAAGAGAGCGCATTTACTGCGATTTTCTTGGCCGCCAGGGAAGTGTCTGTTTCGCTTGGAAATGGTGTAAAACGTCCAGAAAAGTTGTTTCTGGCACATGTGTCTTTCAAAAATTGAATTAGAAATTTCTTTTAAGTGCTGCCATTTAAATGTTACTGGACATTTTCCTTAGATATTTGGTAATTATGGTAGGCCTGACGGAGGCCTATGATCATGTGAAAACAGAAAGGCGTTATCGTCAGCCGTTTTGAAATGAGAGCACTTTCAATTTTTAACACAGGGAGATATGGCGATTTTCAAAACGTTGTCATCTTCATGTTTCTGGACATTTTCCTTAGATGTTTGGCAATTATTGTAGGCCTGACAGAGGGCTATAATAATGTGAAAACAGAAATGCGTTATCACTAGCCGTTTCTAAATGAGAGCACTTTTCGTTTCTCAGCCAATCAGATTCCATTATCGTAGCCTAGCAGTATATAATGGTTTCATGTACATTGTTGCCAAGTGCTATTTTTCCATTATTATTGTAACGTATTCACTAGTTAAGTTACGGAAGTACGTCGATTCTTTAAAACGTTGTCATTTCCACGTTTCTTGATATTTTCCTTAGATATTTGGCACATTGGTAGGCCTGAGTGAGGGCTACGATCCATTATAAAAAGAAATTCATTAACAAGAGACGGATTGAAAAGAGAGCGCATTTACTGCGATTTTCTTGGCCGCCAGGGAAGTGTCTGTTTCGCTTGGAAATGGTGTAAAACGTCCAGAAAAGTTGTTTCTGGCACATGTGTCTTTCAAAAATTGAATTAGAAATTTCTTTTAAGTGCTGCCATTTAAATGTTACTGGACATTTTCCTTAGATATTTGGTAATTATGGTAGGCCTGACGGAGGCCTATGATCATGTGAAAACAGAAAGGCGTTATCGTCAGCCGTTTTGAAATGAGAGCACTTTCAATTTTTAACACAGGGAGATATGGCGATTTTCAAAACGTTGTCATCTTCATGTTTCTGGACATTTTCCTTAGATGTTTGGCAATTATTGTAGGCCTGACAGAGGGCTATAATAATGCGAAAACAGAAATGCGTTATCACTAGCCGTTTCTAAATGAGAGCACTTTTCGTTTCTCAGCCAATCAGATTCCATTATCGTAGCCTAGCAGTATATAATGGTTTCATGTACATTGTTGCCAAGTGCTATTTTTCCATTATTATTGTAACGTATTCACTAGTTAAGTTACGGAAGTACGTCGATTCTTTAAAACGTTGTCATTTCCACGTTTCTTGATATTTTCCTTAGATATTTGGCACATTGGTAGGCCTGAGTGAGGGCTACGATCCATTATAAAAAGCAATTCATTAACAAGAGACGGATTGAAAAGAGAGCGCATTTACTGCGATTTTCTTGGCCGCCAGGGAAGTGTCTGTTTCGCTTGGAAATGGTGTAAAACGTCCAGAAAAGTTGTTTCTGGCACATGTGTCTTTCAAAAATTGAATTAGAAATTTCTTTTAAGTGCTGCCATTTAAATGTTACTGGACATTTTCCTTAGATATTTGGTAATTATGGTAGGCCTGACGGAGGCCTATGATCATGTGAAAACAGAAAGGCGTTATCGTCAGCCGTTTTGAAATGAGAGCACTTTCAATTTTTAACACAGGGAGATATGGCGATTTTCAAAACGTTGTCATCTTCATGTTTCTGGACATTTTCCTTAGATGTTTGGCAATTATTGTAGGCCTGACAGAGGGCTATAATAATGTGAAAACAGAAATGCGTTATCACTAGCCGTTTCTAAATGAGAGCACTTTTCGTTTCTCAGCCAATCAGATTCCATTATCGTAGCCTAGCAGTATATAATGGTTTCATGTACATTGTTGCCAAGTGCTATTTTTCCATTATTATTGTAACGTATTCACTAGTTAAGTTACGGAAGTACGTCGATTCTTTAAAACGTTGTCATTTCCACGTTTCTTGATATTTTCCTTAGATATTTGGCACATTGGTAGGCGTGAGTGAGGGCTACGATCCATTATAAAAAGAAATTCATTAACAAGAGACGGATTGAAAAGAGAGCGCATTTACTGCGATTTTCTTGGCCGCCAGGGAAGTGTCTGTTTCGCTTGGAAATGGTGTAAAACGTCCAGAAAAGTTGTTTCTGGCACATGTGTCTTTCAAAAATTGAATTAGAAATTTCTTTTAAGTGCTGCCATTTAAATGTTACTGGACATTTTCCTTAGATATTTGGTAATTATGGTAGGCCTGACGGAGGCCTATGATCATGTGAAAACAGAAAGGCGTTATCGTCAGCCGTTTTGAAATGAGAGCACTTTCAATTTTTAACACAGGGAGATATGGCGATTTTCAAAACGTTGTCATCTTCATGTTTCTGGACATTTTCCTTAGATGTTTGGCAATTATTGTAGGCCTGACAGAGGGCTATAATAATGTGAAAACAGAAATGCGTTATCACTAGCCGTTTCTAAATGAGAGCACTTTTCGTTTCTCAGCCAATCAGATTCCATTATCGTAAGCTAGCAGTATATAATGGTTTCATGTACATTGTTGCCAAGTGCTATTTTTCCATTATTATTGTAACGTATTCACTAGTTAAGTTACGGAAGTACGTCGATTCTTTAAAACGTTGTCATTTCCACGTTTCTTGATATTTTCCTTAGATATTTGGCACATTGGTAGGCCTGAGTGAGGGCTACGATCCATTATAAAAAGAAATTCATTAACAAGAGACGGATTGAAAAGAGAGCGCATTTACTGCGATTTTCTTGGCCGCCAGGGAAGTGTCTGTTTCGCTTGGAAATGGTGTAAAACGTCCAGAAAAGTTGTTTCTGGCACATGTGTCTTTCAAAAATTGAATTAGAAATTTCTTTTAAGTGCTGCCATTTCAATGTTACTGGACATTTTCCTTAGATATTTGGTAATTATGGTAGGCCTGACGGAGGCCTATGATCATGTGAAAACAGAAAGGCGTTATCGTCAGCCGTTTTGAAATGAGAGCACTTTCAATTTTTAACACAGGGAGATATGGCGATTTTCAAAACGTTGTCATCTTCATGTTTCTGGACATTTTCCTTAGATGTTTGGCAATTATTGTAGGCCTGACAGAGGGCTATAATAATGTGAAAACAGAAATGCGTTATCACTAGCCGTTTCTAAATGAGAGCACTTTTCGTTTCTCAGCCAATCAGATTCCATTATCGTAGCCTAGCAGTATATAATGGTTTCATGTACATTGTTGCCAAGTGCTATTTTTCCATTATTATTGTAACGTATTCACTAGTTAAGTTACGGAAGTACGTCGATTCTTTAAAACGTTGTCATTTCCACGTTTCTTGATATTTTCCTTAGATATTTGGCACATTGGTAGGCCTGAGTGAGGGCTACGATCCATTATAAAAAGAAATTCATTAACAAGAGACGGATTGAAAAGAGAGCGCATTTACTGCGATTTTCTTGGCCGCCAGGGAAGTGTCTGTTTCGCTTGGAAATGGTGTAAAACGTCCAGAAAAGTTGTTTCTGGCACATGTGTCTTTCAAAAATTGAATTAGAAATTTCTTTTAAGTGCTGCCATTTAAATGTTACTGGACATTTTCCTTAGATATTTGGTAATTATGGTAGGCCTGACGGAGGCCTATGATCATGTGAAAACAGAAAGGCGTTATCGTCAGCCGTTTTGAAATGAGAGCACTTTCAATTTTTAACACAGGGAGATATGGCGATTTTCAAAACGTTGTCATCTTCATGTTTCTGGACATTTTCCTTAGATGTTTGGCAATTATTGTAGGCCTGACAGAGGGCTATAATAATGTGAAAACAGAAATGCGTTATCACTAGCCGTTTCTAAATGAGAGCACTTTTCGTTTCTCAGCCAATCAGATTCCATTATCGTAGCCTAGCAGTATATAATGGTTTCATGTACATTGTTGCCAAGTGCTATTTTTCCATTATTATTGTAACGTATTCACTAGTTAAGTTACGGAAGTACGTCGATTCTTTAAAACGTTGTCATTTCCACGTTTCTTGATATTTTCCTTAGATATTTGGCACATTGGTAGGCCTGAGTGAGGGCTACGATCCATTATAAAAAGAAATTCATTAACAAGAGACGGATTGAAAAGAGAGCGCATTTACTGCGATTTTCTTGGCCGCCAGGGAAGTGTCTGTTTCGCTTGGAAATGGTGTAAAACGTCCAGAAAAGTTGTTTCTGGCACATGTGTCTTTCAAAAATTGAATTAGAAATTTCTTTTAAGTGCTGCCATTTCAATGTTACTGGACATTTTCCTTAGATATTTGGTACTTATGGTAGGCCTGACGGAGGCCTATGATCATGTGAAAACAGAAAGGCGTTATCGTCAGCCGTTTTGAAATGAGAGCACTTTCAATTTTTAACACAGGGAGATATGGCGATTTTCAAAACGTTGTCATCTTCATGTTTCTGGACATTTTCCTTAGATGTTTGGCAATTATTGTAGGCCTGACAGAGGGCTATAATAATGTGAAAACAGAAATGCGTTATCACTAGCCGTTTCTAAATGAGAGCACTTTTCGTTTCTCAGCCAATCAGATTCCATTATCGTAGCCTAGCAGTATATAATGGTTTCATGTACATTGTTGCCAAGTGCTATTTTTCCATTATTATTGTAACGTATTCACTAGTTAAGTTACGGAAGTACGTCGATTCTTTAAAACGTTGTCATTTCCACGTTTCTTGATATTTTCCTTAGATATTTGGCACATTGGTAGGCGTGAGTGAGGGCTACGATCCATTATAAAAAGAAATTCATTAACAAGAGACGGATTGAAAAGAGAGCGCATTTACTGCGATTTTCTTGGCCGCCAGGGAAGTGTCTGTTTCGCTTGGAAATGGTGTAAAACGTCCAGAAAAGTTGTTTCTGGCACATGTGTCTTTCAAAAATTGAATTAGAAATTTCTTTTAAGTGCTGCCATTTAAATGTTACTGGACATTTTCCTTAGATATTTGGTAATTATGGTAGGCCTGACGGAGGCCTATGATCATGTGAAAACAGAAAGGCGTTATCGTCAGCCGTTTTGAAATGAGAGCACTTTCAATTTTTAACACAGGGAGATATGGCGATTTTCAAAACGTTGTCATCTTCATGTTTCTGGACATTTTCCTTAGATGTTTGGCAATTATTGTAGGCCTGACAGAGGGCTATAATAATGTGAAAACAGAAATGCGTTATCACTAGCCGTTTCTAAATGAGAGCACTTTTCGTTTCTCAGCCAATCAGATTCCATTATCGTAGCCTAGCAGTATATAATGGTTTCATGTACATTGTTGCCAAGTGCTATTTTTCCATTATTATTGTAACGTATTCACTAGTTAAGTTACGGAAGTACGTCGATTCTTTAAAACGTTGTCATTTCCACGTTTCTTGATATTTTCCTTAGATATTTGGCACATTGGTAGGCCTGAGTGAGGGCTACGATCCATTATAAAAAGAAATTCATTAACAAGAGACGGATTGAAAAGAGAGCGCATTTACTGCGATTTTCTTGGCCGCCAGGGAAGTGTCTGTTTCGCTTGGAAATGGTGTAAAACGTCCAGAAAAGTTGTTTCTGGCACATGTGTCTTTCAAAAATTGAATTAGAAATTTCTTTTAAGTGCTGCCATTTAAATGTTACTGGACATTTTCCTTAGATATTTGGTAATTATGGTAGGCCTGACGGAGGCCTATGATCATGTGAAAACAGAAAGGCGTTATCGTCAGCCGTTTTGAAATGAGAGCACTTTCAATTTTTAACACAGGGAGATATGGCGATTTTCAAAACGTTGTCATCTTCATGTTTCTGGACATTTTCCTTAGATGTTTGGCAATTATTGTAGGCCTGACAGAGGGCTATAATAATGCGAAAACAGAAATGCGTTATCACTAGCCGTTTCTAAATGAGAGCACTTTTCGTTTCTCAGCCAATCAGATTCCATTATCGTAGCCTAGCAGTATATAATGGTTTCATGTACATTGTTGCCAAGTGCTATTTTTCCATTATTATTGTAACGTATTCACTAGTTAAGTTACGGAAGTACGTCGATTCTTTAAAACGTTGTCATTTCCACGTTTCTTGATATTTTCCTTAGATATTTGGCACATTGGTAGGCCTGAGTGAGGGCTACGATCCATTATAAAAAGAAATTCATTAACAAGAGACGGATTGAAAAGAGAGCGCATTTACTGCGATTTTCTTGGCCGCCAGGGAAGTGTCTGTTTCGCTTGGAAATGGTGTAAAACGTCCAGAAAAGTTGTTTCTGGCACATGTGTCTTTCAAAAATTGAATTAGAAATTTCTTTTAAGTGCTGCCATTTCAATGTTACTGGACATTTTCCTTAGATATTTGGTAATTATGGTAGGCCTGACGGAGGCCTATGATCATGTGAAAACAGAAAGGCGTTATCGTCAGCCGTTTTGAAATGAGAGCACTTTCAATTTTTAACACAGGGAGATATGGCGATTTTCAAAACGTTGTCATCTTCATGTTTCTGGACATTTTCCTTAGATGTTTGGCAATTATTGTAGGCCTGACAGAGGGCTATAATAATGTGAAAACAGAAATGCGTTATCACTAGCCGTTTCTAATTGAGAGCACTTTTCGTTTCTCAGCCAATCAGATTCCATTATCGTAGCCTAGCAGTATATAATGGTTTCATGTACATTGTTGCCAAGTGCTATTTTTCCATTATTATTGTAACGTATTCACTAGTTAAGTTACGGAAGTACGTCGATTCTTTAAAACGTTGTCATTTCCACGTTTCTTGATATTTTCCTTAGATATTTGGCACATTGGTAGGCCTGAGTGAGGGCTACGATCCATTATAAAAAGAAATTCATTAACAAGAGACGGATTGAAAAGAGAGCGCATTTACTGCGATTTTCTTGGCCGCCAGGGAAGTGTCTGTTTCGCTTGGAAATGGTGTAAAACGTCCAGAAAAGTTGTTTCTGGCACATGTGTCTTTCAAAAATTGAATTAGAAATTTCTTTTAAGTGCTGCCATTTCAATGTTACTGGACATTTTCCTTAGATATTTGGTAATTATGGTAGGCCTGACGGAGGCCTATGATCATGTGAAAACAGAAAGGCGTTATCGTCAGCCGTTTTGAAATGAGAGCACTTTCAATTTTTAACACAGGGAGATATGGCGATTTTCAAAACGTTGTCATCTTCATGTTTCTGGACATTTTCCTTAGATGTTTGGCAATTATTGTAGGCCTGACAGAGGGCTATAATAATGTGAAAACAGAAATGCGTTATCACTAGCCGTTTCTAATTGAGAGCACTTTTCGTTTCTCAGCCAATCAGATTCCATTATCGTAGCCTAGCAGTATATAATGGTTTCATGTACATTGTTGCCAAGTGCTATTTTTCCATTATTATTGTAACGTATTCACTAGTTAAGTTACGGAAGTACGTCGATTCTTTAAAACGTTGTCATTTCCACGTTTCTTGATATTTTCCTTAGATATTTGGCACATTGGTAGGCCTGAGTGAGGGCTACGATCCATTATAAAAAGAAATTCATTAACAAGAGACGGATTGAAAAGAGAGCGCATTTACTGCGATTTTCTTGGCCGCCAGGGAAGTGTCTGTTTCGCTTGGAAATGGTGTAAAACGTCCAGAAAAGTTGTTTCTGGCACATGTGTCTTTCAAAAATTGAATTAGAAATTTCTTTTAAGTGCTGCCATTTCAATGTTACTGGACATTTTCCTTAGATATTTGGTAATTATGGTAGGCCTGACGGAGGCCTATGATCATGTGAAAACAGAAAGGCGTTATCGTCAGCCGTTTTGAAATGAGAGCACTTTCAATTTTTAACACAGGGAGATATGGCGATTTTCAAAACGTTGTCATCTTCATGTTTCTGGACATTTTCCTTAGATGTTTGGCAATTATTGTAGGCCTGACAGAGGGCTATAATAATGTGAAAACAGAAATGCGTTATCACTAGCCGTTTCTAAATGAGAGCACTTTTCGTTTCTCAGCCAATCAGATTCCATTATCGTAGCCTAGCAGTATATAATGGTTTCATGTACATTGTTGCCAAGTGCTATTTTTCCATTATTATTGTAACGTATTCACTAGTTAAGTTACGGAAGTACGTCGATTCTTTAAAACGTTGTCATTTCCACGTTTCTTGATATTTTCCTTAGATATTTGGCACATTGGTAGGCCTGAGTGAGGGCTACGATCCATTATAAAAAGAAATTCATTAACAAGAGACGGATTGAAAAGAGAGCGCATTTACTGCGATTTTCTTGGCCGCCAGGGAAGTGTCTGTTTCGCTTGGAAATGGTGTAAAACGTCCAGAAAAGTTGTTTCTGGCACATGTGTCTTTCAAAAATTGAATTAGAAATTTCTTTTAAGTGCTGCCATTTCAATGTTACTGGACATTTTCCTTAGATATTTGGTAATTATGGTAGGCCTGACGGAGGCCTATGATCATGTGAAAACAGAAAGGCGTTATCGTCAGCCGTTTTGAAATGAGAGCACTTTCAATTTTTAACACAGGGAGATATGGCGATTTTCAAAACGTTGTCATCTTCATGTTTCTGGACATTTTCCTTAGATGTTTGGCAATTATTGTAGGCCTGACAGAGGGCTATAATAATGTGAAAACAGAAATGCGTTATCACTAGCCGTTTCTAATTGAGAGCACTTTTCGTTTCTCAGCCAATCAGATTCCATTATCGTAGCCTAGCAGTATATAATGGTTTCATGTACATTGTTGCCAAGTGCTATTTTTCCATTATTATTGTAACGTATTCACTAGTTAAGTTACGGAAGTACGTCGATTCTTTAAAACGTTGTCATTTCCACGTTTCTTGATATTTTCCTTAGATATTTGGCACATTGGTAGGCCTGAGTGAGGGCTACGATCCATTATAAAAAGAAATTCATTAACAAGAGACGGATTGAAAAGAGAGCGCATTTACTGCGATTTTCTTGGCCGCCAGGGAAGTGTCTGTTTCGCTTGGAAATGGTGTAAAACGTCCAGAAAAGTTGTTTCTGGCACATGTGTCTTTCAAAAATTGAATTAGAAATTTCTTTTAAGTGCTGCCATTTCAATGTTACTGGACATTTTCCTTAGATATTTGGTAATTATGGTAGGCCTGACGGAGGCCTATGATCATGTGAAAACAGAAAGGCGTTATCGTCAGCCGTTTTGAAATGAGAGCACTTTCAATTTTTAACACAGGGAGATATGGCGATTTTCAAAACGTTGTCATCTTCATGTTTCTGGACATTTTCCTTAGATGTTTGGCAATTATTGTAGGCCTGACAGAGGGCTATAATAATGTGAAAACAGAAATGCGTTATCACTAGCCGTTTCTAATTGAGAGCACTTTTCGTTTCTCAGCCAATCAGATTCCATTATCGTAGCCTAGCAGTATATAATGGTTTCATGTACATTGTTGCCAAGTGCTATTTTTCCATTATTATTGTAACGTATTCACTAGTTAAGTTACGGAAGTACGTCGATTCTTTAAAACGTTGTCATTTCCACGTTTCTTGATATTTTCCTTAGATATTTGGCACATTGGTAGGCCTGAGTGAGGGCTACGATCCATTATAAAAAGAAATTCATTAACAAGAGACGGATTGAAAAGAGAGCGCATTTACTGCGATTTTCTTGGCCGCCAGGGAAGTGTCTGTTTCGCTTGGAAATGGTGTAAAACGTCCAGAAAAGTTGTTTCTGGCACATGTGTCTTTCAAAAATTGAATTAGAAATTTCTTTTAAGTGCTGCCATTTCAATGTTACTGGACATTTTCCTTAGATATTTGGTAATTATGGTAGGCCTGACGGAGGCCTATGATCATGTGAAAACAGAAAGGCGTTATCGTCAGCCGTTTTGAAATGAGAGCACTTTCAATTTTTAACACAGGGAGATATGGCGATTTTCAAAACGTTGTCATCTTCATGTTTCTGGACATTTTCCTTAGATGTTTGGCAATTATTGTAGGCCTGACAGAGGGCTATAATAATGTGAAAACAGAAATGCGTTATCACTAGCCGTTTCTAATTGAGAGCACTTTTCGTTTCTCAGCCAATCAGATTCCATTATCGTAGCCTAGCAGTATATAATGGTTTCATGTACATTGTTGCCAAGTGCTATTTTTCCATTATTATTGTAACGTATTCACTAGTTAAGTTACGGAAGTACGTCGATTCTTTAAAACGTTGTCATTTCCACGTTTCTTGATATTTTCCTTAGATATTTGGCACATTGGTAGGCCTGAGTGAGGGCTACGATCCATTATAAAAAGAAATTCATTAACAAGAGACGGATTGAAAAGAGAGCGCATTTACTGCGATTTTCTTGGCCGCCAGGGAAGTGTCTGTTTCGCTTGGAAATGGTGTAAAACGTCCAGAAAAGTTGTTTCTGGCACATGTGTCTTTCAAAAATTGAATTAGAAATTTCTTTTAAGTGCTGCCATTTCAATGTTACTGGACATTTTCCTTAGATATTTGGTAATTATGGTAGGCCTGACGGAGACCTATGATCATGTGAAAACAGAAAGGCGTTATCGTCAGCCGTTTTGAAATGAGAGCACTTTCAATTTTTAACACAGGGAGATATGGCGATTTTCAAAACGTTGTCATCTTCATGTTTCTGGACATTTTCCTTAGATGTTTGGCAATTATTGTAGGCCTGACAGAGGGCTATAATAATGTGAAAACAGAAATGCGTTATCACTAGCCGTTTCTAATTGAGAGCACTTTTCGTTTCTCAGCCAATCAGATTCCATTATCGTAGCCTAGCAGTATATAATGGTTTCATGTACATTGTTGCCAAGTGCTATTTTTCCATTATTATTGTAACGTATTCACTAGTTAAGTTACGGAAGTACGTCGATTCTTTAAAACGTTGTCATTTCCACGTTTCTTGATATTTTCCTTAGATATTTGGCACATTGGTAGGCCTGAGTGAGGGCTACGATCCATTATAAAAAGAAATTCATTAACAAGAGACGGATTGAAAAGAGAGCGCATTTACTGCGATTTTCTTGGCCGCCAGGGAAGTGTCTGTTTCGCTTGGAAATGGTGTAAAACGTCCAGAAAAGTTGTTTCTGGCACATGTGTCTTTCAAAAATTGAATTAGAAATTTCTTTTAAGTGCTGCCATTTCAATGTTACTGGACATTTTCCTTAGATATTTGGTAATTATGGTAGGCCTGACGGAGGCCTATGATCATGTGAAAACAGAAAGGCGTTATCGTCAGCCGTTTTGAAATGAGAGCACTTTCAATTTTTAACACAGGGAGATATGGCGATTTTCAAAACGTTGTCATCTTCATGTTTCTGGACATTTTCCTTAGATGTTTGGCAATTATTGTAGGCCTGACAGAGGGCTATAATAATGTGAAAACAGAAATGCGTTATCACTAGCCGTTTCTAATTGAGAGCACTTTTCGTTTCTCAGCCAATCAGATTCCATTATCGTAGCCTAGCAGTATATAATGGTTTCATGTACATTGTTGCCAAGTGCTATTTTTCCATTATTATTGTAACGTATTCACTAGTTAAGTTACGGAAGTACGTCGATTCTTTAAAACGTTGTCATTTCCACGTTTCTTGATATTTTCCTTAGATATTTGGCACATTGGTAGGCCTGAGTGAGGGCTACGATCCATTATAAAAAGAAATTCATTAACAAGAGACGGATTGAAAAGAGAGCGCATTTACTGCGATTTTCTTGGCCGCCAGGGAAGTGTCTGTTTCGCTTGGAAATGGTGTAAAACGTCCAGAAAAGTTGTTTCTGGCACATGTGTCTTTCAAAAATTGAATTAGAAATTTCTTTTAAGTGCTGCCATTTCAATGTTACTGGACATTTTCCTTAGATATTTGGTAATTATGGTAGGCCTGACGGAGGCCTATGATCATGTGAAAACAGAAAGGCGTTATCGTCAGCCGTTTTGAAATGAGAGCACTTTCAATTTTTAACACAGGGAGATATGGCGATTTTCAAAACGTTGTCATCTTCATGTTTCTGGACATTTTCCTTAGATGTTTGGCAATTATTGTAGGCCTGACAGAGGGCTATAATAATGTGAAAACAGAAATGCGTTATCACTAGCCGTTTCTAATTGAGAGCACTTTTCGTTTCTCAGCCAATCAGATTCCATTATCGTAGCCTAGCAGTATATAATGGTTTCATGTACATTGTTGCCAAGTGCTATTTTTCCATTATTATTGTAACGTATTCACTAGTTAAGTTACGGAAGTACGTCGATTCTTTAAAACGTTGTCATTTCCACGTTTCTTGATATTTTCCTTAGATATTTGGCACATTGGTAGGCCTGAGTGAGGGCTACGATCCATTATAAAAAGAAATTCATTAACAAGAGACGGATTGAAAAGAGAGCGCATTTACTGCGATTTTCTTGGCCGCCAGGGAAGTGTCTGTTTCGCTTGGAAATGGTGTAAAACGTCCAGAAAAGTTGTTTCTGGCACATGTGTCTTTCAAAAATTGAATTAGAAATTTCTTTTAAGTGCTGCCATTTCAATGTTACTGGACATTTTCCTTAGATATTTGGTAATTATGGTAGGCCTGACGGAGGCCTATGATCATGTGAAAACAGAAAGGCGTTATCGTCAGCCGTTTTGAAATGAGAGCACTTTCAATTTTTAACACAGGGAGATATGGCGATTTTCAAAACGTTGTCATCTTCATGTTTCTGGACATTTTCCTTAGATGTTTGGCAATTATTGTAGGCCTGACAGAGGGCTATAATAATGTGAAAACAGAAATGCGTTATCACTAGCCGTTTCTAATTGAGAGCACTTTTCGTTTCTCAGCCAATCAGATTCCATTATCGTAGCCTAGCAGTATATAATGGTTTCATGTACATTGTTGCCAAGTGCTATTTTTCCATTATTATTGTAACGTATTCACTAGTTAAGTTACGGAAGTACGTCGATTCTTTAAAACGTTGTCATTTCCACGTTTCTTGATATTTTCCTTAGATATTTGGCACATTGGTAGGCCTGAGTGAGGGCTACGATCCATTATAAAAAGAAATTCATTAACAAGAGACGGATTGAAAAGAGAGCGCATTTACTGCGATTTTCTTGGCCGCCAGGGAAGTGTCTGTTTCGCTTGGAAATGGTGTAAAACGTCCAGAAAAGTTGTTTCTGGCACATGTGTCTTTCAAAAATTGAATTAGAAATTTCTTTTAAGTGCTGCCATTTCAATGTTACTGGACATTTTCCTTAGATATTTGGTAATTATGGTAGGCCTGACGGAGGCCTATGATCATGTGAAAACAGAAAGGCGTTATCGTCAGCCGTTTTGAAATGAGAGCACTTTCAATTTTTAACACAGGGAGATATGGCGATTTTCAAAACGTTGTCATCTTCATGTTTCTGGACATTTTCCTTAGATGTTTGGCAATTATTGTAGGCCTGACAGAGGGCTATAATAATGTGAAAACAGAAATGCGTTATCACTAGCCGTTTCTAATTGAGAGCACTTTTCGTTTCTCAGCCAATCAGATTCCATTATCGTAGCCTAGCAGTATATAATGGTTTCATGTACATTGTTGCCAAGTGCTATTTTTCCATTATTATTGTAACGTATTCACTAGTTAAGTTACGGAAGTACGTCGATTCTTTAAAACGTTGTCATTTCCACGTTTCTTGATATTTTCCTTAGATATTTGGCACATTGGTAGGCCTGAGTGAGGGCTACGATCCATTATAAAAAGAAATTCATTAACAAGAGACGGATTGAAAAGAGAGCGCATTTACTGCGATTTTCTTGGCCGCCAGGGAAGTGTCTGTTTCGCTTGGAAATGGTGTAAAACGTCCAGAAAAGTTGTTTCTGGCACATGTGTCTTTCAAAAATTGAATTAGAAATTTCTTTTAAGTGCTGCCATTTCAATGTTACTGGACATTTTCCTTAGATATTTGGTAATTATGGTAGGCCTGACGGAGGCCTATGATCATGTGAAAACAGAAAGGCGTTATCGTCAGCCGTTTTGAAATGAGAGCACTTTCAATTTTTAACACAGGGAGATATGGCGATTTTCAAAACGTTGTCATCTTCATGTTTCTGGACATTTTCCTTAGATGTTTGGCAATTATTGTAGGCCTGACAGAGGGCTATAATAATGTGAAAACAGAAATGCGTTATCACTAGCCGTTTCTAATTGAGAGCACTTTTCGTTTCTCAGCCAATCAGATTCCATTATCGTAGCCTAGCAGTATATAATGGTTTCATGTACATTGTTGCCAAGTGCTATTTTTCCATTATTATTGTAACGTATTCACTAGTTAAGTTACGGAAGTACGTCGATTCTTTAAAACGTTGTCATTTCCACGTTTCTTGATATTTTCCTTAGATATTTGGCACATTGGTAGGCCTGAGTGAGGGCTACGATCCATTATAAAAAGAAATTCATTAACAAGAGACGGATTGAAAAGAGAGCGCATTTACTGCGATTTTCTTGGCCGCCAGGGAAGTGTCTGTTTCGCTTGGAAATGGTGTAAAACGTCCAGAAAAGTTGTTTCTGGCACATGTGTCTTTCAAAAATTGAATTAGAAATTTCTTTTAAGTGCTGCCATTTCAATGTTACTGGACATTTTCCTTAGATATTTGGTAATTATGGTAGGCCTGACGGAGGCCTATGATCATGTGAAAACAGAAAGGCGTTATCGTCAGCCGTTTTGAAATGAGAGCACTTTCAATTTTTAACACAGGGAGATATGGCGATTTTCAAAACGTTGTCATCTTCATGTTTCTGGACATTTTCCTTAGATGTTTGGCAATTATTGTAGGCCTGACAGAGGGCTATAATAATGTGAAAACAGAAATGCGTTATCACTAGCCGTTTCTAATTGAGAGCACTTTTCGTTTCTCAGCCAATCAGATTCCATTATCGTAGCCTAGCAGTATATAATGGTTTCATGTACATTGTTGCCAAGTGCTATTTTTCCATTATTATTGTAACGTATTCACTAGTTAAGTTACGGAAGTACGTCGATTCTTTAAAACGTTGTCATTTCCACGTTTCTTGATATTTTCCTTAGATATTTGGCACATTGGTAGGCCTGAGTGAGGGCTACGATCCATTATAAAAAGAAATTCATTAACAAGAGACGGATTGAAAAGAGAGCGCATTTACTGCGATTTTCTTGGCCGCCAGGGAAGTGTCTGTTTCGCTTGGAAATGGTGTAAAACGTCCAGAAAAGTTGTTTCTGGCACATGTGTCTTTCAAAAATTGAATTAGAAATTTCTTTTAAGTGCTGCCATTTCAATGTTACTGGACATTTTCCTTAGATATTTGGTAATTATGGTAGGCCTGACGGAGGCCTATGATCATGTGAAAACAGAAAGGCGTTATCGTCAGCCGTTTTGAAATGAGAGCACTTTCAATTTTTAACACAGGGAGATATGGCGATTTTCAAAACGTTGTCATCTTCATGTTTCTGGACATTTTCCTTAGATGTTTGGCAATTATTGTAGGCCTGACAGAGGGCTATAATAATGTGAAAACAGAAATGCGTTATCACTAGCCGTTTCTAATTGAGAGCACTTTTCGTTTCTCAGCCAATCAGATTCCATTATCGTAGCCTAGCAGTATATAATGGTTTCATGTACATTGTTGCCAAGTGCTATTTTTCCATTATTATTGTAACGTATTCACTAGTTAAGTTACGGAAGTACGTCGATTCTTTAAAACGTTGTCATTTCCACGTTTCTTGATATTTTCCTTAGATATTTGGCACATTGGTAGGCCTGAGTGAGGGCTACGATCCATTATAAAAAGAAATTCATTAACAAGAGACGGATTGAAAAGAGAGCGCATTTACTGCGATTTTCTTGGCCGCCAGGGAAGTGTCTGTTTCGCTTGGAAATGGTGTAAAACGTCCAGAAAAGTTGTTTCTGGCACATGTGTCTTTCAAAAATTGAATTAGAAATTTCTTTTAAGTGCTGCCATTTCAATGTTACTGGACATTTTCCTTAGATATTTGGTAATTATGGTAGGCCTGACGGAGGCCTATGATGATGTGAAAACAGAAAGGCGTTATCGTCAGCCGTTTTGAAATGAGAGCACTTTCAATTTTTAACACAGGGAGATATGGCGATTTTCAAAACGTTGTCATCTTCATGTTTCTGGACATTTTCCTTAGATGTTTGGCAATTATTGTAGGCCTGACAGAGGGCTATAATAATGTGAAAACAGAAATGCGTTATCACTAGCCGTTTCTAATTGAGAGCACTTTTCGTTTCTCAGCCAATCAGATTCCATTATCGTAGCCTAGCAGTATATAATGGTTTCATGTACATTGTTGCCAAGTGCTATTTTTCCATTATTATTGTAACGTATTCACTAGTTAAGTTACGGAAGTACGTCGATTCTTTAAAACGTTGTCATTTCCACGTTTCTTGATATTTTCCTTAGATATTTGGCACATTGGTAGGCCTGAGTGAGGGCTACGATCCATTATAAAAAGAAATTCATTAACAAGAGACGGATTGAAAAGAGAGCGCATTTACTGCGATTTTCTTGGCCGCCAGGGAAGTGTCTGTTTCGCTTGGAAATGGTGTAAAACGTCCAGAAAAGTTGTTTCTGGCACATGTGTCTTTCAAAAATTGAATTAGAAATTTCTTTTAAGTGCTGCCATTTCAATGTTACTGGACATTTTCCTTAGATATTTGGTAATTATGGTAGGCCTGACGGAGGCCTATGATCATGTGAAAACAGAAAGGCGTTATCGTCAGCCGTTTTGAAATGAGAGCACTTTCAATTTTTAACACAGGGAGATATGGCGATTTTCAAAACGTTGTCATCTTCATGTTTCTGGACATTTTCCTTAGATGTTTGGCAATTATTGTAGGCCTGACAGAGGGCTATAATAATGTGAAAACAGAAATGCGTTATCACTAGCCGTTTCTAATTGAGAGCACTTTTCGTTTCTCAGCCAATCAGATTCCATTATCGTAGCCTAGCAGTATATAATGGTTTCATGTACATTGTTGCCAAGTGCTATTTTTCCATTATTATTGTAACGTATTCACTAGTTAAGTTACGGAAGTACGTCGATTCTTTAAAACGTTGTCATTTCCACGTTTCTTGATATTTTCCTTAGATATTTGGCACATTGGTAGGCCTGAGTGAGGGCTACGATCCATTATAAAAAGAAATTCATTAACAAGAGACGGATTGAAAAGAGAGCGCATTTACTGCGATTTTCTTGGCCGCCAGGGAAGTGTCTGTTTCGCTTGGAAATGGTGTAAAACGTCCAGAAAAGTTGTTTCTGGCACATGTGTCTTTCAAAAATTGAATTAGAAATTTCTTTTAAGTGCTGCCATTTCAATGTTACTGGACATTTTCCTTAGATATTTGGTAATTATGGTAGGCCTGACGGAGGCCTATGATCATGTGAAAACAGAAAGGCGTTATCGTCAGCCGTTTTGAAATGAGAGCACTTTCAATTTTTAACACAGGGAGATATGGCGATTTTCAAAACGTTGTCATCTTCATGTTTCTGGACATTTTCCTTAGATGTTTGGCAATTATTGTAGGCCTGACAGAGGGCTATAATAATGTGAAAACAGAAATGCGTTATCACTAGCCGTTTCTAAATGAGAGCACTTTTCGTTTCTCAGCCAATCAGATTCCATTATCGTAGCCTAGCAGTATATAATGGTTTCATGTACATTGTTGCCAAGTGCTATTTTTCCATTATTATTGTAACGTATTCACTAGTTAAGTTACGGAAGTACGTCGATTCTTTAAAACGTTGTCATTTCCACGTTTCTTGATATTTTCCTTAGATATTTGGCACATTGGTAGGCCTGAGTGAGGGCTACGATCCATTATAAAAAGAAATTCATTAACAAGAGACGGATTGAAAAGAGAGCGCATTTACTGCGATTTTCTTGGCCGCCAGGGAAGTGTCTGTTTCGCTTGGAAATGGTGTAAAACGTCCAGAAAAGTTGTTTCTGGCACATGTGTCTTTCAAAAATTGAATTAGAAATTTCTTTTAAGTGCTGCCATTTCAATGTTACTGGACATTTTCCTTAGATATTTGGTAATTATGGTAGGCCTGACGGAGGCCTATGATCATGTGAAAACAGAAAGGCGTTATCGTCAGCCGTTTTGAAATGAGAGCACTTTCAATTTTTAACACAGGGAGATATGGCGATTTTCAAAACGTTGTCATCTTCATGTTTCTGGACATTTTCCTTAGATGTTTGGCAATTATTGTAGGCCTGACAGAGGGCTATAATAATGTGAAAACAGAAATGCGTTATCACTAGCCGTTTCTAATTGAGAGCACTTTTCGTTTCTCAGCCAATCAGATTCCATTATCGTAGCCTAGCAGTATATAATGGTTTCATGTACATTGTTGCCAAGTGCTATTTTTCCATTATTATTGTAACGTATTCACTAGTTAAGTTACGGAAGTACGTCGATTCTTTAAAACGTTGTCATTTCCACGTTTCTTGATATTTTCCTTAGATATTTGGCACATTGGTAGGCCTGAGTGAGGGCTACGATCCATTATAAAAAGAAATTCATTAACAAGAGACGGATTGAAAAGAGAGCGCATTTACTGCGATTTTCTTGGCCGCCAGGGAAGTGTCTGTTTCGCTTGGAAATGGTGTAAAACGTCCAGAAAAGTTGTTTCTGGCACATGTGTCTTTCAAAAATTGAATTAGAAATTTCTTTTAAGTGCTGCCATTTCAATGTTACTGGACATTTTCCTTAGATATTTGGTAATTATGGTAGGCCTGACGGAGGCCTATGATCATGTGAAAACAGAAAGGCGTTATCGTCAGCCGTTTTGAAATGAGAGCACTTTCAATTTTTAACACAGGGAGATATGGCGATTTTCAAAACGTTGTCATCTTCATGTTTCTGGACATTTTCCTTAGATGTTTGGCAATTATTGTAGGCCTGACAGAGGGCTATAATAATGTGAAAACAGAAATGCGTTATCACTAGCCGTTTCTAAATGAGAGCACTTTTCGTTTCTCAGCCAATCAGATTCCATTATCGTAGCCTAGCAGTATATAATGGTTTCATGTACATTGTTGCCAAGTGCTATTTTTCCATTATTATTGTAACGTATTCACTAGTTAAGTTACGGAAGTACGTCGATTCTTTAAAACGTTGTCATTTCCACGTTTCTTGATATTTTCCTTAGATATTTGGCACATTGGTAGGCCTGAGTGAGGGCTACGATCCATTATAAAAAGAAATTCATTAACAAGAGACGGATTGAAAAGAGAGCGCATTTACTGCGATTTTCTTGGCCGCCAGGGAAGTGTCTGTTTCGCTTGGAAATGGTGTAAAACGTCCAGAAAAGTTGTTTCTGGCACATGTGTCTTTCAAAAATTGAATTAGAAATTTCTTTTAAGTGCTGCCATTTCAATGTTACTGGACATTTTCCTTAGATATTTGGTAATTATGGTAGGCCTGACGGAGGCCTATGATGATGTGAAAACAGAAAGGCGTTATCGTCAGCCGTTTTGAAATGAGAGCACTTTCAATTTTTAACACAGGGAGATATGGCGATTTTCAAAACGTTGTCATCTTCATGTTTCTGGACATTTTCCTTAGATGTTTGGCAATTATTGTAGGCCTGACAGAGGGCTATAATAATGTGAAAACAGAAATGCGTTATCACTAGCCGTTTCTAAATGAGAGCACTTTTCGTTTCTCAGCCAATCAGATTCCATTATCGTAGCCTAGCAGTATATAATGGTTTCATGTACATTGTTGCCAAGTGCTATTTTTCCATTATTATTGTAACGTATTCACTAGTTAAGTTACGGAAGTACGTCGATTCTTTAAAACGTTGTCATTTCCACGTTTCTTGATATTTTCCTTAGATATTTGGCACATTGGTAGGCCTGAGTGAGGGCTACGATCCATTATAAAAAGAAATTCATTAACAAGAGACGGATTGAAAAGAGAGCGCATTTACTGCGATTTTCTTGGCCGCCAGGGAAGTGTCTGTTTCGCTTGGAAATGGTGTAAAACGTCCAGAAAAGTTGTTTCTGGCACATGTGTCTTTCAAAAATTGAATTAGAAATTTCTTTTAAGTGCTGCCATTTCAATGTTACTGGACATTTTCCTTAGATATTTGGTAATTATGGTAGGCCTGACGGAGGCCTATGATGATGTGAAAACAGAAAGGCGTTATCGTCAGCCGTTTTGAAATGAGAGCACTTTCAATTTTTAACACAGGGAGATATGGCGATTTTCAAAACGTTGTCATCTTCATGTTTCTGGACATTTTCCTTAGATGTTTGGCAATTATTGTAGGCCTGACAGAGGGCTATAATAATGTGAAAACAGAAATGCGTTATCACTAGCCGTTTCTAATTGAGAGCACTTTTCGTTTCTCAGCCAATCAGATTCCATTATCGTAGCCTAGCAGTATATAATGGTTTCATGTACATTGTTGCCAAGTGCTATTTTTCCATTATTATTGTAACGTATTCACTAGTTAAGTTACGGAAGTACGTCGATTCTTTAAAACGTTGTCATTTCCACGTTTCTTGATATTTTCCTTAGATATTTGGCACATTGGTAGGCCTGAGTGAGGGCTACGATCCATTATAAAAAGAAATTCATTAACAAGAGACGGATTGAAAAGAGAGCGCATTTACTGCGATTTTCTTGGCCGCCAGGGAAGTGTCTGTTTCGCTTGGAAATGGTGTAAAACGTCCAGAAAAGTTGTTTCTGGCACATGTGTCTTTCAAAAATTGAATTAGAAATTTCTTTTAAGTGCTGCCATTTCAATGTTACTGGACATTTTCCTTAGATATTTGGTAATTATGGTAGGCCTGACGGAGGCCTATGATCATGTGAAAACAGAAAGGCGTTATCGTCAGCCGTTTTGAAATGAGAGCACTTTCAATTTTTAACACAGGGAGATATGGCGATTTTCAAAACGTTGTCATCTTCATGTTTCTGGACATTTTCCTTAGATGTTTGGCAATTATTGTAGGCCTGACAGAGGGCTATAATAATGTGAAAACAGAAATGCGTTATCACTAGCCGTTTCTAAATGAGAGCACTTTTCGTTTCTCAGCCAATCAGATTCCATTATCGTAGCCTAGCAGTATATAATGGTTTCATGTACATTGTTGCCAAGTGCTATTTTTCCATTATTATTGTAACGTATTCACTAGTTAAGTTACGGAAGTACGTCGATTCTTTAAAACGTTGTCATTTCCACGTTTCTTGATATTTTCCTTAGATATTTGGCACATTGGTAGGCCTGAGTGAGGGCTACGATCCATTATAAAAAGAAATTCATTAACAAGAGACGGATTGAAAAGAGAGCGCATTTACTGCGATTTTCTTGGCCGCCAGGGAAGTGTCTGTTTCGCTTGGAAATGGTGTAAAACGTCCAGAAAAGTTGTTTCTGGCACATGTGTCTTTTAAAAATTGAATTAGAAATTTCTTTTAAGTGCTGCCATTTCAATGTTACTGGACATTTTCCTTAGATATTTGGTAATTATGGTAGGCCTGACGGAGGCCTATGATCATGTGAAAACAGAAAGGCGTTATCGTCAGCCGTTTTGAAATGAGAGCACTTTCAATTTTTAACACAGGGAGATATGGCGATTTTCAAAACGTTGTCATCTTCATGTTTCTGGACATTTTCCTTAGATGTTTGGCAATTATTGTAGGCCTGACAGAGGGCTATAATAATGTGAAAACAGAAATGCGTTATCACTAGCCGTTTCTAAATGAGAGCACTTTTCGTTTCTCAGCCAATCAGATTCCATTATCGTAGCCTAGCAGTATATAATGGTTTCATGTACATTGTTGCCAAGTGCTATTTTTCCATTATTATTGTAACGTATTCACTAGTTAAGTTACGGAAGTACGTCGATTCTTTAAAACGTTGTCATTTCCACGTTTCTTGATATTTTCCTTAGATATTTGGCACATTGGTAGGCCTGAGTGAGGGCTACGATCCATTATAAAAAGAAATTCATTAACAAGAGACGGATTGAAAAGAGAGCGCATTTACTGCGATTTTCTTGGCCGCCAGGGAAGTGTCTGTTTCGCTTGGAAATGGTGTAAAACGTCCAGAAAAGTTGTTTCTGGCACATGTGTCTTTCAAAAATTGAATTAGAAATTTCTTTTAAGTGCTGCCATTTCAATGTTACTGGACATTTTCCTTAGATATTTGGTAATTATGGTAGGCCTGACGGAGGCCTATGATCATGTGAAAACAGAAAGGCGTTATCGTCAGCCGTTTTGAAATGAGAGCACTTTCAATTTTTAACACAGGGAGATATGGCGATTTTCAAAACGTTGTCATCTTCATGTTTCTGGACATTTTCCTTAGATGTTTGGCAATTATTGTAGGCCTGACAGAGGGCTATAATAATGTGAAAACAGAAATGCGTTATCACTAGCCGTTTCTAATTGAGAGCACTTTTCGTTTCTCAGCCAATCAGATTCCATTATCGTAGCCTAGCAGTATATAATGGTTTCATGTACATTGTTGCCAAGTGCTATTTTTCCATTATTATTGTAACGTATTCACTAGTTAAGTTACGGAAGTACGTCGATTCTTTAAAACGTTGTCATTTCCACGTTTCTTGATATTTTCCTTAGATATTTGGCACATTGGTAGGCCTGAGTGAGGGCTACGATCCATTATAAAAAGAAATTCATTAACAAGAGACGGATTGAAAAGAGAGCGCATTTACTGCGATTTTCTTGGCCGCCAGGGAAGTGTCTGTTTCGCTTGGAAATGGTGTAAAACGTCCAGAAAAGTTGTTTCTGGCACATGTGTCTTTCAAAAATTGAATTAGAAATTTCTTTTAAGTGCTGCCATTTCAATGTTACTGGACATTTTCCTTAGATATTTGGTAATTATGGTAGGCCTGACGGAGGCCTATGATCATGTGAAAACAGAAAGGCGTTATCGTCAGCCGTTTTGAAATGAGAGCACTTTCAATTTTTAACACAGGGAGATATGGCGATTTTCAAAACGTTGTCATCTTCATGTTTCTGGACATTTTCCTTAGATGTTTGGCAATTATTGTAGGCCTGACAGAGGGCTATAATAATGTGAAAACAGAAATGCGTTATCACTAGCCGTTTCTAATTGAGAGCACTTTTCGTTTCTCAGCCAATCAGATTCCATTATCGTAGCCTAGCAGTATATAATGGTTTCATGTACATTGTTGCCAAGTGCTATTTTTCCATTATTATTGTAACGTATTCACTAGTTAAGTTACGGAAGTACGTCGATTCTTTAAAACGTTGTCATTTCCACGTTTCTTGATATTTTCCTTAGATATTTGGCACATTGGTAGGCCTGAGTGAGGGCTACGATCCATTATAAAAAGAAATTCATTAACAAGAGACGGATTGAAAAGAGAGCGCATTTACTGCGATTTTCTTGGCCGCCAGGGAAGTGTCTGTTTCGCTTGGAAATGGTGTAAAACGTCCAGAAAAGTTGTTTCTGGCACATGTGTCTTTCAAAAATTGAATTAGAAATTTCTTTTAAGTGCTGCCATTTCAATGTTACTGGACATTTTCCTTAGATATTTGGTAATTATGGTAGGCCTGACGGAGGCCTATGATCATGTGAAAACAGAAAGGCGTTATCGTCAGCCGTTTTGAAATGAGAGCACTTTCAATTTTTAACACAGGGAGATATGGCGATTTTCAAAACGTTGTCATCTTCATGTTTCTGGACATTTTCCTTAGATGTTTGGCAATTATTGTAGGCCTGACAGAGGGCTATAATAATGTGAAAACAGAAATGCGTTATCACTAGCCGTTTCTAATTGAGAGCACTTTTCGTTTCTCAGCCAATCAGATTCCATTATCGTAGCCTAGCAGTATATAATGGTTTCATGTACATTGTTGCCAAGTGCTATTTTTCCATTATTATTGTAACGTATTCACTAGTTAAGTTACGGAAGTACGTCGATTCTTTAAAACGTTGTCATTTCCACGTTTCTTGATATTTTCCTTAGATATTTGGCACATTGGTAGGCCTGAGTGAGGGCTACGATCCATTATAAAAAGAAATTCATTAACAAGAGACGGATTGAAAAGAGAGCGCATTTACTGCGATTTTCTTGGCCGCCAGGGAAGTGTCTGTTTCGCTTGGAAATGGTGTAAAACGTCCAGAAAAGTTGTTTCTGGCACATGTGTCTTTCAAAAATTGAATTAGAAATTTCTTTTAAGTGCTGCCATTTCAATGTTACTGGACATTTTCCTTAGATATTTGGTAATTATGGTAGGCCTGACGGAGGCCTATGATCATGTGAAAACAGAAAGGCGTTATCGTCAGCCGTTTTGAAATGAGAGCACTTTCAATTTTTAACACAGGGAGATATGGCGATTTTCAAAACGTTGTCATCTTCATGTTTCTGGACATTTTCCTTAGATGTTTGGCAATTATTGTAGGCCTGACAGAGGGCTATAATAATGTGAAAACAGAAATGCGTTATCACTAGCCGTTTCTAAATGAGAGCACTTTTCGTTTCTCAGCCAATCAGATTCCATTATCGTAGCCTAGCAGTATATAATGGTTTCATGTACATTGTTGCCAAGTGCTATTTTTCCATTATTATTGTAACGTATTCACTAGTTAAGTTACGGAAGTACGTCGATTCTTTAAAACGTTGTCATTTCCACGTTTCTTGATATTTTCCTTAGATATTTGGCACATTGGTAGGCCTGAGTGAGGGCTACGATCCATTATAAAAAGAAATTCATTAACAAGAGACGGATTGAAAAGAGAGCGCATTTACTGCGATTTTCTTGGCCGCCAGGGAAGTGTCTGTTTCGCTTGGAAATGGTGTAAAACGTCCAGAAAAGTTGTTTCTGGCACATGTGTCTTTCAAAAATTGAATTAGAAATTTCTTTTAAGTGCTGCCATTTCAATGTTACTGGACATTTTCCTTAGATATTTGGTAATTATGGTAGGCCTGACGGAGGCCTATGATCATGTGAAAACAGAAAGGCGTTATCGTCAGCCGTTTTGAAATGAGAGCACTTTCAATTTTTAACACAGGGAGATATGGCGATTTTCAAAACGTTGTCATCTTCATGTTTCTGGACATTTTCCTTAGATGTTTGGCAATTATTGTAGGCCTGACAGAGGGCTATAATAATGTGAAAACAGAAATGCGTTATCACTAGCCGTTTCTAAATGAGAGCACTTTTCGTTTCTCAGCCAATCAGATTCCATTATCGTAGCCTAGCAGTATATAATGGTTTCATGTACATTGTTGCCAAGTGCTATTTTTCCATTATTATTGTAACGTATTCACTAGTTAAGTTACGGAAGTACGTCGATTCTTTAAAACGTTGTCATTTCCACGTTTCTTGATATTTTCCTTAGATATTTGGCACATTGGTAGGCCTGAGTGAGGGCTACGATCCATTATAAAAAGAAATTCATTAACAAGAGACGGATTGAAAAGAGAGCGCATTTACTGCGATTTTCTTGGCCGCCAGGGAAGTGTCTGTTTCGCTTGGAAATGGTGTAAAACGTCCAGAAAAGTTGTTTCTGGCACATGTGTCTTTCAAAAATTGAATTAGAAATTTCTTTTAAGTGCTGCCATTTCAATGTTACTGGACATTTTCCTTAGATATTTGGTAATTATGGTAGGCCTGACGGAGGCCTATGATCATGTGAAAACAGAAAGGCGTTATCGTCAGCCGTTTTGAAATGAGAGCACTTTCAATTTTTAACACAGGGAGATATGGCGATTTTCAAAACGTTGTCATCTTCATGTTTCTGGACATTTTCCTTAGATGTTTGGCAATTATTGTAGGCCTGACAGAGGGCTATAATAATGTGAAAACAGAAATGCGTTATCACTAGCCGTTTCTAATTGAGAGCACTTTTCGTTTCTCAGCCAATCAGATTCCATTATCGTAGCCTAGCAGTATATAATGGTTTCATGTACATTGTTGCCAAGTGCTATTTTTCCATTATTATTGTAACGTATTCACTAGTTAAGTTACGGAAGTACGTCGATTCTTTAAAACGTTGTCATTTCCACGTTTCTTGATATTTTCCTTAGATATTTGGCACATTGGTAGGCCTGAGTGAGGGCTACGATCCATTATAAAAAGAAATTCATTAACAAGAGACGGATTGAAAAGAGAGCGCATTTACTGCGATTTTCTTGGCCGCCAGGGAAGTGTCTGTTTCGCTTGGAAATGGTGTAAAACGTCCAGAAAAGTTGTTTCTGGCACATGTGTCTTTCAAAAATTGAATTAGAAATTTCTTTTAAGTGCTGCCATTTCAATGTTACTGGACATTTTCCTTAGATATTTGGTAATTATGGTAGGCCTGACGGAGGCCTATGATGATGTGAAAACAGAAAGGCGTTATCGTCAGCCGTTTTGAAATGAGAGCACTTTCAATTTTTAACACAGGGAGATATGGCGATTTTCAAAACGTTGTCATCTTCATGTTTCTGGACATTTTCCTTAGATGTTTGGCAATTATTGTAGGCCTGACAGAGGGCTATAATAATGTGAAAACAGAAATGCGTTATCACTAGCCGTTTCTAAATGAGAGCACTTTTCGTTTCTCAGCCAATCAGATTCCATTATCGTAGCCTAGCAGTATATAATGGTTTCATGTACATTGTTGCCAAGTGCTATTTTTCCATTATTATTGTAACGTATTCACTAGTTAAGTTACGGAAGTACGTCGATTCTTTAAAACGTTGTCATTTCCACGTTTCTTGATATTTTCCTTAGATATTTGGCACATTGGTAGGCCTGAGTGAGGGCTACGATCCATTATAAAAAGAAATTCATTAACAAGAGACGGATTGAAAAGAGAGCGCATTTACTGCGATTTTCTTGGCCGCCAGGGAAGTGTCTGTTTCGCTTGGAAATGGTGTAAAACGTCCAGAAAAGTTGTTTCTGGCACATGTGTCTTTCAAAAATTGAATTAGAAATTTCTTTTAAGTGCTGCCATTTCAATGTTACTGGACATTTTCCTTAGATATTTGGTAATTATGGTAGGCCTGACGGAGGCCTATGATCATGTGAAAACAGAAAGGCGTTATCGTCAGCCGTTTTGAAATGAGAGCACTTTCAATTTTTAACACAGGGAGATATGGCGATTTTCAAAACGTTGTCATCTTCATGTTTCTGGACATTTTCCTTAGATGTTTGGCAATTATTGTAGGCCTGACAGAGGGCTATAATAATGTGAAAACAGAAATGCGTTATCACTAGCCGTTTCTAATTGAGAGCACTCTTCGTTTCTCAGCCAATCAGATTCCATTATCGTAGCCTAGCAGTATATAATGGTTTCATGTACATTGTTGCCAAGTGCTATTTTTCCATTATTATTGTAACGTATTCACTAGTTAAGTTACGGAAGTACGTCGATTCTTTAAAACGTTGTCATTTCCACGTTTCTTGATATTTTCCTTAGATATTTGGCACATTGGTAGGCCTGAGTGAGGGCTACGATCCATTATAAAAAGAAATTCATTAACAAGAGACGGATTGAAAAGAGAGCGCATTTACTGCGATTTTCTTGGCCGCCAGGGAAGTGTCTGTTTCGCTTGGAAATGGTGTAAAACGTCCAGAAAAGTTGTTTCTGGCACATGTGTCTTTCAAAAATTGAATTAGAAATTTCTTTTAAGTGCTGCCATTTCAATGTTACTGGACATTTTCCTTAGATATTTGGTAATTATGGTAGGCCTGACGGAGGCCTATGATCATGTGAAAACAGAAAGGCGTTATCGTCAGCCGTTTTGAAATGAGAGCACTTTCAATTTTTAACACAGGGAGATATGGCGATTTTCAAAACGTTGTCATCTTCATGTTTCTGGACATTTTCCTTAGATGTTTGGCAATTATTGTAGGCCTGACAGAGGGCTATAATAATGTGAAAACAGAAATGCGTTATCACTAGCCGTTTCTAATTGAGAGCACTTTTCGTTTCTCAGCCAATCAGATTCCATTATCGTAGCCTAGCAGTATATAATGGTTTCATGTACATTGTTGCCAAGTGCTATTTTTCCATTATTATTGTAACGTATTCACTAGTTAAGTTACGGAAGTACGTCGATTCTTTAAAACGTTGTCATTTCCACGTTTCTTGATTTTTTCCTTAGATATTTGGCACATTGGTAGGCCTGAGTGAGGGCTACGATCCATTATAAAAAGAAATTCATTAACAAGAGACGGATTGAAAAGAGAGCGCATTTACTGCGATTTTCTTGGCCGCCAGGGAAGTGTCTGTTTCGCTTGGAAATGGTGTAAAACGTCCAGAAAAGTTGTTTCTGGCACATGTGTCTTTCAAAAATTGAATTAGAAATTTCTTTTAAGTGCTGCCATTTCAATGTTACTGGACATTTTCCTTAGATATTTGGTAATTATGGTAGGCCTGACGGAGGCCTATGATCATGTGAAAACAGAAAGGCGTTATCGTCAGCCGTTTTGAAATGAGAGCACTTTCAATTTTTAACACAGGGAGATATGGCGATTTTCAAAACGTTGTCATCTTCATGTTTCTGGACATTTTCCTTAGATGTTTGGCAATTATTGTAGGCCTGACAGAGGGCTATAATAATGTGAAAACAGAAATGCGTTATCACTAGCCGTTTCTAAATGAGAGCACTTTTCGTTTCTCAGCCAATCAGATTCCATTATCGTAGCCTAGCAGTATATAATGGTTTCATGTACATTGTTGCCAAGTGCTATTTTTCCATTATTATTGTAACGTATTCACTAGTTAAGTTACGGAAGTACGTCGATTCTTTAAAACGTTGTCATTTCCACGTTTCTTGATATTTTCCTTAGATATTTGGCACATTGGTAGGCCTGAGTGAGGGCTACGATCCATTATAAAAAGAAATTCATTAACAAGAGACGGATTGAAAAGAGAGCGCATTTACTGCGATTTTCTTGGCCGCCAGGGAAGTGTCTGTTTCGCTTGGAAATGGTGTAAAACGTCCAGAAAAGTTGTTTCTGGCACATGTGTCTTTCAAAAATTGAATTAGAAATTTCTTTTAAGTGCTGCCATTTCAATGTTACTGGACATTTTCCTTAGATATTTGGTAATTATGGTAGGCCTGACGGAGGCCTATGATCATGTGAAAACAGAAAGGCGTTATCGTCAGCCGTTTTGAAATGAGAGCACTTTCAATTTTTAACACAGGGAGATATGGCGATTTTCAAAACGTTGTCATCTTCATGTTTCTGGACATTTTCCTTAGATGTTTGGCAATTATTGTAGGCCTGACAGAGGGCTATAATAATGTGAAAACAGAAATGCGTTATCACTAGCCGTTTCTAATTGAGAGCACTTTTCGTTTCTCAGCCAATCAGATTCCATTATCGTAGCCTAGCAGTATATAATGGTTTCATGTACATTGTTGCCAAGTGCTATTTTTCCATTATTATTGTAACGTATTCACTAGTTAAGTTACGGAAGTACGTCGATTCTTTAAAACGTTGTCATTTCCACGTTTCTTGATATTTTCCTTAGATATTTGGCACATTGGTAGGCCTGAGTGAGGGCTACGATCCATTATAAAAAGAAATTCATTAACAAGAGACGGATTGAAAAGAGAGCGCATTTACTGCGATTTTCTTGGCCGCCAGGGAAGTGTCTGTTTCGCTTGGAAATGGTGTAAAACGTCCAGAAAAGTTGTTTCTGGCACATGTGTCTTTCAAAAATTGAATTAGAAATTTCTTTTAAGTGCTGCCATTTCAATGTTACTGGACATTTTCCTTAGATATTTGGTAATTATGGTAGGCCTGACGGAGGCCTATGATCATGTGAAAACAGAAAGGCGTTATCGTCAGCCGTTTTGAAATGAGAGCACTTTCAATTTTTAACACAGGGAGATATGGCGATTTTCAAAACGTTGTCATCTTCATGTTTCTGGACATTTTCCTTAGATGTTTGGCAATTATTGTAGGCCTGACAGAGGGCTATAATAATGTGAAAACAGAAATGCGTTATCACTAGCCGTTTCTAAATGAGAGCACTTTTCGTTTCTCAGCCAATCAGATTCCATTATCGTAGCCTAGCAGTATATAATGGTTTCATGTACATTGTTGCCAAGTGCTATTTTTCCATTATTATTGTAACGTATTCACTAGTTAAGTTACGGAAGTACGTCGATTCTTTAAAACGTTGTCATTTCCACGTTTCTTGATATTTTCCTTAGATATTTGGCACATTGGTAGGCCTGAGTGAGGGCTACGATCCATTATAAAAAGAAATTCATTAACAAGAGACGGATTGAAAAGAGAGCGCATTTACTGCGATTTTCTTGGCCGCCAGGGAAGTGTCTGTTTCGCTTGGAAATGGTGTAAAACGTCCAGAAAAGTTGTTTCTGGCACATGTGTCTTTCAAAAATTGAATTAGAAATTTCTTTTAAGTGCTGCCATTTCAATGTTACTGGACATTTTCCTTAGATATTTGGTAATTATGGTAGGCCTGACGGAGGCCTATGATGATGTGAAAACAGAAAGGCGTTATCGTCAGCCGTTTTGAAATGAGAGCACTTTCAATTTTTAACACAGGGAGATATGGCGATTTTCAAAACGTTGTCATCTTCATGTTTCTGGACATTTTCCTTAGATGTTTGGCAATTATTGTAGGCCTGACAGAGGGCTATAATAATGTGAAAACAGAAATGCGTTATCACTAGCCGTTTCTAAATGAGAGCACTTTTCGTTTCTCAGCCAATCAGATTCCATTATCGTAGCCTAGCAGTATATAATGGTTTCATGTACATTGTTGCCAAGTGCTATTTTTCCATTATTATTGTAACGTATTCACTAGTTAAGTTACGGAAGTACGTCGATTCTTTAAAACGTTGTCATTTCCACGTTTCTTGATATTTTCCTTAGATATTTGGCACATTGGTAGGCCTGAGTGAGGGCTACGATCCATTATAAAAAGAAATTCATTAACAAGAGACGGATTGAAAAGAGAGCGCATTTACTGCGATTTTCTTGGCCGCCAGGGAAGTGTCTGTTTCGCTTGGAAATGGTGTAAAACGTCCAGAAAAGTTGTTTCTGGCACATGTGTCTTTCAAAAATTGAATTAGAAATTTCTTTTAAGTGCTGCCATTTCAATGTTACTGGACATTTTCCTTAGATATTTGGTAATTATGGTAGGCCTGACGGAGGCCTATGATCATGTGAAAACAGAAAGGCGTTATCGTCAGCCGTTTTGAAATGAGAGCACTTTCAATTTTTAACACAGGGAGATATGGCGATTTTCAAAACGTTGTCATCTTCATGTTTCTGGACATTTTCCTTAGATGTTTGGCAATTATTGTAGGCCTGACAGAGGGCTATAATAATGTGAAAACAGAAATGCGTTATCACTAGCCGTTTCTAAATGAGAGCACTTTTCGTTTCTCAGCCAATCAGATTCCATTATCGTAGCCTAGCAGTATATAATGGTTTCATGTACATTGTTGCCAAGTGCTATTTTTCCATTATTATTGTAACGTATTCACTAGTTAAGTTACGGAAGTACGTCGATTCTTTAAAACGTTGTCATTTCCACGTTTCTTGATATTTTCCTTAGATATTTGGCACATTGGTAGGCCTGAGTGAGGGCTACGATCCATTATAAAAAGAAATTCATTAACAAGAGACGGATTGAAAAGAGAGCGCATTTACTGCGATTTTCTTGGCCGCCAGGGAAGTGTCTGTTTCGCTTGGAAATGGTGTAAAACGTCCAGAAAAGTTGTTTCTGGCACATGTGTCTTTCAAAAATTGAATTAGAAATTTCTTTTAAGTGCTGCCATTTCAATGTTACTGGACATTTTCCTTAGATATTTGGTAATTATGGTAGGCCTGACGGAGGCCTATGATGATGTGAAAACAGAAAGGCGTTATCGTCAGCCGTTTTGAAATGAGAGCACTTTCAATTTTTAACACAGGGAGATATGGCGATTTTCAAAACGTTGTCATCTTCATGTTTCTGGACATTTTCCTTAGATGTTTGGCAATTATTGTAGGCCTGACAGAGGGCTATAATAATGTGAAAACAGAAATGCGTTATCACTAGCCGTTTCTAAATGAGAGCACTTTTCGTTTCTCAGCCAATCAGATTCCATTATCGTAGCCTAGCAGTATATAATGGTTTCATGTACATTGTTGCCAAGTGCTATTTTTCCATTATTATTGTAACGTATTCACTAGTTAAGTTACGGAAGTACGTCGATTCTTTAAAACGTTGTCATTTCCACGTTTCTTGATATTTTCCTTAGATATTTGGCACATTGGTAGGCCTGAGTGAGGGCTACGATCCATTATAAAAAGAAATTCATTAACAAGAGACGGATTGAAAAGAGAGCGCATTTACTGCGATTTTCTTGGCCGCCAGGGAAGTGTCTGTTTCGCTTGGAAATGGTGTAAAACGTCCAGAAAAGTTGTTTCTGGCACATGTGTCTTTCAAAAATTGAATTAGAAATTTCTTTTAAGTGCTGCCATTTCAATGTTACTGGACATTTTCCTTAGATATTTGGTAATTATGGTAGGCCTGACGGAGGCCTATGATCATGTGAAAACAGAAAGGCGTTATCGTCAGCCGTTTTGAAATGAGAGCACTTTCAATTTTTAACACAGGGAGATATGGCGATTTTCAAAACGTTGTCATCTTCATGTTTCTGGACATTTTCCTTAGATGTTTGGCAATTATTGTAGGCCTGACAGAGGGCTATAATAATGTGAAAACAGAAATGCGTTATCACTAGCCGTTTCTAATTGAGAGCACTTTTCGTTTCTCAGCCAATCAGATTCCATTATCGTAGCCTAGCAGTATATAATGGTTTCATGTACATTGTTGCCAAGTGCTATTTTTCCATTATTATTGTAACGTATTCACTAGTTAAGTTACGGAAGTACGTCGATTCTTTAAAACGTTGTCATTTCCACGTTTCTTGATATTTTCCTTAGATATTTGGCACATTGGTAGGCCTGAGTGAGGGCTACGATCCATTATAAAAAGAAATTCATTAACAAGAGACGGATTGAAAAGAGAGCGCATTTACTGCGATTTTCTTGGCCGCCAGGGAAGTGTCTGTTTCGCTTGGAAATGGTGTAAAACGTCCAGAAAAGTTGTTTCTGGCACATGTGTCTTTCAAAAATTGAATTAGAAATTTCTTTTAAGTGCTGCCATTTCAATGTTACTGGACATTTTCCTTAGATATTTGGTAATTATGGTAGGCCTGACGGAGGCCTATGATCATGTGAAAACAGAAAGGCGTTATCGTCAGCCGTTTTGAAATGAGAGCACTTTCAATTTTTAACACAGGGAGATATGGCGATTTTCAAAACGTTGTCATCTTCATGTTTCTGGACATTTTCCTTAGATGTTTGGCAATTATTGTAGGCCTGACAGAGGGCTATAATAATGTGAAAACAGAAATGCGTTATCACTAGCCGTTTCTAATTGAGAGCACTTTTCGTTTCTCAGCCAATCAGATTCCATTATCGTAGCCTAGCAGTATATAATGGTTTCATGTACATTGTTGCCAAGTGCTATTTTTCCATTATTATTGTAACGTATTCACTAGTTAAGTTACGGAAGTACGTCGATTCTTTAAAACGTTGTCATTTCCACGTTTCTTGATATTTTCCTTAGATATTTGGCACATTGGTAGGCCTGAGTGAGGGCTACGATCCATTATAAAAAGAAATTCATTAACAAGAGACGGATTGAAAAGAGAGCGCATTTACTGCGATTTTCTTGGCCGCCAGGGAAGTGTCTGTTTCGCTTGGAAATGGTGTAAAACGTCCAGAAAAGTTGTTTCTGGCACATGTGTCTTTCAAAAATTGAATTAGAAATTTCTTTTAAGTGCTGCCATTTCAATGTTACTGGACATTTTCCTTAGATATTTGGTAATTATGGTAGGCCTGACGGAGGCCTATGATCATGTGAAAACAGAAAGGCGTTATCGTCAGCCGTTTTGAAATGAGAGCACTTTCAATTTTTAACACAGGGAGATATGGCGATTTTCAAAACGTTGTCATCTTCATGTTTCTGGACATTTTCCTTAGATGTTTGGCAATTATTGTAGGCCTGACAGAGGGCTATAATAATGTGAAAACAGAAATGCGTTATCACTAGCCGTTTCTAAATGAGAGCACTTTTCGTTTCTCAGCCAATCAGATTCCATTATCGTAGCCTAGCAGTATATAATGGTTTCATGTACATTGTTGCCAAGTGCTATTTTTCCATTATTATTGTAACGTATTCACTAGTTAAGTTACGGAAGTACGTCGATTCTTTAAAACGTTGTCATTTCCACGTTTCTTGATATTTTCCTTAGATATTTGGCACATTGGTAGGCCTGAGTGAGGGCTACGATCCATTATAAAAAGCAATTCATTAACAAGAGACGGATTGAAAAGAGAGCGCATTTACTGCGATTTTCTTGGCCGCCAGGGAAGTGTCTGTTTCGCTTGGAAATGGTGTAAAACGTCCAGAAAAGTTGTTTCTGGCACATGTGTCTTTCAAAAATTGAATTAGAAATTTCTTTTAAGTGCTGCCATTTCAATGTTACTGGACATTTTCCTTAGATATTTGGTAATTATGGTAGGCCTGACGGAGGCCTATGATCATGTGAAAACAGAAAGGCGTTATCGTCAGCCGTTTTGAAATGAGAGCACTTTCAATTTTTAACACAGGGAGATATGGCGATTTTCAAAACGTTGTCATCTTCATGTTTCTGGACATTTTCCTTAGATGTTTGGCAATTATTGTAGGCCTGACAGAGGGCTATAATAATGTGAAAACAGAAATGCGTTATCACTAGCCGTTTCTAAATGAGAGCACTTTTCGTTTCTCAGCCAATCAGATTCCATTATCGTAGCCTAGCAGTATATAATGGTTTCATGTACATTGTTGCCAAGTGCTATTTTTCCATTATTATTGTAACGTATTCACTAGTTAAGTTACGGAAGTACGTCGATTCTTTAAAACGTTGTCATTTCCACGTTTCTTGATATTTTCCTTAGATATTTGGCACATTGGTAGGCCTGAGTGAGGGCTACGATCCATTATAAAAAGAAATTCATTAACAAGAGACGGATTGAAAAGAGAGCGCATTTACTGCGATTTTCTTGGCCGCCAGGGAAGTGTCTGTTTCGCTTGGAAATGGTGTAAAACGTCCAGAAAAGTTGTTTCTGGCACATGTGTCTTTTAAAAATTGAATTAGAAATTTCTTTTAAGTGCTGCCATTTCAATGTTACTGGACATTTTCCTTAGATATTTGGTAATTATGGTAGGCCTGACGGAGGCCTATGATCATGTGAAAACAGAAAGGCGTTATCGTCAGCCGTTTTGAAATGAGAGCACTTTCAATTTTTAACACAGGGAGATATGGCGATTTTCAAAACGTTGTCATCTTCATGTTTCTGGACATTTTCCTTAGATGTTTGGCAATTATTGTAGGCCTGACAGAGGGCTATAATAATGTGAAAACAGAAATGCGTTATCACTAGCCGTTTCTAAATGAGAGCACTTTTCGTTTCTCAGCCAATCAGATTCCATTATCGTAGCCTAGCAGTATATAATGGTTTCATGTACATTGTTGCCAAGTGCTATTTTTCCATTATTATTGTAACGTATTCACTAGTTAAGTTACGGAAGTACGTCGATTCTTTAAAACGTTGTCATTTCCACGTTTCTTGATATTTTCCTTAGATATTTGGCACATTGGTAGGCCTGAGTGAGGGCTACGATCCATTATAAAAAGAAATTCATTAACAAGAGACGGATTGAAAAGAGAGCGCATTTACTGCGATTTTCTTGGCCGCCAGGGAAGTGTCTGTTTCGCTTGGAAATGGTGTAAAACGTCCAGAAAAGTTGTTTCTGGCACATGTGTCTTTCAAAAATTGAATTAGAAATTTCTTTTAAGTGCTGCCATTTCAATGTTACTGGACATTTTCCTTAGATATTTGGTAATTATGGTAGGCCTGACGGAGGCCTATGATCATGTGAAAACAGAAAGGCGTTATCGTCAGCCGTTTTGAAATGAGAGCACTTTCAATTTTTAACACAGGGAGATATGGCGATTTTCAAAACGTTGTCATCTTCATGTTTCTGGACATTTTCCTTAGATGTTTGGCAATTATTGTAGGCCTGACAGAGGGCTATAATAATGTGAAAACAGAAATGCGTTATCACTAGCCGTTTCTAATTGAGAGCACTTTTCGTTTCTCAGCCAATCAGATTCCATTATCGTAGCCTAGCAGTATATAATGGTTTCATGTACATTGTTGCCAAGTGCTATTTTTCCATTATTATTGTAACGTATTCACTAGTTAAGTTACGGAAGTACGTCGATTCTTTAAAACGTTGTCATTTCCACGTTTCTTGATATTTTCCTTAGATATTTGGCACATTGGTAGGCCTGAGTGAGGGCTACGATCCATTATAAAAAGAAATTCATTAACAAGAGACGGATTGAAAAGAGAGCGCATTTACTGCGATTTTCTTGGCCGCCAGGGAAGTGTCTGTTTCGCTTGGAAATGGTGTAAAACGTCCAGAAAAGTTGTTTCTGGCACATGTGTCTTTCAAAAATTGAATTAGAAATTTCTTTTAAGTGCTGCCATTTCAATGTTACTGGACATTTTCCTTAGATATTTGGTAATTATGGTAGGCCTGACGGAGGCCTATGATCATGTGAAAACAGAAAGGCGTTATCGTCAGCCGTTTTGAAATGAGAGCACTTTCAATTTTTAACACAGGGAGATATGGCGATTTTCAAAACGTTGTCATCTTCATGTTTCTGGACATTTTCCTTAGATGTTTGGCAATTATTGTAGGCCTGACAGAGGGCTATAATAATGTGAAAACAGAAATGCGTTATCACTAGCCGTTTCTAAATGAGAGCACTTTTCGTTTCTCAGCCAATCAGATTCCATTATCGTAGCCTAGCAGTATATAATGGTTTCATGTACATTGTTGCCAAGTGCTATTTTTCCATTATTATTGTAACGTATTCACTAGTTAAGTTACGGAAGTACGTCGATTCTTTAAAACGTTGTCATTTCCACGTTTCTTGATATTTTCCTTAGATATTTGGCACATTGGTAGGCCTGAGTGAGGGCTACGATCCATTATAAAAAGAAATTCATTAACAAGAGACGGATTGAAAAGAGAGCGCATTTACTGCGATTTTCTTGGCCGCCAGGGAAGTGTCTGTTTCGCTTGGAAATGGTGTAAAACGTCCAGAAAAGTTGTTTCTGGCACATGTGTCTTTCAAAAATTGAATTAGAAATTTCTTTTAAGTGCTGCCATTTCAATGTTACTGGACATTTTCCTTAGATATTTGGTAATTATGGTAGGCCTGACGGAGGCCTATGATCATGTGAAAACAGAAAGGCGTTATCGTCAGCCGTTTTGAAATGAGAGCACTTTCAATTTTTAACACAGGGAGATATGGCGATTTTCAAAACGTTGTCATCTTCATGTTTCTGGACATTTTCCTTAGATGTTTGGCAATTATTGTAGGCCTGACAGAGGGCTATAATAATGTGAAAACAGAAATGCGTTATCACTAGCCGTTTCTAAATGAGAGCACTTTTCGTTTCTCAGCCAATCAGATTCCATTATCGTAGCCTAGCAGTATATAATGGTTTCATGTACATTGTTGCCAAGTGCTATTTTTCCATTATTATTGTAACGTATTCACTAGTTAAGTTACGGAAGTACGTCGATTCTTTAAAACGTTGTCATTTCCACGTTTCTTGATATTTTCCTTAGATATTTGGCACATTGGTAGGCCTGAGTGAGGGCTACGATCCATTATAAAAAGAAATTCATTAACAAGAGACGGATTGAAAAGAGAGCGCATTTACTGCGATTTTCTTGGCCGCCAGGGAAGTGTCTGTTTCGCTTGGAAATGGTGTAAAACGTCCAGAAAAGTTGTTTCTGGCACATGTGTCTTTTAAAAATTGAATTAGAAATTTCTTTTAAGTGCTGCCATTTCAATGTTACTGGACATTTTCCTTAGATATTTGGTAATTATGGTAGGCCTGACGGAGGCCTATGATCATGTGAAAACAGAAAGGCGTTATCGTCAGCCGTTTTGAAATGAGAGCACTTTCAATTTTTAACACAGGGAGATATGGCGATTTTCAAAACGTTGTCATCTTCATGTTTCTGGACATTTTCCTTAGATGTTTGGCAATTATTGTAGGCCTGACAGAGGGCTATAATAATGTGAAAACAGAAATGCGTTATCACTAGCCGTTTCTAAATGAGAGCACTTTTCGTTTCTCAGCCAATCAGATTCCATTATCGTAGCCTAGCAGTATATAATGGTTTCATGTACATTGTTGCCAAGTGCTATTTTTCCATTATTATTGTAACGTATTCACTAGTTAAGTTACGGAAGTACGTCGATTCTTTAAAACGTTGTCATTTCCACGTTTCTTGATATTTTCCTTAGATATTTGGCACATTGGTAGGCCTGAGTGAGGGCTACGATCCATTATAAAAAGAAATTCATTAACAAGAGACGGATTGAAAAGAGAGCGCATTTACTGCGATTTTCTTGGCCGCCAGGGAAGTGTCTGTTTCGCTTGGAAATGGTGTAAAACGTCCAGAAAAGTTGTTTCTGGCACATGTGTCTTTCAAAAATTGAATTAGAAATTTCTTTTAAGTGCTGCCATTTCAATGTTACTGGACATTTTCCTTAGATATTTGGTAATTATGGTAGGCCTGACGGAGGCCTATGATCATGTGAAAACAGAAAGGCGTTATCGTCAGCCGTTTTGAAATGAGAGCACTTTCAATTTTTAACACAGGGAGATATGGCGATTTTCAAAACGTTGTCATCTTCATGTTTCTGGACATTTTCCTTAGATGTTTGGCAATTATTGTAGGCCTGACAGAGGGCTATAATAATGTGAAAACAGAAATGCGTTATCACTAGCCGTTTCTAAATGAGAGCACTTTTCGTTTCTCAGCCAATCAGATTCCATTATCGTAGCCTAGCAGTATATAATGGTTTCATGTACATTGTTGCCAAGTGCTATTTTTCCATTATTATTGTAACGTATTCACTAGTTAAGTTACGGAAGTACGTCGATTCTTTAAAACGTTGTCATTTCCACGTTTCTTGATATTTTCCTTAGATATTTGGCACATTGGTAGGCCTGAGTGAGGGCTACGATCCATTATAAAAAGAAATTCATTAACAAGAGACGGATTGAAAAGAGAGCGCATTTACTGCGATTTTCTTGGCCGCCAGGGAAGTGTCTGTTTCGCTTGGAAATGGTGTAAAACGTCCAGAAAAGTTGTTTCTGGCACATGTGTCTTTCAAAAATTGAATTAGAAATTTCTTTTAAGTGCTGCCATTTCAATGTTACTGGACATTTTCCTTAGATATTTGGTAATTATGGTAGGCCTGACGGAGGCCTATGATCATGTGAAAACAGAAAGGCGTTATCGTCAGCCGTTTTGAAATGAGAGCACTTTCAATTTTTAACACAGGGAGATATGGCGATTTTCAAAACGTTGTCATCTTCATGTTTCTGGACATTTTCCTTAGATGTTTGGCAATTATTGTAGGCCTGACAGAGGGCTATAATAATGTGAAAACAGAAATGCGTTATCACTAGCCGTTTCTAAATGAGAGCACTTTTCGTTTCTCAGCCAATCAGATTCCATTATCGTAGCCTAGCAGTATATAATGGTTTCATGTACATTGTTGCCAAGTGCTATTTTTCCATTATTATTGTAACGTATTCACTAGTTAAGTTACGGAAGTACGTCGATTCTTTAAAACGTTGTCATTTCCACGTTTCTTGATATTTTCCTTAGATATTTGGCACATTGGTAGGCCTGAGTGAGGGCTACGATCCATTATAAAAAGAAATTCATTAACAAGAGACGGATTGAAAAGAGAGCGCATTTACTGCGATTTTCTTGGCCGCCAGGGAAGTGTCTGTTTCGCTTGGAAATGGTGTAAAACGTCCAGAAAAGTTGTTTCTGGCACATGTGTCTTTCAAAAATTGAATTAGAAATTTCTTTTAAGTGCTGCCATTTCAATGTTACTGGACATTTTCCTTAGATATTTGGTAATTATGGTAGGCCTGACGGAGGCCTATGATCATGTGAAAACAGAAAGGCGTTATCGTCAGCCGTTTTGAAATGAGAGCACTTTCAATTTTTAACACAGGGAGATATGGCGATTTTCAAAACGTTGTCATCTTCATGTTTCTGGACATTTTCCTTAGATGTTTGGCAATTATTGTAGGCCTGACAGAGGGCTATAATAATGTGAAAACAGAAATGCGTTATCACTAGCCGTTTCTAAATGAGAGCACTTTTCGTTTCTCAGCCAATCAGATTCCATTATCGTAGCCTAGCAGTATATAATGGTTTCATGTACATTGTTGCCAAGTGCTATTTTTCCATTATTATTGTAACGTATTCACTAGTTAAGTTACGGAAGTACGTCGATTCTTTAAAACGTTGTCATTTCCACGTTTCTTGATATTTTCCTTAGATATTTGGCACATTGGTAGGCCTGAGTGAGGGCTACGATCCATTATAAAAAGAAATTCATTAACAAGAGACGGATTGAAAAGAGAGCGCATTTACTGCGATTTTCTTGGCCGCCAGGGAAGTGTCTGTTTCGCTTGGAAATGGTGTAAAACGTCCAGAAAAGTTGTTTCTGGCACATGTGTCTTTTAAAAATTGAATTAGAAATTTCTTTTAAGTGCTGCCATTTCAATGTTACTGGACATTTTCCTTAGATATTTGGTAATTATGGTAGGCCTGACGGAGGCCTATGATCATGTGAAAACAGAAAGGCGTTATCGTCAGCCGTTTTGAAATGAGAGCACTTTCAATTTTTAACACAGGGAGATATGGCGATTTTCAAAACGTTGTCATCTTCATGTTTCTGGACATTTTCCTTAGATGTTTGGCAATTATTGTAGGCCTGACAGAGGGCTATAATAATGTGAAAACAGAAATGCGTTATCACTAGCTGTTTCTAAATGAGAGCACTTTTCGTTTCTCAGCCAATCAGATTCCATTATCGTAGCCTAGCAGTATATAATGGTTTCATGTACATTGTTGCCAAGTGCTATTTTTCCATTATTATTGTAACGTATTCACTAGTTAAGTTACGGAAGTACGTCGATTCTTTAAAACGTTGTCATTTCCACGTTTCTTGATATTTTCCTTAGATATTTGGCACATTGGTAGGCCTGAGTGAGGGCTACGATCCATTATAAAAAGAAATTCATTAACAAGAGACGGATTGAAAAGAGAGCGCATTTACTGCGATTTTCTTGGCCGCCAGGGAAGTGTCTGTTTCGCTTGGAAATGGTGTAAAACGTCCAGAAAAGTTGTTTCTGGCACATGTGTCTTTCAAAAATTGAATTAGAAATTTCTTTTAAGTGCTGCCATTTCAATGTTACTGGACATTTTCCTTAGATATTTGGTAATTATGGTAGGCCTGACGGAGGCCTATGATCATGTGAAAACAGAAAGGCGTTATCGTCAGCCGTTTTGAAATGAGAGCACTTTCAATTTTTAACACAGGGAGATATGGCGATTTTCAAAACGTTGTCATCTTCATGTTTCTGGACATTTTCCTTAGATGTTTGGCAATTATTGTAGGCCTGACAGAGGGCTATAATAATGTGAAAACAGAAATGCGTTATCACTAGCCGTTTCTAAATGAGAGCACTTTTCGTTTCTCAGCCAATCAGATTCCATTATCGTAGCCTAGCAGTATATAATGGTTTCATGTACATTGTTGCCAAGTGCTATTTTTCCATTATTATTGTAACGTATTCACTAGTTAAGTTACGGAAGTACGTCGATTCTTTAAAACGTTGTCATTTCCACGTTTCTTGATATTTTCCTTAGATATTTGGCACATTGGTAGGCCTGAGTGAGGGCTACGATCCATTATAAAAAGAAATTCATTAACAAGAGACGGATTGAAAAGAGAGCGCATTTACTGCGATTTTCTTGGCCGCCAGGGAAGTGTCTGTTTCGCTTGGAAATGGTGTAAAACGTCCAGAAAAGTTGTTTCTGGCACATGTGTCTTTCAAAAATTGAATTAGAAATTTCTTTTAAGTGCTGCCATTTCAATGTTACTGGACATTTTCCTTAGATATTTGGTAATTATGGTAGGCCTGACGGAGGCCTATGATCATGTGAAAACAGAAAGGCGTTATCGTCAGCCGTTTTGAAATGAGAGCACTTTCAATTTTTAACACAGGGAGATATGGCGATTTTCAAAACGTTGTCATCTTCATGTTTCTGGACATTTTCCTTAGATGTTTGGCAATTATTGTAGGCCTGACAGAGGGCTATAATAATGTGAAAACAGAAATGCGTTATCACTAGCCGTTTCTAAATGAGAGCACTTTTCGTTTCTCAGCCAATCAGATTCCATTATCGTAGCCTAGCAGTATATAATGGTTTCATGTACATTGTTGCCAAGTGCTATTTTTCCATTATTATTGTAACGTATTCACTAGTTAAGTTACGGAAGTACGTCGATTCTTTAAAACGTTGTCATTTCCACGTTTCTTGATATTTTCCTTAGATATTTGGCACATTGGTAGGCCTGAGTGAGGGCTACGATCCATTATAAAAAGAAATTCATTAACAAGAGACGGATTGAAAAGAGAGCGCATTTACTGCGATTTTCTTGGCCGCCAGGGAAGTGTCTGTTTCGCTTGGAAATGGTGTAAAACGTCCAGAAAAGTTGTTTCTGGCACATGTGTCTTTCAAAAATTGAATTAGAAATTTCTTTTAAGTGCTGCCATTTCAATGTTACTGGACATTTTCCTTAGATATTTGGTAATTATGGTAGGCCTGACGGAGGCCTATGATGATGTGAAAACAGAAAGGCGTTATCGTCAGCCGTTTTGAAATGAGAGCACTTTCAATTTTTAACACAGGGAGATATGGCGATTTTCAAAACGTTGTCATCTTCATGTTTCTGGACATTTTCCTTAGATGTTTGGCAATTATTGTAGGCCTGACAGAGGGCTATAATAATGTGAAAACAGAAATGCGTTATCACTAGCCGTTTCTAAATGAGAGCACTTTTCGTTTCTCAGCCAATCAGATTCCATTATCGTAGCCTAGCAGTATATAATGGTTTCATGTACATTGTTGCCAAGTGCTATTTTTCCATTATTATTGTAACGTATTCACTAGTTAAGTTACGGAAGTACGTCGATTCTTTAAAACGTTGTCATTTCCACGTTTCTTGATATTTTCCTTAGATATTTGGCACATTGGTAGGCCTGAGTGAGGGCTACGATCCATTATAAAAAGAAATTCATTAACAAGAGACGGATTGAAAAGAGAGCGCATTTACTGCGATTTTCTTGGCCGCCAGGGAAGTGTCTGTTTCGCTTGGAAATGGTGTAAAACGTCCAGAAAAGTTGTTTCTGGCACATGTGTCTTTCAAAAATTGAATTAGAAATTTCTTTTAAGTGCTGCCATTTCAATGTTACTGGACATTTTCCTTAGATATTTGGTAATTATGGTAGGCCTGACGGAGGCCTATGATCATGTGAAAACAGAAAGGCGTTATCGTCAGCCGTTTTGAAATGAGAGCACTTTCAATTTTTAACACAGGGAGATATGGCGATTTTCAAAACGTTGTCATCTTCATGTTTCTGGACATTTTCCTTAGATGTTTGGCAATTATTGTAGGCCTGACAGAGGGCTATAATAATGTGAAAACAGAAATGCGTTATCACTAGCCGTTTCTAATTGAGAGCACTTTTCGTTTCTCAGCCAATCAGATTCCATTATCGTAGCCTAGCAGTATATAATGGTTTCATGTACATTGTTGCCAAGTGCTATTTTTCCATTATTATTGTAACGTATTCACTAGTTAAGTTACGGAAGTACGTCGATTCTTTAAAACGTTGTCATTTCCACGTTTCTTGATATTTTCCTTAGATATTTGGCACATTGGTAGGCCTGAGTGAGGGCTACGATCCATTATAAAAAGAAATTCATTAACAAGAGACGGATTGAAAAGAGAGCGCATTTACTGCGATTTTCTTGGCCGCCAGGGAAGTGTCTGTTTCGCTTGGAAATGGTGTAAAACGTCCAGAAAAGTTGTTTCTGGCACATGTGTCTTTCAAAAATTGAATTAGAAATTTCTTTTAAGTGCTGCCATTTCAATGTTACTGGACATTTTCCTTAGATATTTGGTAATTATGGTAGGCCTGACGGAGGCCTATGATCATGTGAAAACAGAAAGGCGTTATCGTCAGCCGTTTTGAAATGAGAGCACTTTCAATTTTTAACACAGGGAGATATGGCGATTTTCAAAACGTTGTCATCTTCATGTTTCTGGACATTTTCCTTAGATGTTTGGCAATTATTGTAGGCCTGACAGAGGGCTATAATAATGTGAAAACAGAAATGCGTTATCACTAGCCGTTTCTAAATGAGAGCACTTTTCGTTTCTCAGCCAATCAGATTCCATTATCGTAGCCTAGCAGTATATAATGGTTTCATGTACATTGTTGCCAAGTGCTATTTTTCCATTATTATTGTAACGTATTCACTAGTTAAGTTACGGAAGTACGTCGATTCTTTAAAACGTTGTCATTTCCACGTTTCTTGATATTTTCCTTAGATATTTGGCACATTGGTAGGCCTGAGTGAGGGCTACGATCCATTATAAAAAGAAATTCATTAACAAGAGACGGATTGAAAAGAGAGCGCATTTACTGCGATTTTCTTGGCCGCCAGGGAAGTGTCTGTTTCGCTTGGAAATGGTGTAAAACGTCCAGAAAAGTTGTTTCTGGCACATGTGTCTTTCAAAAATTGAATTAGAAATTTCTTTTAAGTGCTGCCATTTCAATGTTACTGGACATTTTCCTTAGATATTTGGTAATTATGGTAGGCCTGACGGAGGCCTATGATCATGTGAAAACAGAAAGGCGTTATCGTCAGCCGTTTTGAAATGAGAGCACTTTCAATTTTTAACACAGGGAGATATGGCGATTTTCAAAACGTTGTCATCTTCATGTTTCTGGACATTTTCCTTAGATGTTTGGCAATTATTGTAGGCCTGACAGAGGGCTATAATAATGTGAAAACAGAAATGCGTTATCACTAGCCGTTTCTAAATGAGAGCACTTTTCGTTTCTCAGCCAATCAGATTCCATTATCGTAGCCTAGCAGTATATAATGGTTTCATGTACATTGTTGCCAAGTGCTATTTTTCCATTATTATTGTAACGTATTCACTAGTTAAGTTACGGAAGTACGTCGATTCTTTAAAACGTTGTCATTTCCACGTTTCTTGATATTTTCCTTAGATATTTGGCACATTGGTTGGCCTGAGTGAGGGCTACGATCCATTATAAAAAGAAATTCATTAACAAGAGACGGATTGAAAAGAGAGCGCATTTACTGCGATTTTCTTGGCCGCCAGGGAAGTGTCTGTTTCGCTTGGAAATGGTGTAAAACGTCCAGAAAAGTTGTTTCTGGCACATGTGTCTTTCAAAAATTGAATTAGAAATTTCTTTTAAGTGCTGCCATTTCAATGTTACTGGACATTTTCCTTAGATATTTGGTAATTATGGTAGGCCTGACGGAGGCCTATGATCATGTGAAAACAGAAAGGCGTTATCGTCAGCCGTTTTGAAATGAGAGCACTTTCAATTTTTAACACAGGGAGATATGGCGATTTTCAAAACGTTGTCATCTTCATGTTTCTGGACATTTTCCTTAGATGTTTGGCAATTATTGTAGGCCTGACAGAGGGCTATAATAATGTGAAAACAGAAATGCGTTATCACTAGCCGTTTCTAATTGAGAGCACTTTTCGTTTCTCAGCCAATCAGATTCCATTATCGTAGCCTAGCAGTATATAATGGTTTCATGTACATTGTTGCCAAGTGCTATTTTTCCATTATTATTGTAACGTATTCACTAGTTAAGTTACGGAAGTACGTCGATTCTTTAAAACGTTGTCATTTCCACGTTTCTTGATATTTTCCTTAGATATTTGGCACATTGGTAGGCCTGAGTGAGGGCTACGATCCATTATAAAAAGAAATTCATTAACAAGAGACGGATTGAAAAGAGAGCGCATTTACTGCGATTTTCTTGGCCGCCAGGGAAGTGTCTGTTTCGCTTGGAAATGGTGTAAAACGTCCAGAAAAGTTGTTTCTGGCACATGTGTCTTTCAAAAATTGAATTAGAAATTTCTTTTAAGTGCTGCCATTTCAATGTTACTGGACATTTTCCTTAGATATTTGGTAATTATGGTAGGCCTGACGGAGGCCTATGATGATGTGAAAACAGAAAGGCGTTATCGTCAGCCGTTTTGAAATGAGAGCACTTTCAATTTTTAACACAGGGAGATATGGCGATTTTCAAAACGTTGTCATCTTCATGTTTCTGGACATTTTCCTTAGATGTTTGGCAATTATTGTAGGCCTGACAGAGGGCTATAATAATGTGAAAACAGAAATGCGTTATCACTAGCCGTTTCTAAATGAGAGCACTTTTCGTTTCTCAGCCAATCAGATTCCATTATCGTAGCCTAGCAGTATATAATGGTTTCATGTACATTGTTGCCAAGTGCTATTTTTCCATTATTATTGTAACGTATTCACTAGTTAAGTTACGGAAGTACGTCGATTCTTTAAAACGTTGTCATTTCCACGTTTCTTGATATTTTCCTTAGATATTTGGCACATTGGTAGGCCTGAGTGAGGGCTACGATCCATTATAAAAAGAAATTCATTAACAAGAGACGGATTGAAAAGAGAGCGCATTTACTGCGATTTTCTTGGCCGCCAGGGAAGTGTCTGTTTCGCTTGGAAATGGTGTAAAACGTCCAGAAAAGTTGTTTCTGGCACATGTGTCTTTCAAAAATTGAATTAGAAATTTCTTTTAAGTGCTGCCATTTCAATGTTACTGGACATTTTCCTTAGATATTTGGTAATTATGGTAGGCCTGACGGAGGCCTATGATCATGTGAAAACAGAAAGGCGTTATCGTCAGCCGTTTTGAAATGAGAGCACTTTCAATTTTTAACACAGGGAGATATGGCGATTTTCAAAACGTTGTCATCTTCATGTTTCTGGACATTTTCCTTAGATGTTTGGCAATTATTGTAGGCCTGACAGAGGGCTATAATAATGTGAAAACAGAAATGCGTTATCACTAGCCGTTTCTAATTGAGAGCACTTTTCGTTTCTCAGCCAATCAGATTCCATTATCGTAGCCTAGCAGTATATAATGGTTTCATGTACATTGTTGCCAAGTGCTATTTTTCCATTATTATTGTAACGTATTCACTAGTTAAGTTACGGAAGTACGTCGATTCTTTAAAACGTTGTCATTTCCACGTTTCTTGATATTTTCCTTAGATATTTGGCACATTGGTAGGCCTGAGTGAGGGCTACGATCCATTATAAAAAGAAATTCATTAACAAGAGACGGATTGAAAAGAGAGCGCATTTACTGCGATTTTCTTGGCCGCCAGGGAAGTGTCTGTTTCGCTTGGAAATGGTGTAAAACGTCCAGAAAAGTTGTTTCTGGCACATGTGTCTTTCAAAAATTGAATTAGAAATTTCTTTTAAGTGCTGCCATTTCAATGTTACTGGACATTTTCCTTAGATATTTGGTAATTATGGTAGGCCTGACGGAGGCCTATGATCATGTGAAAACAGAAAGGCGTTATCGTCAGCCGTTTTGAAATGAGAGCACTTTCAATTTTTAACACAGGGAGATATGGCGATTTTCAAAACGTTGTCATCTTCATGTTTCTGGACATTTTCCTTAGATGTTTGGCAATTATTGTAGGCCTGACAGAGGGCTATAATAATGTGAAAACAGAAATGCGTTATCACTAGCCGTTTCTAAATGAGAGCACTTTTCGTTTCTCAGCCAATCAGATTCCATTATCGTAGCCTAGCAGTATATAATGGTTTCATGTACATTGTTGCCAAGTGCTATTTTTCCATTATTATTGTAACGTATTCACTAGTTAAGTTACGGAAGTACGTCGATTCTTTAAAACGTTGTCATTTCCACGTTTCTTGATATTTTCCTTAGATATTTGGCACATTGGTAGGCCTGAGTGAGGGCTACGATCCATTATAAAAAGAAATTCATTAACAAGAGACGGATTGAAAAGAGAGCGCATTTACTGCGATTTTCTTGGCCGCCAGGGAAGTGTCTGTTTCGCTTGGAAATGGTGTAAAACGTCCAGAAAAGTTGTTTCTGGCACATGTGTCTTTCAAAAATTGAATTAGAAATTTCTTTTAAGTGCTGCCATTTCAATGTTACTGGACATTTTCCTTAGATATTTGGTAATTATGGTAGGCCTGACGGAGGCCTATGATCATGTGAAAACAGAAAGGCGTTATCGTCAGCCGTTTTGAAATGAGAGCACTTTCAATTTTTAACACAGGGAGATATGGCGATTTTCAAAACGTTGTCATCTTCATGTTTCTGGACATTTTCCTTAGATGTTTGGCAATTATTGTAGGCCTGACAGAGGGCTATAATAATGTGAAAACAGAAATGCGTTATCACTAGCCGTTTCTAAATGAGAGCACTTTTCGTTTCTCAGCCAATCAGATTCCATTATCGTAGCCTAGCAGTATATAATGGTTTCATGTACATTGTTGCCAAGTGCTATTTTTCCATTATTATTGTAACGTATTCACTAGTTAAGTTACGGAAGTACGTCGATTCTTTAAAACGTTGTCATTTCCACGTTTCTTGATATTTTCCTTAGATATTTGGCACATTGGTAGGCCTGAGTGAGGGCTACGATCCATTATAAAAAGAAATTCATTAACAAGAGACGGATTGAAAAGAGAGCGCATTTACTGCGATTTTCTTGGCCGCCAGGGAAGTGTCTGTTTCGCTTGGAAATGGTGTAAAACGTCCAGAAAAGTTGTTTCTGGCACATGTGTCTTTCAAAAATTGAATTAGAAATTTCTTTTAAGTGCTGCCATTTCAATGTTACTGGACATTTTCCTTAGATATTTGGTAATTATGGTAGGCCTGACGGAGGCCTATGATCATGTGAAAACAGAAAGGCGTTATCGTCAGCCGTTTTGAAATGAGAGCACTTTCAATTTTTAACACAGGGAGATATGGCGATTTTCAAAACGTTGTCATCTTCATGTTTCTGGACATTTTCCTTAGATGTTTGGCAATTATTGTAGGCCTGACAGAGGGCTATAATAATGTGAAAACAGAAATGCGTTATCACTAGCCGTTTCTAAATGAGAGCACTTTTCGTTTCTCAGCCAATCAGATTCCATTATCGTAGCCTAGCAGTATATAATGGTTTCATGTACATTGTTGCCAAGTGCTATTTTTCCATTATTATTGTAACGTATTCACTAGTTAAGTTACGGAAGTACGTCGATTCTTTAAAACGTTGTCATTTCCACGTTTCTTGATATTTTCCTTAGATATTTGGCACATTGGTAGGCCTGAGTGAGGGCTACGATCCATTATAAAAAGAAATTCATTAACAAGAGACGGATTGAAAAGAGAGCGCATTTACTGCGATTTTCTTGGCCGCCAGGGAAGTGTCTGTTTCGCTTGGAAATGGTGTAAAACGTCCAGAAAAGTTGTTTCTGGCACATGTGTCTTTCAAAAATTGAATTAGAAATTTCTTTTAAGTGCTGCCATTTCAATGTTACTGGACATTTTCCTTAGATATTTGGTAATTATGGTAGGCCTGACGGAGGCCTATGATCATGTGAAAACAGAAAGGCGTTATCGTCAGCCGTTTTGAAATGAGAGCACTTTCAATTTTTAACACAGGGAGATATGGCGATTTTCAAAACGTTGTCATCTTCATGTTTCTGGACATTTTCCTTAGATGTTTGGCAATTATTGTAGGCCTGACAGAGGGCTATAATAATGTGAAAACAGAAATGCGTTATCACTAGCCGTTTCTAAATGAGAGCACTTTTCGTTTCTCAGCCAATCAGATTCCATTATCGTAGCCTAGCAGTATATAATGGTTTCATGTACATTGTTGCCAAGTGCTATTTTTCCATTATTATTGTAACGTATTCACTAGTTAAGTTACGGAAGTACGTCGATTCTTTAAAACGTTGTCATTTCCACGTTTCTTGATATTTTCCTTAGATATTTGGCACATTGGTAGGCCTGAGTGAGGGCTACGATCCATTATAAAAAGAAATTCATTAACAAGAGACGGATTGAAAAGAGAGCGCATTTACTGCGATTTTCTTGGCCGCCAGGGAAGTGTCTGTTTCGCTTGGAAATGGTGTAAAACGTCCAGAAAAGTTGTTTCTGGCACATGTGTCTTTCAAAAATTGAATTAGAAATTTCTTTTAAGTGCTGCCATTTCAATGTTACTGGACATTTTCCTTAGATATTTGGTAATTATGGTAGGCCTGACGGAGGCCTATGATCATGTGAAAACAGAAAGGCGTTATCGTCAGCCGTTTTGAAATGAGAGCACTTTCAATTTTTAACACAGGGAGATATGGCGATTTTCAAAACGTTGTCATCTTCATGTTTCTGGACATTTTCCTTAGATGTTTGGCAATTATTGTAGGCCTGACAGAGGGCTATAATAATGTGAAAACAGAAATGCGTTATCACTAGCCGTTTCTAAATGAGAGCACTTTTCGTTTCTCAGCCAATCAGATTCCATTATCGTAGCCTAGCAGTATATAATGGTTTCATGTACATTGTTGCCAAGTGCTATTTTTCCATTATTATTGTAACGTATTCACTAGTTAAGTTACGGAAGTACGTCGATTCTTTAAAACGTTGTCATTTCCACGTTTCTTGATATTTTCCTTAGATATTTGGCACATTGGTAGGCCTGAGTGAGGGCTACGATCCATTATAAAAAGAAATTCATTAACAAGAGACGGATTGAAAAGAGAGCGCATTTACTGCGATTTTCTTGGCCGCCAGGGAAGTGTCTGTTTCGCTTGGAAATGGTGTAAAACGTCCAGAAAAGTTGTTTCTGGCACATGTGTCTTTCAAAAATTGAATTAGAAATTTCTTTTAAGTGCTGCCATTTCAATGTTACTGGACATTTTCCTTAGATATTTGGTAATTATGGTAGGCCTGACGGAGGCCTATGATCATGTGAAAACAGAAAGGCGTTATCGTCAGCCGTTTTGAAATGAGAGCACTTTCAATTTTTAACACAGGGAGATATGGCGATTTTCAAAACGTTGTCATCTTCATGTTTCTGGACATTTTCCTTAGATGTTTGGCAATTATTGTAGGCCTGACAGAGGGCTATAATAATGTGAAAACAGAAATGCGTTATCACTAGCCGTTTCTAAATGAGAGCACTTTTCGTTTCTCAGCCAATCAGATTCCATTATCGTAGCCTAGCAGTATATAATGGTTTCATGTACATTGTTGCCAAGTGCTATTTTTCCATTATTATTGTAACGTATTCACTAGTTAAGTTACGGAAGTACGTCGATTCTTTAAAACGTTGTCATTTCCACGTTTCTTGATATTTTCCTTAGATATTTGGCACATTGGTAGGCCTGAGTGAGGGCTACGATCCATTATAAAAAGAAATTCATTAACAAGAGACGGATTGAAAAGAGAGCGCATTTACTGCGATTTTCTTGGCCGCCAGGGAAGTGTCTGTTTCGCTTGGAAATGGTGTAAAACGTCCAGAAAAGTTGTTTCTGGCACATGTGTCTTTCAAAAATTGAATTAGAAATTTCTTTTAAGTGCTGCCATTTCAATGTTACTGGACATTTTCCTTAGATATTTGGTAATTATGGTAGGCCTGACGGAGGCCTATGATCATGTGAAAACAGAAAGGCGTTATCGTCAGCCGTTTTGAAATGAGAGCACTTTCAATTTTTAACACAGGGAGATATGGCGATTTTCAAAACGTTGTCATCTTCATGTTTCTGGACATTTTCCTTAGATGTTTGGCAATTATTGTAGGCCTGACAGAGGGCTATAATAATGTGAAAACAGAAATGCGTTATCACTAGCCGTTTCTAAATGAGAGCACTTTTCGTTTCTCAGCCAATCAGATTCCATTATCGTAGCCTAGCAGTATATAATGGTTTCATGTACATTGTTGCCAAGTGCTATTTTTCCATTATTATTGTAACGTATTCACTAGTTAAGTTACGGAAGTACGTCGATTCTTTAAAACGTTGTCATTTCCACGTTTCTTGATATTTTCCTTAGATATTTGGCACATTGGTAGGCCTGAGTGAGGGCTACGATCCATTATAAAAAGAAATTCATTAACAAGAGACGGATTGAAAAGAGAGCGCATTTACTGCGATTTTCTTGGCCGCCAGGGAAGTGTCTGTTTCGCTTGGAAATGGTGTAAAACGTCCAGAAAAGTTGTTTCTGGCACATGTGTCTTTCAAAAATTGAATTAGAAATTTCTTTTAAGTGCTGCCATTTCAATGTTACTGGACATTTTCCTTAGATATTTGGTAATTATGGTAGGCCTGACGGAGGCCTATGATCATGTGAAAACAGAAAGGCGTTATCGTCAGCCGTTTTGAAATGAGAGCACTTTCAATTTTTAACACAGGGAGATATGGCGATTTTCAAAACGTTGTCATCTTCATGTTTCTGGACATTTTCCTTAGATGTTTGGCAATTATTGTAGGCCTGACAGAGGGCTATAATAATGTGAAAACAGAAATGCGTTATCACTAGCCGTTTCTAAATGAGAGCACTTTTCGTTTCTCAGCCAATCAGATTCCATTATCGTAGCCTAGCAGTATATAATGGTTTCATGTACATTGTTGCCAAGTGCTATTTTTCCATTATTATTGTAACGTATTCACTAGTTAAGTTACGGAAGTACGTCGATTCTTTAAAACGTTGTCATTTCCACGTTTCTTGATATTTTCCTTAGATATTTGGCACATTGGTAGGCCTGAGTGAGGGCTACGATCCATTATAAAAAGAAATTCATTAACAAGAGACGGATTGAAAAGAGAGCGCATTTACTGCGATTTTCTTGGCCGCCAGGGAAGTGTCTGTTTCGCTTGGAAATGGTGTAAAACGTCCAGAAAAGTTGTTTCTGGCACATGTGTCTTTCAAAAATTGAATTAGAAATTTCTTTTAAGTGCTGCCATTTCAATGTTACTGGACATTTTCCTTAGATATTTGGTAATTATGGTAGGCCTGACGGAGGCCTATGATCATGTGAAAACAGAAAGGCGTTATCGTCAGCCGTTTTGAAATGAGAGCACTTTCAATTTTTAACACAGGGAGATATGGCGATTTTCAAAACGTTGTCATCTTCATGTTTCTGGACATTTTCCTTAGATGTTTGGCAATTATTGTAGGCCTGACAGAGGGCTATAATAATGTGAAAACAGAAATGCGTTATCACTAGCCGTTTCTAAATGAGAGCACTTTTCGTTTCTCAGCCAATCAGATTCCATTATCGTAGCCTAGCAGTATATAATGGTTTCATGTACATTGTTGCCAAGTGCTATTTTTCCATTATTATTGTAACGTATTCACTAGTTAAGTTACGGAAGTACGTCGATTCTTTAAAACGTTGTCATTTCCACGTTTCTTGATATTTTCCTTAGATATTTGGCACATTGGTAGGCCTGAGTGAGGGCTACGATCCATTATAAAAAGAAATTCATTAACAAGAGACGGATTGAAAAGAGAGCGCATTTACTGCGATTTTCTTGGCCGCCAGGGAAGTGTCTGTTTCGCTTGGAAATGGTGTAAAACGTCCAGAAAAGTTGTTTCTGGCACATGTGTCTTTCAAAAATTGAATTAGAAATTTCTTTTAAGTGCTGCCATTTCAATGTTACTGGACATTTTCCTTAGATATTTGGTAATTATGGTAGGCCTGACGGAGGCCTATGATCATGTGAAAACAGAAAGGCGTTATCGTCAGCCGTTTTGAAATGAGAGCACTTTCAATTTTTAACACAGGGAGATATGGCGATTTTCAAAACGTTGTCATCTTCATGTTTCTGGACATTTTCCTTAGATGTTTGGCAATTATTGTAGGCCTGACAGAGGGCTATAATAATGTGAAAACAGAAATGCGTTATCACTAGCCGTTTCTAAATGAGAGCACTTTTCGTTTCTCAGCCAATCAGATTCCATTATCGTAGCCTAGCAGTATATAATGGTTTCATGTACATTGTTGCCAAGTGCTATTTTTCCATTATTATTGTAACGTATTCACTAGTTAAGTTACGGAAGTACGTCGATTCTTTAAAACGTTGTCATTTCCACGTTTCTTGATATTTTCCTTAGATATTTGGCACATTGGTAGGCCTGAGTGAGGGCTACGATCCATTATAAAAAGAAATTCATTAACAAGAGACGGATTGAAAAGAGAGCGCATTTACTGCGATTTTCTTGGCCGCCAGGGAAGTGTCTGTTTCGCTTGGAAATGGTGTAAAACGTCCAGAAAAGTTGTTTCTGGCACATGTGTCTTTCAAAAATTGAATTAGAAATTTCTTTTAAGTGCTGCCATTTCAATGTTACTGGACATTTTCCTTAGATATTTGGTAATTATGGTAGGCCTGACGGAGGCCTATGATCATGTGAAAACAGAAAGGCGTTATCGTCAGCCGTTTTGAAATGAGAGCACTTTCAATTTTTAACACAGGGAGATATGGCGATTTTCAAAACGTTGTCATCTTCATGTTTCTGGACATTTTCCTTAGATGTTTGGCAATTATTGTAGGCCTGACAGAGGGCTATAATAATGTGAAAACAGAAATGCGTTATCACTAGCCGTTTCTAATTGAGAGCACTTTTCGTTTCTCAGCCAATCAGATTCCATTATCGTAGCCTAGCAGTATATAATGGTTTCATGTACATTGTTGCCAAGTGCTATTTTTCCATTATTATTGTAACGTATTCACTAGTTAAGTTACGGAAGTACGTCGATTCTTTAAAACGTTGTCATTTCCACGTTTCTTGATATTTTCCTTAGATATTTGGCACATTGGTAGGCCTGAGTGAGGGCTACGATCCATTATAAAAAGAAATTCATTAACAAGAGACGGATTGAAAAGAGAGCGCATTTACTGCGATTTTCTTGGCCGCCAGGGAAGTGTCTGTTTCGCTTGGAAATGGTGTAAAACGTCCAGAAAAGTTGTTTCTGGCAAATGTGTCTTTCAAAAATTGAATTAGAAATTTCTTTTAAGTGCTGCCATTTCAATGTTACTGGACATTTTCCTTAGATATTTGGTAATTATGGTAGGCCTGACGGAGGCCTATGATGATGTGAAAACAGAAAGGCGTTATCGTCAGCCGTTTTGAAATGAGAGCACTTTCAATTTTTAACACAGGGAGATATGGCGATTTTCAAAACGTTGTCATCTTCATGTTTCTGGACATTTTCCTTAGATGTTTGGCAATTATTGTAGGCCTGACAGAGGGCTATAATAATGTGAAAACAGAAATGCGTTATCACTAGCCGTTTCTAAATGAGAGCACTTTTCGTTTCTCAGCCAATCAGATTCCATTATCGTAGCCTAGCAGTATATAATGGTTTCATGTACATTGTTGCCAAGTGCTATTTTTCCATTATTATTGTAACGTATTCACTAGTTAAGTTACGGAAGTACGTCGATTCTTTAAAACGTTGTCATTTCCACGTTTCTTGATATTTTCCTTAGATATTTGGCACATTGGTAGGCCTGAGTGAGGGCTACGATCCATTATAAAAAGAAATTCATTAACAAGAGACGGATTGAAAAGAGAGCGCATTTACTGCGATTTTCTTGGCCGCCAGGGAAGTGTCTGTTTCGCTTGGAAATGGTGTAAAACGTCCAGAAAAGTTGTTTCTGGCACATGTGTCTTTCAAAAATTGAATTAGAAATTTCTTTTAAGTGCTGCCATTTCAATGTTACTGGACATTTTCCTTAGATATTTGGTAATTATGGTAGGCCTGACGGAGGCCTATGATCATGTGAAAACAGAAAGGCGTTATCGTCAGCCGTTTTGAAATGAGAGCACTTTCAATTTTTAACACAGGGAGATATGGCGATTTTCAAAACCTTGTCATCTTCATGTTTCTGGACATTTTCCTTAGATGTTTGGCAATTATTGTAGGCCTGACAGAGGGCTATAATAATGTGAAAACAGAAATGCGTTATCACTAGCCGTTTCTAATTGAGAGCACTTTTCGTTTCTCAGCCAATCAGATTCCATTATCGTAGCCTAGCAGTATATAATGGTTTCATGTACATTGTTGCCAAGTGCTATTTTTCCATTATTATTGTAACGTATTCACTAGTTAAGTTACGGAAGTACGTCGATTCTTTAAAACGTTGTCATTTCCACGTTTCTTGATATTTTCCTTAGATATTTGGCACATTGGTAGGCCTGAGTGAGGGCTACGATCCATTATAAAAAGAAATTCATTAACAAGAGACGGATTGAAAAGAGAGCGCATTTACTGCGATTTTCTTGGCCGCCAGGGAAGTGTCTGTTTCGCTTGGAAATGGTGTAAAACGTCCAGAAAAGTTGTTTCTGGCACATGTGTCTTTCAAAAATTGAATTAGAAATTTCTTTTAAGTGCTGCCATTTCAATGTTACTGGACATTTTCCTTAGATATTTGGTAATTATGGTAGGCCTGACGGAGGCCTATGATCATGTGAAAACAGAAAGGCGTTATCGTCAGCCGTTTTGAAATGAGAGCACTTTCAATTTTTAACACAGGGAGATATGGCGATTTTCAAAACGTTGTCATCTTCATGTTTCTGGACATTTTCCTTAGATGTTTGGCAATTATTGTAGGCCTGACAGAGGGCTATAATAATGTGAAAACAGAAATGCGTTATCACTAGCCGTTTCTAAATGAGAGCACTTTTCGTTTCTCAGCCAATCAGATTCCATTATCGTAGCCTAGCAGTATATAATGGTTTCATGTACATTGTTGCCAAGTGCTATTTTTCCATTATTATTGTAACGTATTCACTAGTTAAGTTACGGAAGTACGTCGATTCTTTAAAACGTTGTCATTTCCACGTTTCTTGATATTTTCCTTAGATATTTGGCACATTGGTAGGCCTGAGTGAGGGCTACGATCCATTATAAAAAGAAATTCATTAACAAGAGACGGATTGAAAAGAGAGCGCATTTACTGCGATTTTCTTGGCCGCCAGGGAAGTGTCTGTTTCGCTTGGAAATGGTGTAAAACGTCCAGAAAAGTTGTTTCTGGCACATGTGTCTTTCAAAAATTGAATTAGAAATTTCTTTTAAGTGCTGCCATTTCAATGTTACTGGACATTTTCCTTAGATATTTGGTAATTATGGTAGGCCTGACGGAGGCCTATGATCATGTGAAAACAGAAAGGCGTTATCGTCAGCCGTTTTGAAATGAGAGCACTTTCAATTTTTAACACAGGGAGATATGGCGATTTTCAAAACGTTGTCATCTTCATGTTTCTGGACATTTTCCTTAGATGTTTGGCAATTATTGTAGGCCTGACAGAGGGCTATAATAATGTGAAAACAGAAATGCGTTATCACTAGCCGTTTCTAATTGAGAGCACTTTTCGTTTCTCAGCCAATCAGATTCCATTATCGTAGCCTAGCAGTATATAATGGTTTCATGTACATTGTTGCCAAGTGCTATTTTTCCATTATTATTGTAACGTATTCACTAGTTAAGTTACGGAAGTACGTCGATTCTTTAAAACGTTGTCATTTCCACGTTTCTTGATATTTTCCTTAGATATTTGGCACATTGGTAGGCCTGAGTGAGGGCTACGATCCATTATAAAAAGAAATTCATTAACAAGAGACGGATTGAAAAGAGAGCGCATTTACTGCGATTTTCTTGGCCGCCAGGGAAGTGTCTGTTTCGCTTGGAAATGGTGTAAAACGTCCAGAAAAGTTGTTTCTGGCACATGTGTCTTTCAAAAATTGAATTAGAAATTTCTTTTAAGTGCTGCCATTTCAATGTTACTGGACATTTTCCTTAGATATTTGGTAATTATGGTAGGCCTGACGGAGGCCTATGATCATGTGAAAACAGAAAGGCGTTATCGTCAGCCGTTTTGAAATGAGAGCACTTTCAATTTTTAACACAGGGAGATATGGCGATTTTCAAAACGTTGTCATCTTCATGTTTCTGGACATTTTCCTTAGATGTTTGGCAATTATTGTAGGCCTGACAGAGGGCTATAATAATGTGAAAACAGAAATGCGTTATCACTAGCCGTTTCTAATTGAGAGCACTTTTCGTTTCTCAGCCAATCAGATTCCATTATCGTAGCCTAGCAGTATATAATGGTTTCATGTACATTGTTGCCAAGTGCTATTTTTCCATTATTATTGTAACGTATTCACTAGTTAAGTTACGGAAGTACGTCGATTCTTTAAAACGTTGTCATTTCCACGTTTCTTGATATTTTCCTTAGATATTTGGCACATTGGTAGGCCTGAGTGAGGGCTACGATCCATTATAAAAAGAAATTCATTAACAAGAGACGGATTGAAAAGAGAGCGCATTTACTGCGATTTTCTTGGCCGCCAGGGAAGTGTCTGTTTCGCTTGGAAATGGTGTAAAACGTCCAGAAAAGTTGTTTCTGGCACATGTGTCTTTCAAAAATTGAATTAGAAATTTCTTTTAAGTGCTGCCATTTCAATGTTACTGGACATTTTCCTTAGATATTTGGTAATTATGGTAGGCCTGACGGAGGCCTATGATCATGTGAAAACAGAAAGGCGTTATCGTCAGCCGTTTTGAAATGAGAGCACTTTCAATTTTTAACACAGGGAGATATGGCGATTTTCAAAACGTTGTCATCTTCATGTTTCTGGACATTTTCCTTAGATGTTTGGCAATTATTGTAGGCCTGACAGGGGGCTATAATAATGTGAAAACAGAAATGCGTTATCACTAGCCGTTTCTAATTGAGAGCACTTTTCGTTTCTCAGCCAATCAGATTCCATTATCGTAGCCTAGCAGTATATAATGGTTTCATGTACATTGTTGCCAAGTGCTATTTTTCCATTATTATTGTAACGTATTCACTAGTTAAGTTACGGAAGTACGTCGATTCTTTAAAACGTTGTCATTTCCACGTTTCTTGATATTTTCCTTAGATATTTGGCACATTGGTAGGCCTGAGTGAGGGCTACGATCCATTATAAAAAGAAATTCATTAACAAGAGACGGATTGAAAAGAGAGCGCATTTACTGCGATTTTCTTGGCCGCCAGGGAAGTGTCTGTTTCGCTTGGAAATGGTGTAAAACGTCCAGAAAAGTTGTTTCTGGCACATGTGTCTTTCAAAAATTGAATTAGAAATTTCTTTTAAGTGCTGCCATTTCAATGTTACTGGACATTTTCCTTAGATATTTGGTAATTATGGTAGGCCTGACGGAGGCCTATGATCATGTGAAAACAGAAAGGCGTTATCGTCAGCCGTTTTGAAATGAGAGCACTTTCAATTTTTAACACAGGGAGATATGGCGATTTTCAAAACGTTGTCATCTTCATGTTTCTGGACATTTTCCTTAGATGTTTGGCAATTATTGTAGGCCTGACAGAGGGCTATAATAATGTGAAAACAGAAATGCGTTATCACTAGCCGTTTCTAAATGAGAGCACTTTTCGTTTCTCAGCCAATCAGATTCCATTATCGTAGCCTAGCAGTATATAATGGTTTCATGTACATTGTTGCCAAGTGCTATTTTTCCATTATTATTGTAACGTATTCACTAGTTAAGTTACGGAAGTACGTCGATTCTTTAAAACGTTGTCATTTCCACGTTTCTTGATATTTTCCTTAGATATTTGGCACATTGGTAGGCCTGAGTGAGGGCTACGATCCATTATAAAAAGAAATTCATTAACAAGAGACGGATTGAAAAGAGAGCGCATTTACTGCGATTTTCTTGGCCGCCAGGGAAGTGTCTGTTTCGCTTGGAAATGGTGTAAAACGTCCAGAAAAGTTGTTTCTGGCACATGTGTCTTTCAAAAATTGAATTAGAAATTTCTTTTAAGTGCTGCCATTTCAATGTTACTGGACATTTTCCTTAGATATTTGGTAATTATGGTAGGCCTGACGGAGGCCTATGATCATGTGAAAACAGAAAGGCGTTATCGTCAGCCGTTTTGAAATGAGAGCACTTTCAATTTTTAACACAGGGAGATATGGCGATTTTCAAAACGTTGTCATCTTCATGTTTCTGGACATTTTCCTTAGATGTTTGGCAATTATTGTAGGCCTGACAGAGGGCTATAATAATGTGAAAACAGAAATGCGTTATCACTAGCCGTTTCTAATTGAGAGCACTTTTCGTTTCTCAGCCAATCAGATTCCATTATCGTAGCCTAGCAGTATATAATGGTTTCATGTACATTGTTGCCAAGTGCTATTTTTCCATTATTATTGTAACGTATTCACTAGTTAAGTTACGGAAGTACGTCGATTCTTTAAAACGTTGTCATTTCCACGTTTCTTGATATTTTCCTTAGATATTTGGCACATTGGTAGGCCTGAGTGAGGGCTACGATCCATTATAAAAAGAAATTCATTAACAAGAGACGGATTGAAAAGAGAGCGCATTTACTGCGATTTTCTTGGCCGCCAGGGAAGTGTCTGTTTCGCTTGGAAATGGTGTAAAACGTCCAGAAAAGTTGTTTCTGGCACATGTGTCTTTCAAAAATTGAATTAGAAATTTCTTTTAAGTGCTGCCATTTCAATGTTACTGGACATTTTCCTTAGATATTTGGTAATTATGGTAGGCCTGACGGAGGCCTATGATCATGTGAAAACAGAAAGGCGTTATCGTCAGCCGTTTTGAAATGAGAGCACTTTCAATTTTTAACACAGGGAGATATGGCGATTTTCAAAACCTTGTCATCTTCATGTTTCTGGACATTTTCCTTAGATGTTTGGCAATTATTGTAGGCCTGACAGAGGGCTATAATAATGTGAAAACAGAAATGCGTTATCACTAGCCGTTTCTAAATGAGAGCACTTTTCGTTTCTCAGCCAATCAGATTCCATTATCGTAGCCTAGCAGTATATAATGGTTTCATGTACATTGTTGCCAAGTGCTATTTTTCCATTATTATTGTAACGTATTCACTAGTTAAGTTACGGAAGTACGTCGATTCTTTAAAACGTTGTCATTTCCACGTTTCTTGATATTTTCCTTAGATATTTGGCACATTGGTAGGCCTGAGTGAGGGCTACGATCCATTATAAAAAGAAATTCATTAACAAGAGACGGATTGAAAAGAGAGCGCATTTACTGCGATTTTCTTGGCCGCCAGGGAAGTGTCTGTTTCGCTTGGAAATGGTGTAAAACGTCCAGAAAAGTTGTTTCTGGCACATGTGTCTTTTAAAAATTGAATTAGAAATTTCTTTTAAGTGCTGCCATTTCAATGTTACTGGACATTTTCCTTAGATATTTGGTAATTATGGTAGGCCTGACGGAGGCCTATGATGATGTGAAAACAGAAAGGCGTTATCGTCAGCCGTTTTGAAATGAGAGCACTTTCAATTTTTAACACAGGGAGATATGGCGATTTTCAAAACGTTGTCATCTTCATGTTTCTGGACATTTTCCTTAGATGTTTGGCAATTATTGTAGGCCTGACAGAGGGCTATAATAATGTGAAAACAGAAATGCGTTATCACTAGCCGTTTCTAAATGAGAGCACTTTTCGTTTCTCAGCCAATCAGATTCCATTATCGTAGCCTAGCAGTATATAATGGTTTCATGTACATTGTTGCCAAGTGCTATTTTTCCATTATTATTGTAACGTATTCACTAGTTAAGTTACGGAAGTACGTCGATTCTTTAAAACGTTGTCATTTCCACGTTTCTTGATATTTTCCTTAGATATTTGGCACATTGGTAGGCCTGAGTGAGGGCTACGATCCATTATAAAAAGAAATTCATTAACAAGAGACGGATTGAAAAGAGAGCGCATTTACTGCGATTTTCTTGGCCGCCAGGGAAGTGTCTGTTTCGCTTGGAAATGGTGTAAAACGTCCAGAAAAGTTGTTTCTGGCACATGTGTCTTTCAAAAATTGAATTAGAAATTTCTTTTAAGTGCTGCCATTTCAATGTTACTGGACATTTTCCTTAGATATTTGGTAATTATGGTAGGCCTGACGGAGGCCTATGATCATGTGAAAACAGAAAGGCGTTATCGTCAGCCGTTTTGAAATGAGAGCACTTTCAATTTTTAACACAGGGAGATATGGCGATTTTCAAAACGTTGTCATCTTCATGTTTCTGGACATTTTCCTTAGATGTTTGGCAATTATTGTAGGCCTGACAGAGGGCTATAATAATGTGAAAACAGAAATGCGTTATCACTAGCCGTTTCTAATTGAGAGCCCTTTTCGTTTCTCAGCCAATCAGATTCCATTATCGTAGCCTAGCAGTATATAATGGTTTCATGTACATTGTTGCCAAGTGCTATTTTTCCATTATTATTGTAACGTATTCACTAGTTAAGTTACGGAAGTACGTCGATTCTTTAAAACGTTGTCATTTCCACGTTTCTTGATATTTTCCTTAGATATTTGGCACATTGGTAGGCCTGAGTGAGGGCTACGATCCATTATAAAAAGAAATTCATTAACAAGAGACGGATTGAAAAGAGAGCGCATTTACTGCGATTTTCTTGGCCGCCAGGGAAGTGTCTGTTTCGCTTGGAAATGGTGTAAAACGTCCAGAAAAGTTGTTTCTGGCACATGTGTCTTTCAAAAATTGAATTAGAAATTTCTTTTAAGTGCTGCCATTTCAATGTTACTGGACATTTTCCTTAGATATTTGGTAATTATGGTAGGCCTGACGGAGGCCTATGATCATGTGAAAACAGAAAGGCGTTATCGTCAGCCGTTTTGAAATGAGAGCACTTTCAATTTTTAACACAGGGAGATATGGCGATTTTCAAAACGTTGTCATCTTCATGTTTCTGGACATTTTCCTTAGATGTTTGGCAATTATTGTAGGCCTGACAGAGGGCTATAATAATGTGAAAACAGAAATGCGTTATCACTAGCCGTTTCTAATTGAGAGCACTTTTCGTTTCTCAGCCAATCAGATTCCATTATCGTAGCCTAGCAGTATATAATGGTTTCATGTACATTGTTGCCAAGTGCTATTTTTCCATTATTATTGTAACGTATTCACTAGTTAAGTTACGGAAGTACGTCGATTCTTTAAAACGTTGTCATTTCCACGTTTCTTGATATTTTCCTTAGATATTTGGCACATTGGTAGGCCTGAGTGAGGGCTACGATCCATTATAAAAAGAAATTCATTAACAAGAGACGGATTGAAAAGAGAGCGCATTTACTGCGATTTTCTTGGCCGCCAGGGAAGTGTCTGTTTCGCTTGGAAATGGTGTAAAACGTCCAGAAAAGTTGTTTCTGGCACATGTGTCTTTCAAAAATTGAATTAGAAATTTCTTTTAAGTGCTGCCATTTCAATGTTACTGGACATTTTCCTTAGATATTTGGTAATTATGGTAGGCCTGACGGAGGCCTATGATCATGTGAAAACAGAAAGGCGTTATCGTCAGCCGTTTTGAAATGAGAGCACTTTCAATTTTTAACACAGGGAGATATGGCGATTTTCAAAACGTTGTCATCTTCATGTTTCTGGACATTTTCCTTAGATGTTTGGCAATTATTGTAGGCCTGACAGAGGGCTATAATAATGTGAAAACAGAAATGCGTTATCACTAGCCGTTTCTAATTGAGAGCACTTTTCGTTTCTCAGCCAATCAGATTCCATTATCGTAGCCTAGCAGTATATAATGGTTTCATGTACATTGTTGCCAAGTGCTATTTTTCCATTATTATTGTAACGTATTCACTAGTTAAGTTACGGAAGTACGTCGATTCTTTAAAACGTTGTCATTTCCACGTTTCTTGATATTTTCCTTAGATATTTGGCACATTGGTAGGCCTGAGTGAGGGCTACGATCCATTATAAAAAGAAATTCATTAACAAGAGACGGATTGAAAAGAGAGCGCATTTACTGCGATTTTCTTGGCCGCCAGGGAAGTGTCTGTTTCGCTTGGAAATGGTGTAAAACGTCCAGAAAAGTTGTTTCTGGCACATGTGTCTTTCAAAAATTGAATTAGAAATTTCTTTTAAGTGCTGCCATTTCAATGTTACTGGACATTTTCCTTAGATATTTGGTAATTATGGTAGGCCTGACGGAGGCCTATGATCATGTGAAAACAGAAAGGCGTTATCGTCAGCCGTTTTGAAATGAGAGCACTTTCAATTTTTAACACAGGGAGATATGGCGATTTTCAAAACGTTGTCATCTTCATGTTTCTGGACATTTTCCTTAGATGTTTGGCAATTATTGTAGGCCTGACAGAGGGCTATAATAATGTGAAAACAGAAATGCGTTATCACTAGCCGTTTCTAATTGAGAGCACTTTTCGTTTCTCAGCCAATCAGATTCCATTATCGTAGCCTAGCAGTATATAATGGTTTCATGTACATTGTTGCCAAGTGCTATTTTTCCATTATTATTGTAACGTATTCACTAGTTAAGTTACGGAAGTACGTCGATTCTTTAAAACGTTGTCATTTCCACGTTTCTTGATATTTTCCTTAGATATTTGGCACATTGGTAGGCCTGAGTGAGGGCTACGATCCATTATAAAAAGAAATTCATTAACAAGAGACGGATTGAAAAGAGAGCGCATTTACTGCGATTTTCTTGGCCGCCAGGGAAGTGTCTGTTTCGCTTGGAAATGGTGTAAAACGTCCAGAAAAGTTGTTTCTGGCACATGTGTCTTTCAAAAATTGAATTAGAAATTTCTTTTAAGTGCTGCCATTTCAATGTTACTGGACATTTTCCTTAGATATTTGGTAATTATGGTAGGCCTGACGGAGGCCTATGATCATGTGAAAACAGAAAGGCGTTATCGTCAGCCGTTTTGAAATGAGAGCACTTTCAATTTTTAACACAGGGAGATATGGCGATTTTCAAAACGTTGTCATCTTCATGTTTCTGGACATTTTCCTTAGATGTTTGGCAATTATTGTAGGCCTGACAGAGGGCTATAATAATGTGAAAACAGAAATGCGTTATCACTAGCCGTTTCTAATTGAGAGCACTTTTCGTTTCTCAGCCAATCAGATTCCATTATCGTAGCCTAGCAGTATATAATGGTTTCATGTACATTGTTGCCAAGTGCTATTTTTCCATTATTATTGTAACGTATTCACTAGTTAAGTTACGGAAGTACGTCGATTCTTTAAAACGTTGTCATTTCCACGTTTCTTGATATTTTCCTTAGATATTTGGCACATTGGTAGGCCTGAGTGAGGGCTACGATCCATTATAAAAAGAAATTCATTAACAAGAGACGGATTGAAAAGAGAGCGCATTTACTGCGATTTTCTTGGCCGCCAGGGAAGTGTCTGTTTCGCTTGGAAATGGTGTAAAACGTCCAGAAAAGTTGTTTCTGGCACATGTGTCTTTCAAAAATTGAATTAGAAATTTCTTTTAAGTGCTGCCATTTCAATGTTACTGGACATTTTCCTTAGATATTTGGTAATTATGGTAGGCCTGACGGAGGCCTATGATCATGTGAAAACAGAAAGGCGTTATCGTCAGCCGTTTTGAAATGAGAGCACTTTCAATTTTTAACACAGGGAGATATGGCGATTTTCAAAACGTTGTCATCTTCATGTTTCTGGACATTTTCCTTAGATGTTTGGCAATTATTGTAGGCCTGACAGAGGGCTATAATAATGTGAAAACAGAAATGCGTTATCACTAGCCGTTTCTAAATGAGAGCACTTTTCGTTTCTCAGCCAATCAGATTCCATTATCGTAGCCTAGCAGTATATAATGGTTTCATGTACATTGTTGCCAAGTGCTATTTTTCCATTATTATTGTAACGTATTCACTAGTTAAGTTACGGAAGTACGTCGATTCTTTAAAACGTTGTCATTTCCACGTTTCTTGATATTTTCCTTAGATATTTGGCACATTGGTAGGCCTGAGTGAGGGCTACGATCCATTATAAAAAGAAATTCATTAACAAGAGACGGATTGAAAAGAGAGCGCATTTACTGCGATTTTCTTGGCCGCCAGGGAAGTGTCTGTTTCGCTTGGAAATGGTGTAAAACGTCCAGAAAAGTTGTTTCTGGCACATGTGTCTTTCAAAAATTGAATTAGAAATTTCTTTTAAGTGCTGCCATTTCAATGTTACTGGACATTTTCCTTAGATATTTGGTAATTATGGTAGGCCTGACGGAGGCCTATGATCATGTGAAAACAGAAAGGCGTTATCGTCAGCCGTTTTGAAATGAGAGCACTTTCAATTTTTAACACAGGGAGATATGGCGATTTTCAAAACGTTGTCATCTTCATGTTTCTGGACATTTTCCTTAGATGTTTGGCAATTATTGTAGGCCTGACAGAGGGCTATAATAATGTGAAAACAGAAATGCGTTATCACTAGCCGTTTCTAAATGAGAGCACTTTTCGTTTCTCAGCCAATCAGATTCCATTATCGTAGCCTAGCAGTATATAATGGTTTCATGTACATTGTTGCCAAGTGCTATTTTTCCATTATTATTGTAACGTATTCACTAGTTAAGTTACGGAAGTACGTCGATTCTTTAAAACGTTGTCATTTCCACGTTTCTTGATATTTTCCTTAGATATTTGGCACATTGGTAGGCCTGAGTGAGGGCTACGATCCATTATAAAAAGAAATTCATTAACAAGAGACGGATTGAAAAGAGAGCGCATTTACTGCGATTTTCTTGGCCGCCAGGGAAGTGTCTGTTTCGCTTGGAAATGGTGTAAAACGTCCAGAAAAGTTGTTTCTGGCACATGTGTCTTTCAAAAATTGAATTAGAAATTTCTTTTAAGTGCTGCCATTTCAATGTTACTGGACATTTTCCTTAGATATTTGGTAATTATGGTAGGCCTGACGGAGGCCTATGATCATGTGAAAACAGAAAGGCGTTATCGTCAGCCGTTTTGAAATGAGAGCACTTTCAATTTTTAACACAGGGAGATATGGCGATTTTCAAAACCTTGTCATCTTCATGTTTCTGGACATTTTCCTTAGATGTTTGGCAATTATTGTAGGCCTGACAGAGGGCTATAATAATGTGAAAACAGAAATGCGTTATCACTAGCCGTTTCTAAATGAGAGCACTTTTCGTTTCTCAGCCAATCAGATTCCATTATCGTAGCCTAGCAGTATATAATGGTTTCATGTACATTGTTGCCAAGTGCTATTTTTCCATTATTATTGTAACGTATTCACTAGTTAAGTTACGGAAGTACGTCGATTCTTTAAAACGTTGTCATTTCCACGTTTCTTGATATTTTCCTTAGATATTTGGCACATTGGTAGGCCTGAGTGAGGGCTACGATCCATTATAAAAAGAAATTCATTAACAAGAGACGGATTGAAAAGAGAGCGCATTTACTGCGATTTTCTTGGCCGCCAGGGAAGTGTCTGTTTCGCTTGGAAATGGTGTAAAACGTCCAGAAAAGTTGTTTCTGGCACATGTGTCTTTCAAAAATTGAATTAGAAATTTCTTTTAAGTGCTGCCATTTCAATGTTACTGGACATTTTCCTTAGATATTTGGTACTTATGGTAGGCCTGACGGAGGCCTATGATCATGTGAAAACAGAAAGGCGTTATCGTCAGCCGTTTTGAAATGAGAGCACTTTCAATTTTTAACACAGAGAGATATGGCGATTTTCAAAACGTTGTCATCTTCATGTTTCTGGACATTTTCCTTAGATGTTTGGCAATTATTGTAGGCCTGACAGAGGGCTATAATAATGTGAAAACAGAAATGCGTTATCACTAGCCGTTTCTAAATGAGAGCACTTTTCGTTTCTCAGCCAATCAGATTCCATTATCGTAGCCTAGCAGTATATAATGGTTTCATGTACATTGTTGCCAAGTGCTATTTTTCCATTATTATTGTAACGTATTCACTAGTTAAGTTACGGAAGTACGTCGATTCTTTAAAACGTTGTCATTTCCACGTTTCTTGATATTTTCCTTAGATATTTGGCACATTGGTAGGCCTGAGTGAGGGCTACGATCCATTATAAAAAGAAATTCATTAACAAGAGACGGATTGAAAAGAGAGCGCATTTACTGCGATTTTCTTGGCCGCCAGGGAAGTGTCTGTTTCGCTTGGAAATGGTGTAAAACGTCCAGAAAAGTTGTTTCTGGCACATGTGTCTTTCAAAAATTGAATTAGAAATTTCTTTTAAGTGCTGCCATTTCAATGTTACTGGACATTTTCCTTAGATATTTGGTAATTATGGTAGGCCTGACGGAGGCCTATGATCATGTGAAAACAGAAAGGCGTTATCGTCAGCCGTTTTGAAATGAGAGCACTTTCAATTTTTAACACAGGGAGATATGGCGATTTTCAAAACGTTGTCATCTTCATGTTTCTGGACATTTTCCTTAGATGTTTGGCAATTATTGTAGGCCTGACAGAGGGCTATAATAATGTGAAAACAGAAATGCGTTATCACTAGCCGTTTCTAATTGAGAGCCCTTTTCGTTTCTCAGCCAATCAGATTCCATTATCGTAGCCTAGCAGTATATAATGGTTTCATGTACATTGTTGCCAAGTGCTATTTTTCCATTATTATTGTAACGTATTCACTAGTTAAGTTACGGAAGTACGTCGATTCTTTAAAACGTTGTCATTTCCACGTTTCTTGATATTTTCCTTAGATATTTGGCACATTGGTAGGCCTGAGTGAGGGCTACGATCCATTATAAAAAGAAATTCATTAACAAGAGACGGATTGAAAAGAGAGCGCATTTACTGCGATTTTCTTGGCCGCCAGGGAAGTGTCTGTTTCGCTTGGAAATGGTGTAAAACGTCCAGAAAAGTTGTTTCTGGCACATGTGTCTTTCAAAAATTGAATTAGAAATTTCTTTTAAGTGCTGCCATTTCAATGTTACTGGACATTTTCCTTAGATATTTGGTAATTATGGTAGGCCTGACGGAGGCCTATGATCATGTGAAAACAGAAAGGCGTTATCGTCAGCCGTTTTGAAATGAGAGCACTTTCAATTTTTAACACAGGGAGATATGGCGATTTTCAAAACGTTGTCATCTTCATGTTTCTGGACATTTTCCTTAGATGTTTGGCAATTATTGTAGGCCTGACAGAGGGCTATAATAATGTGAAAACAGAAATGCGTTATCACTAGCCGTTTCTAATTGAGAGCACTTTTCGTTTCTCAGCCAATCAGATTCCATTATCGTAGCCTAGCAGTATATAATGGTTTCATGTACATTGTTGCCAAGTGCTATTTTTCCATTATTATTGTAACGTATTCACTAGTTAAGTTACGGAAGTACGTCGATTCTTTAAAACGTTGTCATTTCCACGTTTCTTGATATTTTCCTTAGATATTTGGCACATTGGTAGGCCTGAGTGAGGGCTACGATCCATTATAAAAAGAAATTCATTAACAAGAGACGGATTGAAAAGAGAGCGCATTTACTGCGATTTTCTTGGCCGCCAGGGAAGTGTCTGTTTCGCTTGGAAATGGTGTAAAACGTCCAGAAAAGTTGTTTCTGGCACATGTGTCTTTCAAAAATTGAATTAGAAATTTCTTTTAAGTGCTGCCATTTCAATGTTACTGGACATTTTCCTTAGATATTTGGTAATTATGGTAGGCCTGACGGAGGCCTATGATCATGTGAAAACAGAAAGGCGTTATCGTCAGCCGTTTTGAAATGAGAGCACTTTCAATTTTTAACACAGGGAGATATGGCGATTTTCAAAACGTTGTCATCTTCATGTTTCTGGACATTTTCCTTAGATGTTTGGCAATTATTGTAGGCCTGACAGAGGGCTATAATAATGTGAAAACAGAAATGCGTTATCACTAGCCGTTTCTAATTGAGAGCACTTTTCGTTTCTCAGCCAATCAGATTCCATTATCGTAGCCTAGCAGTATATAATGGTTTCATGTACATTGTTGCCAAGTGCTATTTTTCCATTATTATTGTAACGTATTCACTAGTTAAGTTACGGAAGTACGTCGATTCTTTAAAACGTTGTCATTTCCACGTTTCTTGATATTTTCCTTAGATATTTGGCACATTGGTAGGCCTGAGTGAGGGCTACGATCCATTATAAAAAGAAATTCATTAACAAGAGACGGATTGAAAAGAGAGCGCATTTACTGCGATTTTCTTGGCCGCCAGGGAAGTGTCTGTTTCGCTTGGAAATGGTGTAAAACGTCCAGAAAAGTTGTTTCTGGCACATGTGTCTTTCAAAAATTGAATTAGAAATTTCTTTTAAGTGCTGCCATTTCAATGTTACTGGACATTTTCCTTAGATATTTGGTAATTATGGTAGGCCTGACGGAGGCCTATGATCATGTGAAAACAGAAAGGCGTTATCGTCAGCCGTTTTGAAATGAGAGCACTTTCAATTTTTAACACAGGGAGATATGGCGATTTTCAAAACGTTGTCATCTTCATGTTTCTGGACATTTTCCTTAGATGTTTGGCAATTATTGTAGGCCTGACAGAGGGCTATAATAATGTGAAAACAGAAATGCGTTATCACTAGCCGTTTCTAAATGAGAGCACTTTTCGTTTCTCAGCCAATCAGATTCCATTATCGTAGCCTAGCAGTATATAATGGTTTCATGTACATTGTTGCCAAGTGCTATTTTTCCATTATTATTGTAACGTATTCACTAGTTAAGTTACGGAAGTACGTCGATTCTTTAAAACGTTGTCATTTCCACGTTTCTTGATATTTTCCTTAGATATTTGGCACATTGGTAGGCCTGAGTGAGGGCTACGATCCATTATAAAAAGAAATTCATTAACAAGAGACGGATTGAAAAGAGAGCGCATTTACTGCGATTTTCTTGGCCGCCAGGGAAGTGTCTGTTTCGCTTGGAAATGGTGTAAAACGTCCAGAAAAGTTGTTTCTGGCACATGTGTCTTTCAAAAATTGAATTAGAAATTTCTTTTAAGTGCTGCCATTTCAATGTTACTGGACATTTTCCTTAGATATTTGGTACTTATGGTAGGCCTGACGGAGGCCTATGATCATGTGAAAACAGAAAGGCGTTATCGTCAGCCGTTTTGAAATGAGAGCACTTTCAATTTTTAACACAGGGAGATATGGCGATTTTCAAAACGTTGTCATCTTCATGTTTCTGGACATTTTCCTTAGATGTTTGGCAATTATTGTAGGCCTGACAGAGGGCTATAATAATGTGAAAACAGAAATGCGTTATCACTAGCCGTTTCTAATTGAGAGCACTTTTCGTTTCTCAGCCAATCAGATTCCATTATCGTAGCCTAGCAGTATATAATGGTTTCATGTACATTGTTGCCAAGTGCTATTTTTCCATTATTATTGTAACGTATTCACTAGTTAAGTTACGGAAGTACGTCGATTCTTTAAAACGTTGTCATTTCCACGTTTCTTGATATTTTCCTTAGATATTTGGCACATTGGTAGGCCTGAGTGAGGGCTACGATCCATTATAAAAAGAAATTCATTAACAAGAGACGGATTGAAAAGAGAGCGCATTTACTGCGATTTTCTTGGCCGCCAGGGAAGTGTCTGTTTCGCTTGGAAATGGTGTAAAACGTCCAGAAAAGTTGTTTCTGGCACATGTGTCTTTCAAAAATTGAATTAGAAATTTCTTTTAAGTGCTGCCATTTCAATGTTACTGGACATTTTCCTTAGATATTTGGTAATTATGGTAGGCCTGACGGAGGCCTATGATCATGTGAAAACAGAAAGGCGTTATCGTCAGCCGTTTTGAAATGAGAGCACTTTCAATTTTTAACACAGGGAGATATGGCGATTTTCAAAACGTTGTCATCTTCATGTTTCTGGACATTTTCCTTAGATGTTTGGCAATTATTGTAGGCCTGACAGAGGGCTATAATAATGTGAAAACAGAAATGCGTTATCACTAGCCGTTTCTAAATGAGAGCACTTTTCGTTTCTCAGCCAATCAGATTCCATTATCGTAGCCTAGCAGTATATAATGGTTTCATGTACATTGTTGCCAAGTGCTATTTTTCCATTATTATTGTAACGTATTCACTAGTTAAGTTACGGAAGTACGTCGATTCTTTAAAACGTTGTCATTTCCACGTTTCTTGATATTTTCCTTAGATATTTGGCACATTGGTAGGCCTGAGTGAGGGCTACGATCCATTATAAAAAGAAATTCATTAACAAGAGACGGATTGAAAAGAGAGCGCATTTACTGCGATTTTCTTGGCCGCCAGGGAAGTGTCTGTTTCGCTTGGAAATGGTGTAAAACGTCCAGAAAAGTTGTTTCTGGCACATGTGTCTTTCAAAAATTGAATTAGAAATTTCTTTTAAGTGCTGCCATTTCAATGTTACTGGACATTTTCCTTAGATATTTGGTAATTATGGTAGGCCTGACGGAGGCATATGATCATGTGAAAACAGAAAGGCGTTATCGTCAGCCGTTTTGAAATGAGAGCACTTTCAATTTTTAACACAGGGAGATATGGCGATTTTCAAAACGTTGTCATCTTCATGTTTCTGGACATTTTCCTTAGATGTTTGGCAATTATTGTAGGCCTGACAGAGGGCTATAATAATGTGAAAACAGAAATGCGTTATCACTAGCCGTTTCTAAATGAGAGCACTTTTCGTTTCTCAGCCAATCAGATTCCATTATCGTAGCCTAGCAGTATATAATGGTTTCATGTACATTGTTGCCAAGTGCTATTTTTCCATTATTATTGTAACGTATTCACTAGTTAAGTTACGGAAGTACGTCGATTCTTTAAAACGTTGTCATTTCCACGTTTCTTGATATTTTCCTTAGATATTTGGCACATTGGTAGGCCTGAGTGAGGGCTACGATCCATTATAAAAAGAAATTCATTAACAAGAGACGGATTGAAAAGAGAGCGCATTTACTGCGATTTTCTTGGCCGCCAGGGAAGTGTCTGTTTCGCTTGGAAATGGTGTAAAACGTCCAGAAAAGTTGTTTCTGGCACATGTGTCTTTCAAAAATTGAATTAGAAATTTCTTTTAAGTGCTGCCATTTCAATGTTACTGGACATTTTCCTTAGATATTTGGTAATTATGGTAGGCCTGACGGAGGCCTATGATCATGTGAAAACAGAAAGGCGTTATCGTCAGCCGTTTTGAAATGAGAGCACTTTCAATTTTTAACACAGGGAGATATGGCGATTTTCAAAACGTTGTCATCTTCATGTTTCTGGACATTTTCCTTAGATGTTTGGCAATTATTGTAGGCCTGACAGAGGGCTATAATAATGTGAAAACAGAAATGCGTTATCACTAGCCGTTTCTAAATGAGAGCACTTTTCGTTTCTCAGCCAATCAGATTCCATTATCGTAGCCTAGCAGTATATAATGGTTTCATGTACATTGTTGCCAAGTGCTATTTTTCCATTATTATTGTAACGTATTCACTAGTTAAGTTACGGAAGTACGTCGATTCTTTAAAACGTTGTCATTTCCACGTTTCTTGATATTTTCCTTAGATATTTGGCACATTGGTAGGCCTGAGTGAGGGCTACGATCCATTATAAAAAGAAATTCATTAACAAGAGACGGATTGAAAAGAGAGCGCATTTACTGCGATTTTCTTGGCCGCCAGGGAAGTGTCTGTTTCGCTTGGAAATGGTGTAAAACGTCCAGAAAAGTTGTTTCTGGCACATGTGTCTTTCAAAAATTGAATTAGAAATTTCTTTTAAGTGCTGCCATTTCAATGTTACTGGACATTTTCCTTAGATATTTGGTAATTATGGTAGGCCTGACGGAGGCCTATGATCATGTGAAAACAGAAAGGCGTTATCGTCAGCCGTTTTGAAATGAGAGCACTTTCAATTTTTAACACAGGGAGATATGGCGATTTTCAAAACGTTGTCATCTTCATGTTTCTGGACATTTTCCTTAGATGTTTGGCAATTATTGTAGGCCTGACAGAGGGCTATAATAATGTGAAAACAGAAATGCGTTATCACTAGCCGTTTCTAAATGAGAGCACTTTTCGTTTCTCAGCCAATCAGATTCCATTATCGTAGCCTAGCAGTATATAATGGTTTCATGTACATTGTTGCCAAGTGCTATTTTTCCATTATTATTGTAACGTATTCACTAGTTAAGTTACGGAAGTACGTCGATTCTTTAAAACGTTGTCATTTCCACGTTTCTTGATATTTTCCTTAGATATTTGGCACATTGGTAGGCCTGAGTGAGGGCTACGATCCATTATAAAAAGAAATTCATTAACAAGAGACGGATTGAAAAGAGAGCGCATTTACTGCGATTTTCTTGGCCGCCAGGGAAGTGTCTGTTTCGCTTGGAAATGGTGTAAAACGTCCAGAAAAGTTGTTTCTGGCACATGTGTCTTTCAAAAATTGAATTAGAAATTTCTTTTAAGTGCTGCCATTTCAATGTTACTGGACATTTTCCTTAGATATTTGGTACTTATGGTAGGCCTGACGGAGGCCTATGATCATGTGAAAACAGAAAGGCGTTATCGTCAGCCGTTTTGAAATGAGAGCACTTTCAATTTTTAACACAGGGAGATATGGCGATTTTCAAAACGTTGTCATCTTCATGTTTCTGGACATTTTCCTTAGATGTTTGGCAATTATTGTAGGCCTGACAGAGGGCTATAATAATGTGAAAACAGAAATGCGTTATCACTAGCCGTTTCTAATTGAGAGCACTTTTCGTTTCTCAGCCAATCAGATTCCATTATCGTAGCCTAGCAGTATATAATGGTTTCATGTACATTGTTGCCAAGTGCTATTTTTCCATTATTATTGTAACGTATTCACTAGTTAAGTTACGGAAGTACGTCGATTCTTTAAAACGTTGTCATTTCCACGTTTCTTGATATTTTCCTTAGATATTTGGCACATTGGTAGGCCTGAGTGAGGGCTACGATCCATTATAAAAAGAAATTCATTAACAAGAGACGGATTGAAAAGAGAGCGCATTTACTGCGATTTTCTTGGCCGCCAGGGAAGTGTCTGTTTCGCTTGGAAATGGTGTAAAACGTCCAGAAAAGTTGTTTCTGGCACATGTGTCTTTCAAAAATTGAATTAGAAATTTCTTTTAAGTGCTGCCATTTCAATGTTACTGGACATTTTCCTTAGATATTTGGTAATTATGGTAGGCCTGACGGAGGCCTATGATCATGTGAAAACAGAAAGGCGTTATCGTCAGCCGTTTTGAAATGAGAGCACTTTCAATTTTTAACACAGGGAGATATGGCGATTTTCAAAACGTTGTCATCTTCATGTTTCTGGACATTTTCCTTAGATGTTTGGCAATTATTGTAGGCCTGACAGAGGGCTATAATAATGTGAAAACAGAAATGCGTTATCACTAGCCGTTTCTAAATGAGAGCACTTTTCGTTTCTCAGCCAATCAGATTCCATTATCGTAGCCTAGCAGTATATAATGGTTTCATGTACATTGTTGCCAAGTGCTATTTTTCCATTATTATTGTAACGTATTCACTAGTTAAGTTACGGAAGTACGTCGATTCTTTAAAACGTTGTCATTTCCACGTTTCTTGATATTTTCCTTAGATATTTGGCACATTGGTAGGCCTGAGTGAGGGCTACGATCCATTATAAAAAGAAATTCATTAACAAGAGACGGATTGAAAAGAGAGCGCATTTACTGCGATTTTCTTGGCCGCCAGGGAAGTGTCTGTTTCGCTTGGAAATGGTGTAAAACGTCCAGAAAAGTTGTTTCTGGCACATGTGTCTTTCAAAAATTGAATTAGAAATTTCTTTTAAGTGCTGCCATTTCAATGTTACTGGACATTTTCCTTAGATATTTGGTAATTATGGTAGGCCTGACGGAGGCATATGATCATGTGAAAACAGAAAGGCGTTATCGTCAGCCGTTTTGAAATGAGAGCACTTTCAATTTTTAACACAGGGAGATATGGCGATTTTCAAAACGTTGTCATCTTCATGTTTCTGGACATTTTCCTTAGATGTTTGGCAATTATTGTAGGCCTGACAGAGGGCTATAATAATGTGAAAACAGAAATGCGTTATCACTAGCCGTTTCTAAATGAGAGCACTTTTCGTTTCTCAGCCAATCAGATTCCATTATCGTAGCCTAGCAGTATATAATGGTTTCATGTACATTGTTGCCAAGTGCTATTTTTCCATTATTATTGTAACGTATTCACTAGTTAAGTTACGGAAGTACGTCGATTCTTTAAAACGTTGTCATTTCCACGTTTCTTGATATTTTCCTTAGATATTTGGCACATTGGTAGGCCTGAGTGAGGGCTACGATCCATTATAAAAAGAAATTCATTAACAAGAGACGGATTGAAAAGAGAGCGCATTTACTGCGATTTTCTTGGCCGCCAGGGAAGTGTCTGTTTCGCTTGGAAATGGTGTAAAACGTCCAGAAAAGTTGTTTCTGGCACATGTGTCTTTCAAAAATTGAATTAGAAATTTCTTTTAAGTGCTGCCATTTCAATGTTACTGGACATTTTCCTTAGATATTTGGTAATTATGGTAGGCCTGACGGAGGCCTATGATCATGTGAAAACAGAAAGGCGTTATCGTCAGCCGTTTTGAAATGAGAGCACTTTCAATTTTTAACACAGGGAGATATGGCGATTTTCAAAACGTTGTCATCTTCATGTTTCTGGACATTTTCCTTAGATGTTTGGCAATTATTGTAGGCCTGACAGAGGGCTATAATAATGTGAAAACAGAAATGCGTTATCACTAGCCGTTTCTAAATGAGAGCACTTTTCGTTTCTCAGCCAATCAGATTCCATTATCGTAGCCTAGCAGTATATAATGGTTTCATGTACATTGTTGCCAAGTGCTATTTTTCCATTATTATTGTAACGTATTCACTAGTTAAGTTACGGAAGTACGTCGATTCTTTAAAACGTTGTCATTTCCACGTTTCTTGATATTTTCCTTAGATATTTGGCACATTGGTAGGCCTGAGTGAGGGCTACGATCCATTATAAAAAGAAATTCATTAACAAGAGACGGATTGAAAAGAGAGCGCATTTACTGCGATTTTCTTGGCCGCCAGGGAAGTGTCTGTTTCGCTTGGAAATGGTGTAAAACGTCCAGAAAAGTTGTTTCTGGCACATGTGTCTTTCAAAAATTGAATTAGAAATTTCTTTTAAGTGCTGCCATTTCAATGTTACTGGACATTTTCCTTAGATATTTGGTAATTATGGTAGGCCTGACGGAGGCCTATGATCATGTGAAAACAGAAAGGCGTTATCGTCAGCCGTTTTGAAATGAGAGCACTTTCAATTTTTAACACAGAGAGATATGGCGATTTTCAAAACGTTGTCATCTTCATGTTTCTGGACATTTTCCTTAGATGTTTGGCAATTATTGTAGGCCTGACAGAGGGCTATAATAATGTGAAAACAGAAATGCGTTATCACTAGCCGTTTCTAATTGAGAGCACTTTTCGTTTCTCAGCCAATCAGATTCCATTATCGTAGCCTAGCAGTATATAATGGTTTCATGTACATTGTTGCCAAGTGCTATTTTTCCATTATTATTGTAACGTATTCACTAGTTAAGTTACGGAAGTACGTCGATTCTTTAAAACGTTGTCATTTCCACGTTTCTTGATATTTTCCTTAGATATTTGGCACATTGGTAGGCCTGAGTGAGGGCTACGATCCATTATAAAAAGAAATTCATTAACAAGAGACGGATTGAAAAGAGAGCGCATTTACTGCGATTTTCTTGGCCGCCAGGGAAGTGTCTGTTTCGCTTGGAAATGGTGTAAAACGTCCAGAAAAGTTGTTTCTGGCACATGTGTCTTTCAAAAATTGAATTAGAAATTTCTTTTAAGTGCTGCCATTTCAATGTTACTGGACATTTTCCTTAGATATTTGGTAATTATGGTAGGCCTGACGGAGGCCTATGATCATGTGAAAACAGAAAGGCGTTATCGTCAGCCGTTTTGAAATGAGAGCACTTTCAATTTTTAACACAGGGAGATATGGCGATTTTCAAAACGTTGTCATCTTCATGTTTCTGGACATTTTCCTTAGATGTTTGGCAATTATTGTAGGCCTGACAGAGGGCTATAATAATGTGAAAACAGAAATGCGTTATCACTAGCCGTTTCTAAATGAGAGCACTTTTCGTTTCTCAGCCAATCAGATTCCATTATCGTAGCCTAGCAGTATATAATGGTTTCATGTACATTGTTGCCAAGTGCTATTTTTCCATTATTATTGTAACGTATTCACTAGTTAAGTTACGGAAGTACGTCGATTCTTTAAAACGTTGTCATTTCCACGTTTCTTGATATTTTCCTTAGATATTTGGCACATTGGTAGGCCTGAGTGAGGGCTACGATCCATTATAAAAAGAAATTCATTAACAAGAGACGGATTGAAAAGAGAGCGCATTTACTGCGATTTTCTTGGCCGCCAGGGAAGTGTCTGTTTCGCTTGGAAATGGTGTAAAACGTCCAGAAAAGTTGTTTCTGGCACATGTGTCTTTCAAAAATTGAATTAGAAATTTCTTTTAAGTGCTGCCATTTCAATGTTACTGGACATTTTCCTTAGATATTTGGTAATTATGGTAGGCCTGACGGAGGCATATGATCATGTGAAAACAGAAAGGCGTTATCGTCAGCCGTTTTGAAATGAGAGCACTTTCAATTTTTAACACAGGGAGATATGGCGATTTTCAAAACGTTGTCATCTTCATGTTTCTGGACATTTTCCTTAGATGTTTGGCAATTATTGTAGGCCTGACAGAGGGCTATAATAATGTGAAAACAGAAATGCGTTATCACTAGCCGTTTCTAAATGAGAGCACTTTTCGTTTCTCAGCCAATCAGATTCCATTATCGTAGCCTAGCAGTATATAATGGTTTCATGTACATTGTTGCCAAGTGCTATTTTTCCATTATTATTGTAACGTATTCACTAGTTAAGTTACGGAAGTACGTCGATTCTTTAAAACGTTGTCATTTCCACGTTTCTTGATATTTTCCTTAGATATTTGGCACATTGGTAGGCCTGAGTGAGGGCTACGATCCATTATAAAAAGAAATTCATTAACAAGAGACGGATTGAAAAGAGAGCGCATTTACTGCGATTTTCTTGGCCGCCAGGGAAGTGTCTGTTTCGCTTGGAAATGGTGTAAAACGTCCAGAAAAGTTGTTTCTGGCACATGTGTCTTTCAAAAATTGAATTAGAAATTTCTTTTAAGTGCTGCCATTTCAATGTTACTGGACATTTTCCTTAGATATTTGGTAATTATGGTAGGCCTGACGGAGGCCTATGATCATGTGAAAACAGAAAGGCGTTATCGTCAGCCGTTTTGAAATGAGAGCACTTTCAATTTTTAACACAGGGAGATATGGCGATTTTCAAAACGTTGTCATCTTCATGTTTCTGGACATTTTCCTTAGATGTTTGGCAATTATTGTAGGCCTGACAGAGGGCTATAATAATGTGAAAACAGAAATGCGTTATCACTAGCCGTTTCTAAATGAGAGCACTTTTCGTTTCTCAGCCAATCAGATTCCATTATCGTAGCCTAGCAGTATATAATGGTTTCATGTACATTGTTGCCAAGTGCTATTTTTCCATTATTATTGTAACGTATTCACTAGTTAAGTTACGGAAGTACGTCGATTCTTTAAAACGTTGTCATTTCCACGTTTCTTGATATTTTCCTTAGATATTTGGCACATTGGTAGGCCTGAGTGAGGGCTACGATCCATTATAAAAAGAAATTCATTAACAAGAGACGGATTGAAAAGAGAGCGCATTTACTGCGATTTTCTTGGCCGCCAGGGAAGTGTCTGTTTCGCTTGGAAATGGTGTAAAACGTCCAGAAAAGTTGTTTCTGGCACATGTGTCTTTCAAAAATTGAATTAGAAATTTCTTTTAAGTGCTGCCATTTCAATGTTACTGGACATTTTCCTTAGATATTTGGTAATTATGGTAGGCCTGACGGAGGCCTATGATCATGTGAAAACAGAAAGGCGTTATCGTCAGCCGTTTTGAAATGAGAGCACTTTCAATTTTTAACACAGGGAGATATGGCGATTTTCAAAACGTTGTCATCTTCATGTTTCTGGACATTTTCCTTAGATGTTTGGCAATTATTGTAGGCCTGACAGAGGGCTATAATAATGTGAAAACAGAAATGCGTTATCACTAGCCGTTTCTAAATGAGAGCACTTTTCGTTTCTCAGCCAATCAGATTCCATTATCGTAGCCTAGCAGTATATAATGGTTTCATGTACATTGTTGCCAAGTGCTATTTTTCCATTATTATTGTAACGTATTCACTAGTTAAGTTACGGAAGTACGTCGATTCTTTAAAACGTTGTCATTTCCACGTTTCTTGATATTTTCCTTAGATATTTGGCACATTGGTAGGCCTGAGTGAGGGCTACGATCCATTATAAAAAGAAATTCATTAACAAGAGACGGATTGAAAAGAGAGCGCATTTACTGCGATTTTCTTGGCCGCCAGGGAAGTGTCTGTTTCGCTTGGAAATGGTGTAAAACGTCCAGAAAAGTTGTTTCTGGCACATGTGTCTTTCAAAAATTGAATTAGAAATTTCTTTTAAGTGCTGCCATTTCAATGTTACTGGACATTTTCCTTAGATATTTGGTAATTATGGTAGGCCTGACGGAGGCCTATGATCATGTGAAAACAGAAAGGCGTTATCGTCAGCCGTTTTGAAATGAGAGCACTTTCAATTTTTAACACAGAGAGATATGGCGATTTTCAAAACGTTGTCATCTTCATGTTTCTGGACATTTTCCTTAGATGTTTGGCAATTATTGTAGGCCTGACAGAGGGCTATAATAATGTGAAAACAGAAATGCGTTATCACTAGCCGTTTCTAATTGAGAGCACTTTTCGTTTCTCAGCCAATCAGATTCCATTATCGTAGCCTAGCAGTATATAATGGTTTCATGTACATTGTTGCCAAGTGCTATTTTTCCATTATTATTGTAACGTATTCACTAGTTAAGTTACGGAAGTACGTCGATTCTTTAAAACGTTGTCATTTCCACGTTTCTTGATATTTTCCTTAGATATTTGGCACATTGGTAGGCCTGAGTGAGGGCTACGATCCATTATAAAAAGAAATTCATTAACAAGAGACGGATTGAAAAGAGAGCGCATTTACTGCGATTTTCTTGGCCGCCAGGGAAGTGTCTGTTTCGCTTGGAAATGGTGTAAAACGTCCAGAAAAGTTGTTTCTGGCACATGTGTCTTTCAAAAATTGAATTAGAAATTTCTTTTAAGTGCTGCCATTTCAATGTTACTGGACATTTTCCTTAGATATTTGGTAATTATGGTAGGCCTGACGGAGGCCTATGATCATGTGAAAACAGAAAGGCGTTATCGTCAGCCGTTTTGAAATGAGAGCACTTTCAATTTTTAACACAGGGAGATATGGCGATTTTCAAAACGTTGTCATCTTCATGTTTCTGGACATTTTCCTTAGATGTTTGGCAATTATTGTAGGCCTGACAGAGGGCTATAATAATGTGAAAACAGAAATGCGTTATCACTAGCCGTTTCTAAATGAGAGCACTTTTCGTTTCTCAGCCAATCAGATTCCATTATCGTAGCCTAGCAGTATATAATGGTTTCATGTACATTGTTGCCAAGTGCTATTTTTCCATTATTATTGTAACGTATTCACTAGTTAAGTTACGGAAGTACGTCGATTCTTTAAAACGTTGTCATTTCCACGTTTCTTGATATTTTCCTTAGATATTTGGCACATTGGTAGGCCTGAGTGAGGGCTACGATCCATTATAAAAAGAAATTCATTAACAAGAGACGGATTGAAAAGAGAGCGCATTTACTGCGATTTTCTTGGCCGCCAGGGAAGTGTCTGTTTCGCTTGGAAATGGTGTAAAACGTCCAGAAAAGTTGTTTCTGGCACATGTGTCTTTCAAAAATTGAATTAGAAATTTCTTTTAAGTGCTGCCATTTCAATGTTACTGGACATTTTCCTTAGATATTTGGTAATTATGGTAGGCCTGACGGAGGCATATGATCATGTGAAAACAGAAAGGCGTTATCGTCAGCCGTTTTGAAATGAGAGCACTTTCAATTTTTAACACAGGGAGATATGGCGATTTTCAAAACGTTGTCATCTTCATGTTTCTGGACATTTTCCTTAGATGTTTGGCAATTATTGTAGGCCTGACAGAGGGCTATAATAATGTGAAAACAGAAATGCGTTATCACTAGCCGTTTCTAAATGAGAGCACTTTTCGTTTCTCAGCCAATCAGATTCCATTATCGTAGCCTAGCAGTATATAATGGTTTCATGTACATTGTTGCCAAGTGCTATTTTTCCATTATTATTGTAACGTATTCACTAGTTAAGTTACGGAAGTACGTCGATTCTTTAAAACGTTGTCATTTCCACGTTTCTTGATATTTTCCTTAGATATTTGGCACATTGGTAGGCCTGAGTGAGGGCTACGATCCATTATAAAAAGAAATTCATTAACAAGAGACGGATTGAAAAGAGAGCGCATTTACTGCGATTTTCTTGGCCGCCAGGGAAGTGTCTGTTTCGCTTGGAAATGGTGTAAAACGTCCAGAAAAGTTGTTTCTGGCACATGTGTCTTTCAAAAATTGAATTAGAAATTTCTTTTAAGTGCTGCCATTTCAATGTTACTGGACATTTTCCTTAGATATTTGGTAATTATGGTAGGCCTGACGGAGGCCTATGATCATGTGAAAACAGAAAGGCGTTATCGTCAGCCGTTTTGAAATGAGAGCACTTTCAATTTTTAACACAGGGAGATATGGCGATTTTCAAAACGTTGTCATCTTCATGTTTCTGGACATTTTCCTTAGATGTTTGGCAATTATTGTAGGCCTGACAGAGGGCTATAATAATGTGAAAACAGAAATGCGTTATCACTAGCCGTTTCTAAATGAGAGCACTTTTCGTTTCTCAGCCAATCAGATTCCATTATCGTAGCCTAGCAGTATATAATGGTTTCATGTACATTGTTGCCAAGTGCTATTTTTCCATTATTATTGTAACGTATTCACTAGTTAAGTTACGGAAGTACGTCGATTCTTTAAAACGTTGTCATTTCCACGTTTCTTGATATTTTCCTTAGATATTTGGCACATTGGTAGGCCTGAGTGAGGGCTACGATCCATTATAAAAAGAAATTCATTAACAAGAGACGGATTGAAAAGAGAGCGCATTTACTGCGATTTTCTTGGCCGCCAGGGAAGTGTCTGTTTCGCTTGGAAATGGTGTAAAACGTCCAGAAAAGTTGTTTCTGGCACATGTGTCTTTCAAAAATTGAATTAGAAATTTCTTTTAAGTGCTGCCATTTCAATGTTACTGGACATTTTTCTTAGATATTTGGTACTTATGGTAGGCCTGACGGAGGCCTATGATCATGTGAAAACAGAAAGGCGTTATCGTCAGCCGTTTTGAAATGAGAGCACTTTCAATTTTTAACACAGGGAGATATGGCGATTTTCAAAACGTTGTCATCTTCATGTTTCTGGACATTTTCCTTAGATGTTTGGCAATTATTGTAGGCCTGACAGAGGGCTATAATAATGTGAAAACAGAAATGCGTTATCACTAGCCGTTTCTAATTGAGAGCACTTTTCGTTTCTCAGCCAATCAGATTCCATTATCGTAGCCTAGCAGTATATAATGGTTTCATGTACATTGTTGCCAAGTGCTATTTTTCCATTATTATTGTAACGTATTCACTAGTTAAGTTACGGAAGTACGTCGATTCTTTAAAACGTTGTCATTTCCACGTTTCTTGATATTTTCCTTAGATATTTGGCACATTGGTAGGCCTGAGTGAGGGCTACGATCCATTATAAAAAGAAATTCATTAACAAGAGACGGATTGAAAAGAGAGCGCATTTACTGCGATTTTCTTGGCCGCCAGGGAAGTGTCTGTTTCGCTTGGAAATGGTGTAAAACGTCCAGAAAAGTTGTTTCTGGCACATGTGTCTTTCAAAAATTGAATTAGAAATTTCTTTTAAGTGCTGCCATTTCAATGTTACTGGACATTTTCCTTAGATATTTGGTAATTATGGTAGGCCTGACGGAGGCCTATGATCATGTGAAAACAGAAAGGCGTTATCGTCAGCCGTTTTGAAATGAGAGCACTTTCAATTTTTAACACAGGGAGATATGGCGATTTTCAAAACGTTGTCATCTTCATGTTTCTGGACATTTTCCTTAGATGTTTGGCAATTATTGTAGGCCTGACAGAGGGCTATAATAATGTGAAAACAGAAATGCGTTATCACTAGCCGTTTCTAATTGAGAGCACTTTTCGTTTCTCAGCCAATCAGATTCCATTATCGTAGCCTAGCAGTATATAATGGTTTCATGTACATTGTTGCCAAGTGCTATTTTTCCATTATTATTGTAACGTATTCACTAGTTAAGTTACGGAAGTACGTCGATTCTTTAAAACGTTGTCATTTCCACGTTTCTTGATATTTTCCTTAGATATTTGGCACATTGGTAGGCCTGAGTGAGGGCTACGATCCATTATAAAAAGAAATTCATTAACAAGAGACGGATTGAAAAGAGAGCGCATTTACTGCGATTTTCTTGGCCGCCAGGGAAGTGTCTGTTTCGCTTGGAAATGGTGTAAAACGTCCAGAAAAGTTGTTTCTGGCACATGTGTCTTTCAAAAATTGAATTAGAAATTTCTTTTAAGTGCTGCCATTTCAATGTTACTGGACATTTTCCTTAGATATTTGGTAATTATGGTAGGCCTGACGGAGGCCTATGATCATGTGAAAACAGAAAGGCGTTATCGTCAGCCGTTTTGAAATGAGAGCACTTTCAATTTTTAACACAGGGAGATATGGCGATTTTCAAAACGTTGTCATCTTCATGTTTCTGGACATTTTCCTTAGATGTTTGGCAATTATTGTAGGCCTGACAGAGGGCTATAATAATGTGAAAACAGAAATGCGTTATCACTAGCCGTTTCTAAATGAGAGCACTTTTCGTTTCTCAGCCAATCAGATTCCATTATCGTAGCCTAGCAGTATATAATGGTTTCATGTACATTGTTGCCAAGTGCTATTTTTCCATTATTATTGTAACGTATTCACTAGTTAAGTTACGGAAGTACGTCGATTCTTTAAAACGTTGTCATTTCCACGTTTCTTGATATTTTCCTTAGATATTTGGCACATTGGTAGGCCTGAGTGAGGGCTACGATCCATTATAAAAAGAAATTCATTAACAAGAGACGGATTGAAAAGAGAGCGCATTTACTGCGATTTTCTTGGCCGCCAGGGAAGTGTCTGTTTCGCTTGGAAATGGTGTAAAACGTCCAGAAAAGTTGTTTCTGGCACATGTGTCTTTCAAAAATTGAATTAGAAATTTCTTTTAAGTGCTGCCATTTCAATGTTACTGGACATTTTCCTTAGATATTTGGTAATTATGGTAGGCCTGACGGAGGCCTATGATCATGTGAAAACAGAAAGGCGTTATCGTCAGCCGTTTTGAAATGAGAGCACTTTCAATTTTTAACACAGGGAGATATGGCGATTTTCAAAACGTTGTCATCTTCATGTTTCTGGACATTTTCCTTAGATGTTTGGCAATTATTGTAGGCCTGACAGAGGGCTATAATAATGTGAAAACAGAAATGCGTTATCACTAGCCGTTTCTAATTGAGAGCACTTTTCGTTTCTCAGCCAATCAGATTCCATTATCGTAGCCTAGCAGTATATAATGGTTTCATGTACATTGTTGCCAAGTGCTATTTTTCCATTATTATTGTAACGTATTCACTAGTTAAGTTACGGAAGTACGTTGATTCTTTAAAACGTTGTCATTTCCACGTTTCTTGATATTTTCCTTAGATATTTGGCACATTGGTAGGCCTGAGTGAGGGCTACGATCCATTATAAAAAGAAATTCATTAACAAGAGACGGATTGAAAAGAGAGCGCATTTACTGCGATTTTCTTGGCCGCCAGGGAAGTGTCTGTTTCGCTTGGAAATGGTGTAAAACGTCCAGAAAAGTTGTTTCTGGCACATGTGTCTTTCAAAAATTGAATTAGAAATTTCTTTTAAGTGCTGCCATTTCAATGTTACTGGACATTTTCCTTAGATATTTGGTAATTATGGTAGGCCTGACGGAGGCCTATGATCATGTGAAAACAGAAAGGCGTTATCGTCAGCCGTTTTGAAATGAGAGCACTTTCAATTTTTAACACAGGGAGATATGGCGATTTTCAAAACGTTGTCATCTTCATGTTTCTGGACATTTTCCTTAGATGTTTGGCAATTATTGTAGGCCTGACAGAGGGCTATAATAATGTGAAAACAGAAATGCGTTATCACTAGCCGTTTCTAATTGAGAGCACTTTTCGTTTCTCAGCCAATCAGATTCCATTATCGTAGCCTAGCAGTATATAATGGTTTCATGTACATTGTTGCCAAGTGCTATTTTTCCATTATTATTGTAACGTATTCACTAGTTAAGTTACGGAAGTACGTCGATTCTTTAAAACGTTGTCATTTCCACGTTTCTTGATATTTTCCTTAGATATTTGGCACATTGGTAGGCCTGAGTGAGGGCTACGATCCATTATAAAAAGAAATTCATTAACAAGAGACGGATTGAAAAGAGAGCGCATTTACTGCGATTTTCTTGGCCGCCAGGGAAGTGTCTGTTTCGCTTGGAAATGGTGTAAAACGTCCAGAAAAGTTGTTTCTGGCACATGTGTCTTTCAAAAATTGAATTAGAAATTTCTTTTAAGTGCTGCCATTTCAATGTTACTGGACATTTTCCTTAGATATTTGGTAATTATGGTAGGCCTGACGGAGGCCTATGATCATGTGAAAACAGAAAGGCGTTATCGTCAGCCGTTTTGAAATGAGAGCACTTTCAATTTTTAACACAGGGAGATATGGCGATTTTCAAAACGTTGTCATCTTCATGTTTCTGGACATTTTCCTTAGATGTTTGGCAATTATTGTAGGCCTGACAGAGGGCTATAATAATGTGAAAACAGAAATGCGTTATCACTAGCCGTTTCTAATTGAGAGCACTTTTCGTTTCTCAGCCAATCAGATTCCATTATCGTAGCCTAGCAGTATATAATGGTTTCATGTACATTGTTGCCAAGTGCTATTTTTCCATTATTATTGTAACGTATTCACTAGTTAAGTTACGGAAGTACGTCGATTCTTTAAAACGTTGTCATTTCCACGTTTCTTGATATTTTCCTTAGATATTTGGCACATTGGTAGGCCTGAGTGAGGGCTACGATCCATTATAAAAAGAAATTCATTAACAAGAGACGGATTGAAAAGAGAGCGCATTTACTGCGATTTTCTTGGCCGCCAGGGAAGTGTCTGTTTCGCTTGGAAATGGTGTAAAACGTCCAGAAAAGTTGTTTCTGGCACATGTGTCTTTCAAAAATTGAATTAGAAATTTCTTTTAACTCTTTCCCGCCGGATCGGGTCGCGGGTGACCCGATAAACCCAATAGGTATCGGAACAATTCAGGCGGGATTGAGTTAAGTGCTGCCATTTCAATGTTACTGGACATTTTCCTTAGATATTTGGTAATTATGGTAGGCCTGACGGAGGCCTATGATCATGTGAAAACAGAAAGGCGTTATCGTCAGCCGTTTTGAAATGAGAGCACTTTCAATTTTTAACACAGGGAGATATGGCGATTTTCAAAACGTTGTCATCTTCATGTTTCTGGACATTTTCCTTAGATGTTTGGCAATTATTGTAGGCCTGACAGAGGGCTATAATAATGTGAAAACAGAAATGCGTTATCACTAGCCGTTTCTAATTGAGAGCACTTTTCGTTTCTCAGCCAATCAGATTCCATTATCGTAGCCTAGCAGTATATAATGGTTTCATGTACATTGTTGCCAAGTGCTATTTTTCCATTATTATTGTAACGTATTCACTAGTTAAGTTACGGAAGTACGTCGATTCTTTAAAACGTTGTCATTTCCACGTTTCTTGATATTTTCCTTAGATATTTGGCACATTGGTAGGCCTGAGTGAGGGCTACGATCCATTATAAAAAGAAATTCATTAACAAGAGACGGATTGAAAAGAGAGCGCATTTACTGCGATTTTCTTGGCCGCCAGGGAAGTGTCTGTTTCGCTTGGAAATGGTGTAAAACGTCCAGAAAAGTTGTTTCTGGCACATGTGTCTTTCAAAAATTGAATTAGAAATTTCTTTTAAGTGCTGCCATTTCAATGTTACTGGACATTTTCCTTAGATATTTGGTAATTATGGTAGGCCTGACGGAGGCCTATGATCATGTGAAAACAGAAAGGCGTTATCGTCAGCCGTTTTGAAATGAGAGCACTTTCAATTTTTAACACAGGGAGATATGGCGATTTTCAAAACGTTGTCATCTTCATGTTTCTGGACATTTTCCTTAGATGTTTGGCAATTATTGTAGGCCTGACAGAGGGCTATAATAATGTGAAAACAGAAATGCGTTATCACTAGCCGTTTCTAATTGAGAGCACTTTTCGTTTCTCAGCCAATCAGATTCCATTATCGTAGCCTAGCAGTATATAATGGTTTCATGTACATTGTTGCCAAGTGCTATTTTTCCATTATTATTGTAACGTATTCACTAGTTAAGTTACGGAAGTACGTCGATTCTTTAAAACGTTGTCATTTCCACGTTTCTTGATATTTTCCTTAGATATTTGGCACATTGGTAGGCCTGAGTGAGGGCTACGATCCATTATAAAAAGAAATTCATTAACAAGAGACGGATTGAAAAGAGAGCGCATTTACTGCGATTTTCTTGGCCGCCAGGGAAGTGTCTGTTTCGCTTGGAAATGGTGTAAAACGTCCAGAAAAGTTGTTTCTGGCACATGTGTCTTTCAAAAATTGAATTAGAAATTTCTTTTAAGTGCTGCCATTTCAATGTTACTGGACATTTTCCTTAGATATTTGGTAATTATGGTAGGCCTGACGGAGGCCTATGATCATGTGAAAACAGAAAGGCGTTATCGTCAGCCGTTTTGAAATGAGAGCACTTTCAATTTTTAACACAGGGAGATATGGCGATTTTCAAAACGTTGTCATCTTCATGTTTCTGGACATTTTCCTTAGATGTTTGGCAATTATTGTAGGCCTGACAGAGGGCTATAATAATGTGAAAACAGAAATGCGTTATCACTAGCCGTTTCTAATTGAGAGCACTTTTCGTTTCTCAGCCAATCAGATTCCATTATCGTAGCCTAGCAGTATATAATGGTTTCATGTACATTGTTGCCAAGTGCTATTTTTCCATTATTATTGTAACGTATTCACTAGTTAAGTTACGGAAGTACGTCGATTCTTTAAAACGTTGTCATTTCCACGTTTCTTGATATTTTCCTTAGATATTTGGCACATTGGTAGGCCTGAGTGAGGGCTACGATCCATTATAAAAAGAAATTCATTAACAAGAGACGGATTGAAAAGAGAGCGCATTTACTGCGATTTTCTTGGCCGCCAGGGAAGTGTCTGTTTCGCTTGGAAATGGTGTAAAACGTCCAGAAAAGTTGTTTCTGGCACATGTGTCTTTCAAAAATTGAATTAGAAATTTCTTTTAAGTGCTGCCATTTCAATGTTACTGGACATTTTCCTTAGATATTTGGTAATTATGGTAGGCCTGACGGAGGCCTATGATCATGTGAAAACAGAAAGGCGTTATCGTCAGCCGTTTTGAAATGAGAGCACTTTCAATTTTTAACACAGGGAGATATGGCGATTTTCAAAACGTTGTCATCTTCATGTTTCTGGACATTTTCCTTAGATGTTTGGCAATTATTGTAGGCCTGACAGAGGGCTATAATAATGTGAAAACAGAAATGCGTTATCACTAGCCGTTTCTAAATGAGAGCACTTTTCGTTTCTCAGCCAATCAGATTCCATTATCGTAGCCTAGCAGTATATAATGGTTTCATGTACATTGTTGCCAAGTGCTATTTTTCCATTATTATTGTAACGTATTCACTAGTTAAGTTACGGAAGTACGTCGATTCTTTAAAACGTTGTCATTTCCACGTTTCTTGATATTTTCCTTAGATATTTGGCACATTGGTAGGCCTGAGTGAGGGCTACGATCCATTATAAAAAGAAATTCATTAACAAGAGACGGATTGAAAAGAGAGCGCATTTACTGCGATTTTCTTGGCCGCCAGGGAAGTGTCTGTTTCGCTTGGAAATGGTGTAAAACGTCCAGAAAAGTTGTTTCTGGCACATGTGTCTTTCAAAAATTGAATTAGAAATTTCTTTTAAGTGCTGCCATTTCAATGTTACTGGACATTTTCCTTAGATATTTGGTAATTATGGTAGGCCTGACGGAGGCCTATGATCATGTGAAAACAGAAAGGCGTTATCGTCAGCCGTTTTGAAATGAGAGCACTTTCAATTTTTAACACAGGGAGATATGGCGATTTTCAAAACGTTGTCATCTTCATGTTTCTGGACATTTTCCTTAGATGTTTGGCAATTATTGTAGGCCTGACAGAGGGCTATAATAATGTGAAAACAGAAATGCGTTATCACTAGCCGTTTCTAATTGAGAGCACTTTTCGTTTCTCAGCCAATCAGATTCCATTATCGTAGCCTAGCAGTATATAATGGTTTCATGTACATTGTTGCCAAGTGCTATTTTTCCATTATTATTGTAACGTATTCACTAGTTAAGTTACGGAAGTACGTCGATTCTTTAAAACGTTGTCATTTCCACGTTTCTTGATATTTTCCTTAGATATTTGGCACATTGGTAGGCCTGAGTGAGGGCTACGATCCATTATAAAAAGAAATTCATTAACAAGAGACGGATTGAAAAGAGAGCGCATTTACTGCGATTTTCTTGGCCGCCAGGGAAGTGTCTGTTTCGCTTGGAAATGGTGTAAAACGTCCAGAAAAGTTGTTTCTGGCACATGTGTCTTTCAAAAATTGAATTAGAAATTTCTTTTAAGTGCTGCCATTTCAATGTTACTGGACATTTTCCTTAGATATTTGGTAATTATGGTAGGCCTGACGGAGGCCTATGATCATGTGAAAACAGAAAGGCGTTATCGTCAGCCGTTTTGAAATGAGAGCACTTTCAATTTTTAACACAGGGAGATATGGCGATTTTCAAAACGTTGTCATCTTCATGTTTCTGGACATTTTCCTTAGATGTTTGGCAATTATTGTAGGCCTGACAGAGGGCTATAATAATGTGAAAACAGAAATGCGTTATCACTAGCCGTTTCTAAATGAGAGCACTTTTCGTTTCTCAGCCAATCAGATTCCATTATCGTAGCCTAGCAGTATATAATGGTTTCATGTACATTGTTGCCAAGTGCTATTTTTCCATTATTATTGTAACGTATTCACTAGTTAAGTTACGGAAGTACGTCGATTCTTTAAAACGTTGTCATTTCCACGTTTCTTGATATTTTCCTTAGATATTTGGCACATTGGTAGGCCTGAGTGAGGGCTACGATCCATTATAAAAAGAAATTCATTAACAAGAGACGGATTGAAAAGAGAGCGCATTTACTGCGATTTTCTTGGCCGCCAGGGAAGTGTCTGTTTCGCTTGGAAATGGTGTAAAACGTCCAGAAAAGTTGTTTCTGGCACATGTGTCTTTCAAAAATTGAATTAGAAATTTCTTTTAAGTGCTGCCATTTCAATGTTACTGGACATTTTCCTTAGATATTTGGTAATTATGGTAGGCCTGACGGAGGCCTATGATCATGTGAAAACAGAAAGGCGTTATCGTCAGCCGTTTTGAAATGAGAGCACTTTCAATTTTTAACACAGGGAGATATGGCGATTTTCAAAACGTTGTCATCTTCATGTTTCTGGACATTTTCCTTAGATGTTTGGCAATTATTGTAGGCCTGACAGAGGGCTATAATAATGTGAAAACAGAAATGCGTTATCACTAGCCGTTTCTAAATGAGAGCACTTTTCGTTTCTCAGCCAATCAGATTCCATTATCGTAGCCTAGCAGTATATAATGGTTTCATGTACATTGTTGCCAAGTGCTATTTTTCCATTATTATTGTAACGTATTCACTGGTTAAGTTACGGAAGTACGTCGATTCTTTAAAACGTTGTCATTTCCACGTTTCTTGATATTTTCCTTAGATATTTGGCACATTGGTAGGCCTGAGTGAGGGCTACGATCCATTATAAAAAGAAATTCATTAACAAGAGACGGATTGAAAAGAGAGCGCATTTACTGCGATTTTCTTGGCCGCCAGGGAAGTGTCTGTTTCGCTTGGAAATGGTGTAAAACGTCCAGAAAAGTTGTTTCTGGCACATGTGTCTTTCAAAAATTGAATTAGAAATTTCTTTTAAGTGCTGCCATTTCAATGTTACTGGACATTTTCCTTAGATATTTGGTAATTATGGTAGGCCTGACGGAGGCCTATGATCATGTGAAAACAGAAAGGCGTTATCGTCAGCCGTTTTGAAATGAGAGCACTTTCAATTTTTAACACAGGGAGATATGGCGATTTTCAAAACGTTGTCATCTTCATGTTTCTGGACATTTTCCTTAGATGTTTGGCAATTATTGTAGGCCTGACAGAGGGCTATAATAATGTGAAAACAGAAATGCGTTATCACTAGCCGTTTCTAAATGAGAGCACTTTTCGTTTCTCAGCCAATCAGATTCCATTATCGTAGCCTAGCAGTATATAATGGTTTCATGTACATTGTTGCCAAGTGCTATTTTTCCATTATTATTGTAACGTATTCACTAGTTAAGTTACGGAAGTACGTCGATTCTTTAAAACGTTGTCATTTCCACGTTTCTTGATATTTTCCTTAGATATTTGGCACATTGGTAGGCCTGAGTGAGGGCTACGATCCATTATAAAAAGAAATTCATTAACAAGAGACGGATTGAAAAGAGAGCGCATTTACTGCGATTTTCTTGGCCGCCAGGGAAGTGTCTGTTTCGCTTGGAAATGGTGTAAAACGTCCAGAAAAGTTGTTTCTGGCACATGTGTCTTTCAAAAATTGAATTAGAAATTTCTTTTAAGTGCTGCCATTTCAATGTTACTGGACATTTTCCTTAGATATTTGGTAATTATGGTAGGCCTGACGGAGGCCTATGATCATGTGAAAACAGAAAGGCGTTATCGTCAGCCGTTTTGAAATGAGAGCACTTTCAATTTTTAACACAGGGAGATATGGCGATTTTCAAAACGTTGTCATCTTCATGTTTCTGGACATTTTCCTTAGATGTTTGGCAATTATTGTAGGCCTGACAGAGGGCTATAATAATGTGAAAACAGAAATGCGTTATCACTAGCCGTTTCTAAATGAGAGCACTTTTCGTTTCTCAGCCAATCAGATTCCATTATCGTAGCCTAGCAGTATATAATGGTTTCATGTACATTGTTGCCAAGTGCTATTTTTCCATTATTATTGTAACGTATTCACTAGTTAAGTTACGGAAGTACGTCGATTCTTTAAAACGTTGTCATTTCCACGTTTCTTGATATTTTCCTTAGATATTTGGCACATTGGTAGGCCTGAGTGAGGGCTACGATCCATTATAAAAAGAAATTCATTAACAAGAGACGGATTGAAAAGAGAGCGCATTTACTGCGATTTTCTTGGCCGCCAGGGAAGTGTCTGTTTCGCTTGGAAATGGTGTAAAACGTCCAGAAAAGTTGTTTCTGGCACATGTGTCTTTCAAAAATTGAATTAGAAATTTCTTTTAAGTGCTGCCATTTCAATGTTACTGGACATTTTCCTTAGATATTTGGTAATTATGGTAGGCCTGACGGAGGCCTATGATCATGTGAAAACAGAAAGGCGTTATCGTCAGCCGTTTTGAAATGAGAGCACTTTCAATTTTTAACACAGGGAGATATGGCGATTTTCAAAACGTTGTCATCTTCATGTTTCTGGACATTTTCCTTAGATGTTTGGCAATTATTGTAGGCCTGACAGAGGGCTATAATAATGTGAAAACAGAAATGCGTTATCACTAGCCGTTTCTAATTGAGAGCACTTTTCGTTTCTCAGCCAATCAGATTCCATTATCGTAGCCTAGCAGTATATAATGGTTTCATGTACATTGTTGCCAAGTGCTATTTTTCCATTATTATTGTAACGTATTCACTAGTTAAGTTACGGAAGTACGTCGATTCTTTAAAACGTTGTCATTTCCACGTTTCTTGATATTTTCCTTAGATATTTGGCACATTGGTAGGCCTGAGTGAGGGCTACGATCCATTATAAAAAGAAATTCATTAACAAGAGACGGATTGAAAAGAGAGCGCATTTACTGCGATTTTCTTGGCCGCCAGGGAAGTGTCTGTTTCGCTTGGAAATGGTGTAAAACGTCCAGAAAAGTTGTTTCTGGCACATGTGTCTTTCAAAAATTGAATTAGAAATTTCTTTTAAGTGCTGCCATTTCAATGTTACTGGACATTTTCCTTAGATATTTGGTAATTATGGTAGGCCTGACGGAGGCCTATGATCATGTGAAAACAGAAAGGCGTTATCGTCAGCCGTTTTGAAATGAGAGCACTTTCAATTTTTAACACAGGGAGATATGGCGATTTTCAAAACGTTGTCATCTTCATGTTTCTGGACATTTTCCTTAGATGTTTGGCAATTATTGTAGGCCTGACAGAGGGCTATAATAATGTGAAAACAGAAATGCGTTATCACTAGCCGTTTCTAAATGAGAGCACTTTTCGTTTCTCAGCCAATCAGATTCCATTATCGTAGCCTAGCAGTATATAATGGTTTCATGTACATTGTTGCCAAGTGCTATTTTTCCATTATTATTGTAACGTATTCACTAGTTAAGTTACGGAAGTACGTCGATTCTTTAAAACGTTGTCATTTCCACGTTTCTTGATATTTTCCTTAGATATTTGGCACATTGGTAGGCCTGAGTGAGGGCTACGATCCATTATAAAAAGAAATTCATTAACAAGAGACGGATTGAAAAGAGAGCGCATTTACTGCGATTTTCTTGGCCGCCAGGGAAGTGTCTGTTTCGCTTGGAAATGGTGTAAAACGTCCAGAAAAGTTGTTTCTGGCACATGTGTCTTTCAAAAATTGAATTAGAAATTTCTTTTAAGTGCTGCCATTTCAATGTTACTGGACATTTTCCTTAGATATTTGGTAATTATGGTAGGCCTGACGGAGGCCTATGATCATGTGAAAACAGAAAGGCGTTATCGTCAGCCGTTTTGAAATGAGAGCACTTTCAATTTTTAACACAGGGAGATATGGCGATTTTCAAAACGTTGTCATCTTCATGTTTCTGGACATTTTCCTTAGATGTTTGGCAATTATTGTAGGCCTGACAGAGGGCTATAATAATGTGAAAACAGAAATGCGTTATCACTAGCCGTTTCTAATTGAGAGCACTTTTCGTTTCTCAGCCAATCAGATTCCATTATCGTAGCCTAGCAGTATATAATGGTTTCATGTACATTGTTGCCAAGTGCTATTTTTCCATTATTATTGTAACGTATTCACTAGTTAAGTTACGGAAGTACGTCGATTCTTTAAAACGTTGTCATTTCCACGTTTCTTGATATTTTCCTTAGATATTTGGCACATTGGTAGGCCTGAGTGAGGGCTACGATCCATTATAAAAAGAAATTCATTAACAAGAGACGGATTGAAAAGAGAGCGCATTTACTGCGATTTTCTTGGCCGCCAGGGAAGTGTCTGTTTCGCTTGGAAATGGTGTAAAACGTCCAGAAAAGTTGTTTCTGGCACATGTGTCTTTCAAAAATTGAATTAGAAATTTCTTTTAAGTGCTGCCATTTCAATGTTACTGGACATTTTCCTTAGATATTTGGTAATTATGGTAGGCCTGACGGAGGCCTATGATCATGTGAAAACAGAAAGGCGTTATCGTCAGCCGTTTTGAAATGAGAGCACTTTCAATTTTTAACACAGGGAGATATGGCGATTTTCAAAACGTTGTCATCTTCATGTTTCTGGACATTTTCCTTAGATGTTTGGCAATTATTGTAGGCCTGACAGAGGGCTATAATAATGTGAAAACAGAAATGCGTTATCACTAGCCGTTTCTAAATGAGAGCACTTTTCGTTTCTCAGCCAATCAGATTCCATTATCGTAGCCTAGCAGTATATAATGGTTTCATGTACATTGTTGCCAAGTGCTATTTTTCCATTATTATTGTAACGTATTCACTAGTTAAGTTACGGAAGTACGTCGATTCTTTAAAACGTTGTCATTTCCACGTTTCTTGATATTTTCCTTAGATATTTGGCACATTGGTAGGCCTGAGTGAGGGCTACGATCCATTATAAAAAGAAATTCATTAACAAGAGACGGATTGAAAAGAGAGCGCATTTACTGCGATTTTCTTGGCCGCCAGGGAAGTGTCTGTTTCGCTTGGAAATGGTGTAAAACGTCCAGAAAAGTTGTTTCTGGCACATGTGTCTTTCAAAAATTGAATTAGAAATTTCTTTTAAGTGCTGCCATTTCAATGTTACTGGACATTTTCCTTAGATATTTGGTAATTATGGTAGGCCTGACGGAGGCCTATGATCATGTGAAAACAGAAAGGCGTTATCGTCAGCCGTTTTGAAATGAGAGCACTTTCAATTTTTAACACAGGGAGATATGGCGATTTTCAAAACGTTGTCATCTTCATGTTTCTGGACATTTTCCTTAGATGTTTGGCAATTATTGTAGGCCTGACAGAGGGCTATAATAATGTGAAAACAGAAATGCGTTATCACTAGCCGTTTCTAATTGAGAGCACTTTTCGTTTCTCAGCCAATCAGATTCCATTATCGTAGCCTAGCAGTATATAATGGTTTCATGTACATTGTTGCCAAGTGCTATTTTTCCATTATTATTGTAACGTATTCACTAGTTAAGTTACGGAAGTACGTCGATTCTTTAAAACGTTGTCATTTCCACGTTTCTTGATATTTTCCTTAGATATTTGGCACATTGGTAGGCCTGAGTGAGGGCTACGATCCATTATAAAAAGAAATTCATTAACAAGAGACGGATTGAAAAGAGAGCGCATTTACTGCGATTTTCTTGGCCGCCAGGGAAGTGTCTGTTTCGCTTGGAAATGGTGTAAAACGTCCAGAAAAGTTGTTTCTGGCACATGTGTCTTTCAAAAATTGAATTAGAAATTTCTTTTAAGTGCTGCCATTTCAATGTTACTGGACATTTTCCTTAGATATTTGGTAATTATGGTAGGCCTGACGGAGGCCTATGATCATGTGAAAACAGAAAGGCGTTATCGTCAGCCGTTTTGAAATGAGAGCACTTTCAATTTTTAACACAGGGAGATATGGCGATTTTCAAAACGTTGTCATCTTCATGTTTCTGGACATTTTCCTTAGATGTTTGGCAATTATTGTAGGCCTGACAGAGGGCTATAATAATGTGAAAACAGAAATGCGTTATCACTAGCCGTTTCTAATTGAGAGCACTTTTCGTTTCTCAGCCAATCAGATTCCATTATCGTAGCCTAGCAGTATATAATGGTTTCATGTACATTGTTGCCAAGTGCTATTTTTCCATTATTATTGTAACGTATTCACTAGTTAAGTTACGGAAGTACGTCGATTCTTTAAAACGTTGTCATTTCCACGTTTCTTGATATTTTCCTTAGATATTTGGCACATTGGTAGGCCTGAGTGAGGGCTACGATCCATTATAAAAAGAAATTCATTAACAAGAGACGGATTGAAAAGAGAGCGCATTTACTGCGATTTTCTTGGCCGCCAGGGAAGTGTCTGTTTCGCTTGGAAATGGTGTAAAACGTCCAGAAAAGTTGTTTCTGGCACATGTGTCTTTCAAAAATTGAATTAGAAATTTCTTTTAAGTGCTGCCATTTCAATGTTACTGGACATTTTCCTTAGATATTTGGTAATTATGGTAGGCCTGACGGAGGCCTATGATCATGTGAAAACAGAAAGGCGTTATCGTCAGCCGTTTTGAAATGAGAGCACTTTCAATTTTTAACACAGGGAGATATGGCGATTTTCAAAACGTTGTCATCTTCATGTTTCTGGACATTTTCCTTAGATGTTTGGCAATTATTGTAGGCCTGACAGAGGGCTATAATAATGTGAAAACAGAAATGCTGTAATACAAGAAAGAGAAAAACACTGTAAACAATTCAATTTTTATTGCCAGGCTGTCTTCGGTTTTAGCGTCCCAATTACACTTTCCCGTTGTAAAGTCCTATGCTTTGCATGATTTGGGACGCGGTGGGCTAAGACTGCCATAATCTGGAAAAAATGTATCATTAGATTTTTAGTAATCGATCTGATTAAAGAGCCTATCTTTCTTTCGATTTCCAATCTTTCAGTGAATCAATAAGTCGATCAATCATCGTTTTTGTCTTATCATCAGCAAAAGTCTCAGATGAAATAACATAAATAAATCGTAAATATAAGGTTCAAAGTTAAACACCTAAAATAAATCTGAATAATATTATTATTAAATAAATGACCGAATTCATCCGAATCCCGGTCCACGCTACGACAAGACCTGGAGCAGTAGCATACGCGAAGAAGATTAAATAAATTTATTTGCGATTAGCATACAAGTGGAGCCTGCAGCAATCTTCATGAACTGGTCAAGTCTGTTTGTATGTGCATTTGTTGTAGGGCCCCTTCAAGCTTTCACTACTCAGAGGCGCTCCCGAATGCAGAGCGGACACTGCATCGGTGCTTCACGCCGAGGCGCTAAGCAATTATGAGTGAAAGACTTGCCAAGGTCATTAAGCGGCGAGGTGGATTTGAACCTCGAACTTTCCGGCTCCAAGGCAACGACGCCACCACTTCACCACCGCGCCCCACAAGTCATACGGAATCCCTCAAGGATCTATTGCAGCGGTCTTACAGTAGGCCCTATACAATTCATGTAGGTTAACGTTAAGGTCGCATTGGGAGGAGAGACGTTTATAAGAGAGGAAAATGATTATAGCACCGTTTTTAAAATCGTGGAAATTTACAGACGGTCACAAATTTAGTTTATGCATTACATTAGCCTATTTATGCATTTGCGATAGACTAATTTTTAGAAAATCGTCTTTATAAACCGTTAGACTAGTAGATAAATTGGTTGCAGACCACGTTGAGGCAACTTAATTGTCGCTTCTAAAGCAGGTTCTTGGCGCCCGTATATTGTCCAGCTCGCATCGTTCACATAGCGAAGCGTTGGCCTCAATGCGTATATCTGGGAATGCAACTGTGGGGCGCGGTGGTGTAGTGTTGGCGTCTTCGGCCTGAAACTCCGATGCAGTGTCCGCTCTGTAGTCGGGAGCGCCTCTGTGCAGGGAACTTGAAGGGGCGCTATAAAAAGTGCACAAACAAGTTAAAATGAATGTGACGTGTTGTGCTGCAATACAATGTACCGTGGGATGTAATGAAATGCACAATTATGCAAGACGATGCAATGCAATACAATGCGAAGGCTGAGTTGGAATGGATCCAGATTTGACCAGGGCCTATGACAACAGAGGCCGTTGTCCTGGACAGAAATTTGATTGTTTGGCATAATACAGCTCTTTTGAAGGTTGACCAGGGTCTATGGCCGTTACCCTGGACAGAAATTTGATTGTTTGGCATAATACAGCTCTTTTGAAGGTTGACCAGGGTCTATGGCCGTTGCCCTGGACAGAAATTTTGTTGGCATATTACAGCACTTCAGCGCGTTTTTCCCTTTGTGCTATACAAAGTGCATAAACAAGTGCACAAGCAAACAAACAATTGCAATCCTTAAAAGAGGCGTTAAGAAACACTCCTCTGGTCGTTTCATAAAACTGAGTCGCAACAAAGCCAGCAGACTAATAAATAATCAGCGTTGCCCTTCTCCTATACCCAGGAGTCCAGGACTGCCACTGCAGGAGTGTGAGCATAGGCAGAGTTGGCTTGCTGCTGCCTGAGTTGCCCCATCATTAGCGCGCTCGACAAAAGCGCAAAAGCGCGCCGACAATTTCGCGCAGTAAGATTTGCACGACAAATGCGCGCCGACGAAAGCGCGCTGCGCAGACTATAATTATTACACACTTCAAGGCATTTCCACAAAACAACAAAATTCTTGTTATTGTCATCAAACCAGCTTCTATTTAAACAATAACTAAGACTTATTTTCATCAATCCGGGTTATTTTTAAGTCTGACTTCTTTTCATCAACCCAATTTCTTCTTTAGGAAGAGTTATTTATTTTAATCATTCCAAAATTTAATCGTGAATTCTTTTTATCAGCCCAGGTCCCAGATGGAAATGGGAACGCTGAGAAAATCTGACCTAAGAGTGGAAGTCTCATCCCGATTTTTGGCTTCTAAGTATTGTCCAGTCAGAATATTGTCCGATGCGAAATGTCCGTCTCCAAATTGTCCGACTCCGAATTGTTCTACTCCGAACTGTTCAGGAACTCCGAGATGTCATCGAACAAGACGGTTGAAGGCATGGCCGGAAGGATAGAAGAAAGGACGGACGGAATTCTTAAACCGCTTACAGTGGCTCCTTCGTTTATATATCATGGAGTATGCAACCATAAAAATGGTGTCTAAGGGTTCGCTATTCTTCCAATAGGAGGAGGAGGAGGAGGAGGAGGAGGAGAAATTGCAACGTGTTTAAATTCATATACTGTATGATTTTAACCGTTAAGCAATGTGTATAAAAGAGTCTGCTCCTACCGCTATAATAATATTATATTATTATATCCAGTTTGAGGACACCGTATATGCAAAGAGCATTGTTGTCGCCCTCCTCCTCCTTCATCCCGGCTTATGACTGGCACTATAAAAGTACGAACAGTTATCATAGCTCAGGAAGTGTCCGAGACAGAGGGGGTTGAGACTGGCTCCGTTCTCGAGGGAGGGGTGGGTCTTCAGCTGACTGTTCCCGGGACAATGAGAACTGATCCGTTGGTCAGCGCGTAGTGACAGTGGCATTCCGTTACCATGGCAACCGGCGACTGGAGCTGAACGAGAAGCAGGAAGTAGGTAATGATGACGCCGATTATCTGGAAATAAAGAACATCTATTATAATAGCACGTGCATTTATTATTTATTTAGGCCTATTACTTGTTTATTATTTATTTGTTATTTATTTACTGAGAATTTGATCAATGATTGGGTTGCAGTAATCGTCACCAAACCAATGTGATCATTGTCGTCGTCGTCGTCATCATCATAATCGTCATCATCATCATCGTCGTCGTCGTCGTCATTATCTTCTTCTTCTTCTTCAACATCTCTACAACCATCATCATCATCTTCGTTGTCATAATCACCGTATGCATCGTCACCACTACCACTGTACAGTCATCATCTTTACTCGTTATCAGTGCCTTCGTTATCATCACAATCACCATCATCAGCATCATCATCAACTGTATCAACAACATTGTAAAATTTCCTTGACAAAGGAACAATTTTCCGCTACGTGAAAGTTGCTTACCGTCAGTAAAGCCGGTTTATTGAGGACAAACATATCGAGGGCAGTCAGACCAATCGATGTTCCAGTTAGTTTACTGAGGAACATATTCACCTCCAGCTGTCTGGAACCAGTCTGCTGAACTTTGATATTGTACATGTCTGTCAAAGGAGCGTGAGCCTACAACAGCAGAAGCAACAACAACAACAACAACATCATCATCATCATCACAATAATTTTCATCACCACCATGATCGTCGTCGATACGACACGATTCAATACAATACAATACGATACATTACAATATAATACACTAAGAAACACCAAATACAATTTATATTGGTTGATCTAGTATGTCGATGGATTATACCTTCATTTTTACCTTCACTTTTACCTATGCCAAACTTACCTTCCTTCTGCCTTTGATTAACTTACCTTTACCGTATACCTACAGACTGCAGCATGTCTAGTGCCCCATGTGATCTGCTCAACCACGAACAGCTGCTGTCGAGAGCTTTTAGCGAGACGCAGGGATAAGAATAATATTATGATCAGAGATCTCTCTCTACTCCACCCTTCGACCCACCTGACCCACTTGTCCCTTCGACCCCATCAAGGAAGTGAGTGTAGTAGAAGAATAGAGTGCATTAATTTAGATCAGGTGAGAGAGACGTCTTTCATGGCACGGGAACTAAACAGATGCGATAGACAGTAGAGATGACACTCTGTGTCAGTTTTTGATACAACTACATGTAGCCTATGTAAGTGTGCTTGTACGCATTACATTGTATGCATGCATGCATGTATGCTTGTACGCATTACATTGTATGTATGTATGTATGTATGCACGACGTTGCACGTATGTATGTATGTATGTACATGTATGTATGTATGTATGTATGTATGTATGCACGTATGTATGTATGTATGTATGCATGTATGCGTGTATGTATGTATGTATGTATGTATGTATGTATGTATGTATGTATGTATGTATGTATGTATGTATGTATGTATGTATGTATATATGCATGTATGTATGTATGTATGTATGTATGTATGTATGTATGTATGTATGCATGTATGTATGTATGTATGTATGTATGTATGTATGTATGTAGCTTATGTATGTGCGCTTGTACGCATTACATTGTATGCATGCATGCATGTATGTATGTATGTATGTATGTATGTATGTATGTATGTATGTATGTATGTATGTATGTATGTTGTATGTATGTATGTATGTATGTATGTATGTATGTGTGTGTGTGTGTGTGTGTATGTATGTATGTATGTATGTATGTATGTATGTATGTATGTATGTATGCATGCATGTATGTATGTATGTATGTATGTATGTATGTTGTATGTATGTATGTATGTATGTATGTATGTATGTATGTATGTATGTATGTATGTGTGTATGTGTGTGTGTATGTATGTATGTATGTATGTATGTATGTATGTATGTATGTATGTATGTATGTATGTATGTATGTATGCTTGTGATTTGTTTCAACTGCATAACTGTACACTTTAACTGTAGCTGTCTGTCAACCGAATTGTTCAATTAATTATCATACTCAGACATTTAATTACGTCTTGCTGTTTTACCGTCGCTAAGGCCTCAACTAAATAACAGTAGGCCTAACAATAATATTTTTATCTAATTAAACGCCTGCAGACGAACTGCACTTTACATGTAAGCTTACAAGTTATGCAGTCATCTTAATTAACAACAAACTTAACTACTAGTCTAACAGAACAGACAGCCTGCAATACACGGCGCAGGGCTGTTTTAAAGCAATTTTTAGAATGCACAACTACTTTCCTTTCCCATCATCCATGGTAAATTACTTCCAATCGGAGGACAGTGACCATATTTGCTAGTTTAAACTGTACAGAAGTGCTTCTACAACTGCACTTTTTGTGTACAAATTAACTGCACGTTAAAAAGTCCTGACATGGCGCTAATAGCAGCCTACAAAGGGCTATAAAGCACGTCTAACATACCGTTTTTCATACGGGTACTCGAACTCATAGGCGGAGTTTGGTCCTCGTTCTTGAGGGAGGCTAATGCCTTCTTGGGGTGTGGGCTAAGCCCAAAAACAGATACCATTGTCATGGTAAAAAAGCTGAATCTGGGCCTTCTTGGGGGGGGGGGGGGCATAGCCCCCTACCCCTGATAAACTCCGCCCATGCTCGAACTCGTTACCTCTTGCTCTCTACGTCAGCATGTTATCCATTGCGTTACCTTCGTGTTGATCATGGTTGCCGTTATCGTCATGATCATGACTTGCGCCAGTACGAAGCTGCATCTGAAGACACTGATGAACCGATATGAGAAGCTGTCACCAGTCACATAGACTGCACCGTAGAAGAGAAGGCAGAGCAGAGGTACGTTGCATAGATACGTATTCGCTACGTAGTACTTGAACAGTTCGTCTGTCTCCTCCACGAGCAGGCACCTACGACGGTTACAAGGTAGGGTCGTTTCAGATAAAGTGAACCACTTTTCACGTTTGGCCACTTTGCTACCTTCAGAAGCATCGTATCAAGGATTCAAAGACATCATTTTAAAGAGCAGTGATTGCTCTATAAGGCTATGCAGTTAAACTGGACCAGTGTTGAGGTTGAGTGGGTCATATACCAATTCAAACTTTTAATGTCCAGTGGTTCTCTTTACCTGAAGTTTAAGATATAGTGAACCAGTTTTTTCGATAAAGTGAACCAGATCTTGCTTGTATCAAACTATACACTTATCCAAATGCAAAAGCCTAATAGTTTATATAAATCACAGCAGAATGTAAACATTTGCACCAATTTTAATATGTGTCAACCTAAACTGAACTTAGAAGTTGATCATGAGTTCATGCACAGGCATTGAGACTAGGCCCTATGTCAACCATGGATCTGGTAATGCTGATATTGCTCAAGAGATGGCCACATCTAGCATTCATTTGACCAATGACTTAGACCAGTGACTTAGTCATAGCTATGCAACTTTCATGTCAGTAGAGCTATCCTTTACAGATCTTATTTTGGTACCACACAGAGAGTGGCAATAGGCAAAAAGAGCACAAACAGCAAACCTCCAAAGTTTGAATTGACCAGAGCAGCCATAATTGCATTTGTGGATTCAAGATCATCGAGGAATGCAGTCAAACATAACAATAATTCAATGATGGTTAAGATTTGATTCTCTATAATTTTTTTTAGTACTGGGAGAGGCCTAATGTTAGTTCTGTGAGTCAAAATTTCTTGCATCTTATTAAAGCCTAGCTTGCATAATAAATTTTTGCTGGAACTGAGAAACACTGTGTGGTACCAAAATAATATCTGTAAAGTTGACATTGTCTCAATGCCTGTGCTTGAACCGTTGTCTTTTTCAGAGACAATTTTGCTGGTCTTTCTTTCTCCTTCTTTTCTTATGTTTTGTTCCATGATGGTGGAGTCTTCCCATTGTGGTGCAAATAAATTTATAGCTAAACTTCAAAAATGGATTTTTCGATAATAAAATTATTAGGCCTACTAGCATTAATTTGCTTACAATGTGGGCTGATTTTTATGTAGTCATAAGTAATATCCAATTTAGGCCTATCTATAATTCATTTACCAGGCTATTAGCCTATCAGATAAAGTGAACCACTGGTTCACTTTAGTTGGACTTTTGTGGTTCACTTTACCAATGTGTGCAAGCAAAGTGGACCGCATGATTAAACTGGCACAAACGGCTCGCGGAATCGTTCAATCAGACATTTAAACTGCTTTTTTAATTCATTCACATGCCCGAATTCATACAGAGAAAAATTCCCTGCATAGGTTAATGCATTTAGCCGTAAAACCGACTTTTGTTATACCCCCTCTAAAAAGTAGGACACTTCAATTTGGAAAATTTTCGTCGGCGTCCAACATGAGGTTGCTAGGTATGTTTCAAATAACCCGCTGACTTGGTAGCCAAGAGGCAGCGCAATCTAAAAATAGCCACCGCGTGAATTTGACATTAATAGTTTGGTGCACAGGCAATTTCTAGCAGAATTGGTTCACTCAACCTGATGGTTCACTTTATCTGAAACGACCCTAACTGAAGGTATGGTAATTGAATGGAAGGTAACTGAAGATATGGTAATTGAATGGAAGGTAACTGAAGCTATGGTGAGCGACGGTAATGTGAGTGAAGGTAACGTAATGTGAAGGAATCGTAATTGTAATCGTAATCGTAATCTCGAGATGTCTAGACTCTAGAGCACCCATAAAAGCGAGGCTGCGGGAATCGGTCACTTCACAGTCGCTTAATCAAAACAAAATCGATACCGTAAAACGGGGTTGCTTTGGCCCAAATTTTCGGGAAAACTGCTGTCCACTCCCCCCACAACAGAGCAATGAGCTTGAGCAAAGTGTTAAAGGAAGACATGGGGTTGATAGAATAGAACATGTGCTTATTTCTTACATATGAAGGGCATAAATTTAATTTTTAATTTTTGTGTGTGTGGACAAAGTCACCCCGGGTCCCCGGGGTCGGGGTGACTTTGGCACACAGTGGTTTTGTCGTTATTAGGCAAAGTAAACCTATTGCGGGGGTGACTTTGGCCCAGGGAATGTGTTTAAAAAAATATATAAACTTATAATAACACAAAAATGACACTGGTACTGGTACTGGTACTTGTAAAAGACTTGTAAAGGACTACTGCGAAGTCATAATTATGACAATTGAAATGTTCGTGAACTCCATATGCTTTTCAATATCAATTAATCACTTTGAACAATGTCTACACTGAAAACTAACACAAAATGACTGTGGAGCTGTATTGGTACTTACAAAAGACTTGTAAAAAGATTGGTGAGAAGTCGACTGACTAATGAAACGTCCACGAATTCCATTTACTTTCCAATGTAGGGACTTGGTGCAATTCTCCTGCAAATGTTTTCTTTGATGTATGGTAATATCTGATCCACATTTGAAGGCCAGTTCCAGCTCATATCACTTCTATCTAAACAGCTGACTTGAGCTCCTCGTTTTTTTTCTTTGACCATGCCATGAAATTGTTCACATTTGTACATGTGACTATAACAGTCACTTTTCAAGAAAGTGGTACCGTATGCTCAACCAAAAACCAGTCAAAATATCTTAGAAAGTGAAGTTTAAGCAAATACATTTATTAATTTTGACAAAAACGTAATATATACATCGTCAGCAGTAACTTATAATATGGGCCAAAGTCACCCCAAATTTCGGCCAAAGTCCCCCCAAAAAATGTTCTTGCATTTTTAACTTACTTACTAGCAACATCGCGGAAGAAACGGTGCGCCATACACATGCCATTATAATGTACATTGACAAGTGTAATTGTCACCCACGGTATTATTGACGGTAGTTCTCACAGAAAAATAATTTTGCACATCTTAAAATTTTCCATTTTTCAAGGTGTGCAAACAAATGTGAAAAATTTCAACAAATATTACAATGAAATCAATCAAATTACTTTTAAATATTCGTTATATAATGACATTTCATCAGCTGTAAAGCATTTCAAAACCACGTGATAACTACGGAAGCTGGGAGGTGTGCAAACTAATTTTTCAATTTGGGCCAAAGTCACCCAGCAGGGCAAAGCAACCCCGTTTTACGGTAGGCAAAGATCGGGACAAGTTTCGGAGAGTCAATGTTCAGTGAAAGTGAGGTACTTGATGGTAATATGAGCGATGGTAAGGTGAATGGAAGTAATACTATGTAAGTGAACTTAAGTTTGTTCAGTGACGGCAACAGTTACCGTTGTGATAAGGTCAGTGACGATTATATATAGGGGAAGCAAGGAAAGCGAAAAGGAAGTAAGTTAACTAAGGTAAGCGGAATAAAGTAAGAAACTAAGGTAAGCATCGGTAACGAAGGTAATAGAAGCTGACGTTAGGTGACGGTAATTAAGGCAATTAAGGATAAAGTTAAGTATGTAACAGTTAGGCAATCGTATTTGAACATTTTGCGTCAAAAAGTAACCGTTAATTATAGTTCGCTTTCAATTACCGGGTCACCTAACCTTCATTTGCCGTAACTTTGCTTACTACCTTACTTTCATACCTACAGGTATGGTAAGGCAAGCAACTTTAAGGCAACTCAATGTGTGGTATAGTAATGCAAGATGAATACGACGCATATCGGCAAAAACGATGAATCACGGTAATAGTTGGCACGGGTAAAGGTAACCGTCGATAACAACAAAGTAACAGTTAGGTAGTCGTAATTGAACATTTTGCACCAAAAAATTAATCGTTAGGTCTAATTATTGTTCATACCTACAGGTATGGTAAGGCAAGTAACCCTAAAGCAACTAAGACGTGCATGGAGGTAAGAAGATAATCGCGATATTGAATGCCGCGATTGAAAGCAAAAAGCTGAATGCGTTGATTAGTGATAGTTAGAGCATAAAGGGCAACGATAACAATCGATAACGACGTGAAGACGGTAAGAATGTAATTACAGTAAGAAGGTAATTACAGTAAGAAGGTAATTACAGTCACCTCCTCTGGTGCTTCATGCGAAACTTTTCGAGGTCTTCCGTCAACTGTCCATCGGCGTTGATCTTCAAGGTCAAGGTCCGACAAAGGTACTCGAACTCCTTGTAGAGCAGGTAGCAGATGATGGCGAAGAACGTCAATGACATCGTAGCCACCGCACTGTTGATGGCCGTCATCAGAAGGAACAAGACCTTGAACGCTACGGCACCCGGAGAACCCTTCGGCATCGGGTAGACGTAGACGTCGAAGAGATTCTGAATGTCATCTGGTCCGAACATCCCGTATGCCGTCACGAAGACGTTGGATCCGGAGAGGAGGACGCTGAGGACGAGGTAGAAGCGGATCCAGAAGCGAAGGGAGTTCTCGTAGGGGATGATCCCATCCGCAAAGCAAACCTGATCGATATCGAGGAAGAGACGCTGAAGTCCCTTCTTTTCTCGACGGCAGGAGACGTATGCAAGCGCCGCACGGCTGAACGCCTCGTAGAAGAAGATGCTGACCATGAGTTTGAAGAAGAGTGTGTTGCTGTCCTTGTTGACGCCAGCGAATGCGAACATGGACCTCACGAAGTTGACGAAGAGACCGAGGATGACGCAGAGACAGTAGGCTTGCTGGAGGGTGACATTTCGGAGGAGCGACAGAGGGATGCAGCCACCCTGGACGATCTTCCGAGGAATGAAGAAGAGACCGGTCGCCCGCATCGATATCATGACCGGGAAGAACTTGGCGTAGGTCAGGGAGTCCGTCAGGGTACGCAGGTCGTTGCTGTGCTGCTGGAGGGCCTTCGGAGCACGAGATCGCTCCATGGGGTTCGACCCGCCGCCGCCAGGGAACTGTTTCCTGTTCCCTTGTCCAAACGCTTTTCCCACGACCGATGGGTACTCGAAAGGGTGAACTCGATTTTTACCCGCTCGCATGTTGACTGGTTTCTCATCGAGTTCATGGTGAACTGGATCGACTTCCACTTGCAGTACGACTCTATCATCATGGACAGGTGTTGTGGTAGTGGTAGTGGTGGTAGTGTCTCCAGATTGGTTGGTCAGTGTGGATGGTAGGATGGTGTTATTGCCGGCTTTGGACTCTTCCTGAAAAAGGGTGTTTGTACAGATGACAGTGCTACCATTTTGGATGGTGCTACCATGTTGGAGCGTGCTACCATGTTGGATGATGCTACCATGTTGGATGGTACTATCATGTTGGATGGTGCTACCATGTTGGATCGTGCTACCATGTTGGATGGTACTACCATGTTGGATGGTGCTACCATGTTGGATCGTACTACCATGTTGAAGAAATGTCGCATCGCCAAGGATATCCACGGCACTTTTATCCTGCTGATACGATACCACCTCGCTACCATCTTCAGGGAATGCTTTGCTGCCAAAGATGGAAATACCGTCTGTAGATGGAAACGGATTGTTTCCACCTAATTCCTCAGACGGTTTGAACTCGACGACGCTGATGCCTTCTTGCATGAACCTCTTGTGGTTTTGCATCACCATCTCTTCACCAGCGAGATATGGCTTAGCCGTCAATATCACACCACCCTCATGTTCAAGGAGTGGCCCTACTTGCAGTGCGCAATGGTCTTGAACTGGACTCGCTGATAACCCATTCTTCGACGCTCGACCATTTTCCGGATGTTGTGGATCAGACGTGGTTGATCGAGGGGTTCCATTCGACGCTCCAGTGTCTGGTGGCACGAAGTCGGAGGTCTCGCAGGTCTCCGCTTCGAACGTGTCAGAGATTTCTTGAACAAAGATGACTCGGGTGGTTCTGGTGACCGTACTGTGGTGATTTCTTGATTTCTTTGATCCAGGCATCGTGCGTTAGAGTTGGTTCGCTCTTGATTGACAATCTGCTGTTGGGTTCAATCATTGATTGCTTGCTTGATTAAATTATTTATTTAAAAATGATTGGTTGCTGGGTTGATTGAATGTCGTTAATGCTGCTCAGAGGCGGATACAGAAATGTTTTAAAGGGGGGGGGGACATTTTCGGTGATCTTTGCGGGACAAAAATTGGATGACCTTTTTCAGTCATCCGGTCGACATTTGTGAAAAATATGCCATTTCCCCCTGACAAAAATATGATGGGGGACACGTCCCATGCAATTTTGAAATGAGGTGCCATGGCCGGATTGGCCCTCCTGGATCCCGTATGCGGACGTTTCGTCTACGGACGATTCGTCCACGGACGATTCGTCACAAGGAATAAATTGAATAAATCCAGCTTCCGTTTAGACACGCGTTCAAATAATCGTTCCAACTTCTATTTGAGCAAGAACTATGCTTCGCAAATCCAACTTCCATTTTGGAAAGAATTTGTTTCATCATTCCAGCTTCTTTTTAAGCAAAAACCACGATTTTTCATCCAATTTCCGCTAAAAACTACATTTTTTCACCAAACACTTCTCTTTAGGCTACGAAATCTTTCCATCAATCCCACTTCCATTTCAGGAAAACATATTTTCATTAATCCCGCTTTCACGCTACAAGAATTCTTTTCATCAATCTATTTTTACTCAACCACCGCTGGATGAATCGTCCGTTGATGAATCGTCCGTGGACGAAACGTCCGCGAATCCTGGATCCGCCCCTGATACTGCTACTGTGAGCTATAAGATGTCGCTAAATTGAAATTAATAATAATAATAATAATAATAATAATAATAATAATAATAATAATAATAATAATAATAATAATAATAATAATAATAATAATAATAATAATAATAATAATAATAATAATAATAATAATAATGATATCGGGTCGCGAGTTTTAATAATATAATATAATATATATACGGTGTGTCAGATTATTTTCTTAAAATTCTTTTCATCGTTTTAAATCAGGAGAGATAAATTCATCATCATAATCATCATCATCGTTATCACCATCATCGTTTTCACCATCATTTTCTTTATTTTCGTCATTTTTATGACCATCATTTTCATAGTCACCATCTTTATAATCATCTTTCTAATCGTCATCTTTATAGGCATCATTTTTATAATCATCACTGTCTTCATTAACTTTACAATAATATTTATGCATGATCGTCTTAATTACCTGATTCAGTGATATTTATCTCTCTTCGTCGAAAACTTCAATGTGATGTATGCATATCGACTAAAGATTTTCGACTATTTCATCTGTCTTACTATCTCTGTCTATGTCTCTCTAATTCTCTCTTTCAACAGACTCTGCTACATTATTATACAAACACCGTCACCGTAGGTTGCGCTAATCCGCTGCATGAAGCTGCATGTACAGCGCATTCTGCATGCTCATCCGCTTATAGCTCGTTCGCATGGCTCATTAAATTTTGCATCGCAAATGTAACTAGGGCTGCCAGCCGTCCCAGATTCGCCAGGAATCGACCCTGTGCCAGGCTATGCGTCCCGTGCCCCGGGTTGGTCCCAAATTGTCCCGAATTCGTTGCAGAGATACACTTTACAAAATGTTCATACTTATCACACTAAACCTGAAAAATTCTATGAGAAACTTATAGACCTACGATGATTTTGCGCTCTGTGCTCTAACAGACCTGATGATAATTATTAGCCTATTTCTGACAACATAAATTATACCCGTTGTCGTTGATGGGCAGCGCAATATTATAAGTTGAAGTATTCAAAACTTAACAAACCAGTACGCCTATCATATATAGGCCCTGCAGCATGCCATGCACTGACACTCGGTAGCGTTTTGTCCTATCATCCTTTCATCGACGTAGGCTACTGTTGGCCTATGTAATAATTATAATATAGGCTTTATGACTCTTCAAAGTATATATAGAAGAAAACAAACCAAATACGTTCTGCCCATACGCATACAGTACGTACATAGGCCTAGTTAGCCAATTGAGATTCCCGATTGGCGTCATTACAAATTTAGCACATACTGGGTGAACTCGATCCTCTCTAAAAAAAACACATCTCTTTTTAAGTCTTAATTTTAAGGTTATAGCCAGACTGGCCTATATAATAGGCCTATATAATTATAATCGCATAAACAAGCGCAATAGATTTCGAATCACTTACATTTGCAAAATCGTCTTTATTCTTCCACTTTAAACATCTGCAGAGAGTGCATTCAATCGTCTTCGGGTATATGATTGGTCAACTTGTTTATGATTGGTTTCAATTGAAACTATAAATAAAACAAACGACGTCTCTGCATCGATCATAAAATGGCACATCATCATCATGCAGATCGAGACTCACATTATATACGGCTCTGATCGAGACTACAATGATTTTGTGGCCAAGGATAGGCTACTATAGATATGATGACGTCATAATACACATCATTCTTGTTTATCTACCGAATGACGCCAGATTAAACTATTAACGGGAATCTAGCTACATTAAAGCCGGGCCTATTATGATAATGACGTCATAATAGGCCTACTGAATAGAGATAGAGATATTCTGAGAGAGACACGCAAGCAACAAAAGACTATATGCGTCTGGCTGTCGCCCATTAATTCATTTAAGGAATTTATATAGCGCCTCTTTCAGACGGCCTACTCAGAATCGCCCTATCCACATTCGGCCAGTGCATGTTGACTGCGAAACACAGGGACAGAGAGAATTTAAATAGGCCTACAGCTTGAATGGTTTTCGAGATTTAACTTTTCCTGCTGTTTTGGTCTGGGCACAATCGAAAAGACCCGGTGCTGCCTAGCTGGTAGCAGGGACGTAACTAGGATTTTTCGTTTGGGGGGGCTTAAGCCTGAAGTATATGACCAGTGCTTAAAGTGTAAAAAGGAAGTGCCAGGATGCTGTATTGTAATTGGTCGTGAGTGGCGGCGCCGAAGGCGCGAAGTTGCGAGTGCCGAAGGCACGAAGCCCGTTTCGACTAGGGGGTCTGGGGGAGCGTCGTAAGCTCCCCCAGCGGGTCTGGGGCTGAGCCCCAGCGACCAGCGCATTTTTGGCTGTGTCGACCTCAAATTGAGCCAATTTAGGCTCTTGTTTGCCAGCTATTTGTGAACGGAAAAGTCGCGAAAACTTTAAGAATAATAATTGGCTGTGTCGACCTCAAATTGAGCCATTTTTAGGCAGTCATGGCCGGTCGTCCGTTACGGTCCGTAACTGCATGTACGCCGTCCATGCGGTAGTCTATTTAAATTAGCCGTAAGCATACAACGGCTTGATTTCATTTGGGGGGGGGCTTCAGCTTCGTTTGGGGGGGCTTAAGCCCCCCCCAAGCCCAACGCTAGTTACGTCACTGGCTGGTAGAAGTGTGAGCTCAAGGAATCAAAAGCTCCCCCCCCCCCCAGTCGAAGCGCGAAGTGTTCGACTTCGACGGGCTGCGGAGTCAGTCTATTATAGCTGTCACTGTCAGTGACTATAAGATCAGACAAGTGAGGCCTAATGGAGCGCAGCCAAGAATTCTTAAGGCACCGCAAGTAGTAGGCCTATAGGCCTAGTTTCAGTTTAACGACACTGCATGTGCAATAACAAAGATAATTAAGCGGCGCTCTCCTCACTTATCTAAATTTTGGACTGGCTCTGGCAGATTGCAACCCAACGACTAAACAATTTCTGCCCCACAACATTATTTCTACACAAGGACAGAATCCTTGGTTTCTACCATGGTTTCTACCGGTTTGCTTCTGTGTCATTTTCTGCTATTAGATTAATTGGACATTTTTATTGTCCCAACGATTTTAAAAATCATATTCGCCAAAATTTATTTTAAATGCAGATGTTTCTATAAATTTAATATTGTTGAGATTATTGTTTTCACGGCTATTTGTGAAATATAGGGCCTACTACAACTTATATTTTATCTGTTGCATTTTATTGTCCAAAATGTCCACTCCGCATGGGCGGAGTTTGGTTTCCGTTCTTGGAGGGGCTAATGCCTTCTTAGGGGGGCTAAGCCCGGAAAATATATCATTTTCATGGTAAAAAAGCTAAATCTGGGCCTTCTTGGGGGGGCTTAGTTCCCCCTAACCCCTGATAAACTCCGCCCATGCCACTCCGTTACTGTCCCTTTCACACTTTCGCCACAATAACATTAAAAAATTGTGACCACAAATGATAGTTTTCCCAAAACTTAATGTTCCTCATGAACAAAATTGAAAGGCCTTTCATTTAATAAGTTTGTCATTGAATGAAACAATAGGCCTAGCCTACTTATTACGGGTGGAAAAATATTTTTAGCTGTCACCTGAAATATTGTCCACTCCGTTACCACACATAAATCCGTGTGCTACTACATATTTACCAGCAACTAGGCGCACTGCAGATCAGTCAAACCATTTAGTCATGTCTCTGTTTATGTATAGGCCTACTAGTCTTTACATAAGGACTTTTCGAAGTTAAACCGCAATAATATGTTCTAAAAGGTGTTACCTGCGAATGATACGTTTAATAGGTGTCTACTCCGTTACCAAGAATTAGTATAGATTAAAGATGCTCAGGTATGCATCATTTACCAGTCTTCATCTCCATAGTGAACAAAATTGATATGTAGAAAAAATTTGTCCTAAACGTGGGCAATTACAAATTGGGTGTTATATTATTTTAAAATTGTCCACTCCGTTACCTTCCACTCCGTTACATTTGGTGCCTATTTATACGTTCGGAAAGAGTAACGGAGTGGACTTTTAGAAGTAACGGAGTGGACATTTATTCGAATTACGGTAGATAATAGAAATATATTCACATACATGTGCTTACTCTTTTGTTTGTTAAGATGGAAATACTTTCCTTCATGAATTTTCAAAACTATACATGCCTAAAACATGACCATTGAGTTTTATGAACTGATATTGTTGAGCAAAATTGGCAGTAACGGAGTGGACATTTCTTTTGGCATAAAAGAATGCCGTATTGCATGTTACTGAGTAGTTTAATAAAACAATATTAGCTAAGTGGTACATTGAAGATCAGGTTATCATGCAGTTATTTGATAATGACTTAGGTTTTCGATAAAATTTATGGAGAAGCAAGTTTGGTAACGGAGTGGACATTTCTTGGGTGTCTTGAAATTCTTGAATGTTTTACAATTATCTTAACAGATATTTTCCTGCTCTGTTTTGTATTGTGATAGAAATACATTTTCAATCATGTATATTCAAAACTATGCGTGTTTGAAACATTTCCACTAAGTTTTGTGAACTTGTATTGTTGAGTAAAATTGACCGTAACGGAGTGGACAATTTTTGGGGCTTAAAAAAATTCCGCAGAGCGTGTTTCTGAGTTGATAATACAAGTTTACTGAAATTCTAGACAGGTGATGCAATGGAGTTAAGATTGACATGCAGTTATTTGATGTTGCTTTAGTTTTTCAATAAAATTTGTGGATAAGAAAGTTGGGTGACGGAGTGGACATTGCTGCTTTGGTGCTGTCAAATATTTTGCGAAAAAATATTAAACTAGAATATTAGTGCGCAACGCCAACCATATTTCTTAAAGACATACATTGATGATTAAAATAAGATAAAGAAATTATCGATTTGAAAGAAAAAAAATTCATCCAACTCCAAAAGTCAAATTAATCTAATAGCAGAAAATGACACTTCTACCGCTACATCAATATGATTGACGTCACCAGTCGATATCTGATATTTTAGTCTGTGCTCACCGGCAAATCTATGTTGGATATTATATCTATGGTCGTATATTTAACAGATGCTTCAATAATAACAGAGGATTTCAAACAAATAAATTGTGAGTGAAAACTTATAAGTGTTCTGTTGTATTAATCAGCTGAAATTGTCGTGTCTATACGATACGAAATAATGTTGAAAATTTCTGGTAGTTCTGTGGTTGGTTAATTTGGTTAAGATATTTCATCATGTACACGGTGCACATGTTCATTTTCCATGTCCCTAACTATAATAGCGGGGACCGGACATTTACCTCTGGACTTATCTATGGTCGTATATTTAACAGTTGCTTCAGTAACAGAGGATTACAAACTGTCAGTAACGAGTCGACCGTATCGTAACTGTCTGGGGGGGGGGATAAGTCTAACGGAACTTATTCCCCCGGACAGTTAACTCCCCCACCCACCAACAAACGTTTGGGTAAAAGGCTGCTGGAAGGTCAATAGACGTTGCCTCCTCTTGTTTTATTATATACTTGGCCAATGATCCGAGTTTAGGATTTTGCAAAACGGTGAAATGTCACTTGATAGGAACCTGTACAACTGATGTAACATACCAGCCGCATGAATTTGCATCATTTCAATGGAGCTCCTCTGTGCCTGTCTGCCTGGCTCGGGATCTTGACCCTCTGCCCATCGATTTTGTTTTATTAAAGCGCCTGTGAATAACCTGCTGGTTCCTGTGACTTCACTTTTGTGGGCGCTGTAGAAATCTTGAGCATACGATTTCAATTTGCACTTGCTAAACTGTGTCGATGCCATATAATTATCAGGTATTTTAATCAGTTTGTGATGAATGTGTAACTTGCCAGATAGCAAGAAACTGTGTGTGCCATGGCGCTGAAACCGTCTGCAATACTAGACCCAGAGCTGAATGAAACGATCAATTCGTTCATTAATGATCTTTTGGAGGAGTGAGTAACTGAAGTTCGCTAAAATTCGTTCTTATCTAAGTTTTCAAAACATTTGCTTTATTTCTTGGTTGATATTTACATCATCTGGTTTAACTGAATATTTAGGATTCGACAACTATTAATTATTGCTAACAATTACTGTTGTTATATTCAACCAATAAGATTAGTAGGCTAAAACTTGACCTGGTGGAGTAAAACACAACACAAGTAGGTACTGGATGACATTGAAGTCATCTTCTTTCAATCTTTATTTATCCCAATGTTCAGGAAAGAGATGGTTCAATGATGCAACTATTGAAGGAGTTTCTGGTACTGAATATATCTGGATACTGGATATTTCCTGGTTAGGCTACTCTCTGGACATGAGCAACTAATCATATGCTGAACTGGAAAGACATCATTATTACAGTTGGCAGCATTTAGAGTATAGAAAATTCTCAACCATCTTGCCACTCAGATAATGATCTGCAAGACTAACAGCAAATGGTGATTGAAATTCTCTGACTTGACAGTTCATAACCAAATCTTTTGCTAACTGATTATTGATAGATTTGTTTTGATAAGATCCCTAGAGTTGGCACTAACCTAATCCCAACCCAGGCTTCACTGTAGATAAGTTTGATTTTGGTCTGAAGTGGCATTTTTCAGTCCTTATTAGTTGTATTGTGTTTTTCCAGAAAAATAGTCGGCTCTTACGATGTATCAATGAAGACTTTACTCGTTCTCAGAAAGGTCGTTGCCCAATGTCGGTGGAGAAGTCCTAAGTAAGTGACTGGTTTTTTTCAATTTATATCCTATTTTAGCTAACTCTTTAACTTACCAAAGTGAAGTTAAATGGTACCTGGGAATTCCTATGCTGTCAGTCAATAAAGGGTTAAGGTTTTATTTGCAGAATGGAATTTGACAATTTACCAATATCACAATGATCTGATTACACATTTTTTATTTTGGAAGTTTTATATAGCGCCTCTTCATAGTAGGCTACTTAGAAGTGCTCCCGGCCCAGCCACAGCTAAATGGGACAGTATTAGGATTTTTCAGGAACAGAGTGGAGTGGTTGTTGGGAAGCCATTACCTTAGTTGACAGTAGAGATTAGTGAGTGATGCATTTTCTTCTTACTTGACCAGTTATGCCAAGGTTGCTGTTCAGTGTTTGCTGTTCACTATTCATTTTGTAGAAGTCTGGATTTATAGCGAACATTACTAATAATCAACCATAACAGTATTAAAAACTTCTGAAGTGATTCTTTGTAGTCTTATAATAATGGAAACCATAATTGCTTTTCATGACTGCAGACTTCTGGAGTTGCTGACTAGCTACAATAGTAAGAAGTAGCGTGAAGTGATATTGTTTATAACGAGGATGATGTTGATGGTGTTTTAGTGAACTTATTACTCTGATTCGACAGCAGGGAAAGAGGTTAAAAGATGCTCAGCCAAGTGATTACGGTATCACCAACATCACCGGTCGAGGTCAGTCAACTGCTTAATTTCAAATCAAACAGAATTCTTTAGCATTGACTTTTTATGACAGTTTGTCTTGCTTTCTGAACCCATCTGGAATTCTGAATTGTCTGGTTACGGTATTTGTACTAATTGGAATTTCTATTTTTAAAAGTTGTTGTGTTTCTCTTTTCAGTCACCTTGTCACCTTGTGCTGTCAGTTCGTTGAACTCTAGCGATCGTCAAGGCCAGCCTTCTCCATTGCTTTCTTTCTGATGTCGCTTCTCTTAGTTGTTCCAGATTCATTCCTGTTGTTTCTTGAACATCGTCCAACCACCTTTTCCTTGGTCGCCCTTGTTTTCTCCTTCCTTCACCGCATGCCAGCATCATATCTTTCTCCAAACCATTTGAACGCATAACATGACCAAAGAAAACCAACTTTCTTCTTAGCACTGTTTGTTGTAACGACTCATCCATATCGATACCAATTTCTGTGCGCACCCACTCATTTGTTCTTTTTTCTTTCCAAGATATTCTCTGCATCTTCCTCCAAATCCACATCTCACATGCGTTAATCTTTTTTGTCATTATCTTGGTCATTGTCCATGTCTCACAACCATATAGTACTGTCGGTATTATCAAAGCCCTCACCAGTCTTTTTTTCGTATCTGTACTCACATGCCTATCCTTCCATATTTTTTCCAATCCATTCATTGCAGTTTTTCCTATCGCCACCCTACGTTTTATTTCCGTATCGCACTTGCCCTCATTTTCTATTACAGATCCTAAAAACGTAAAGCTTGAAACCACCTCCAATTCCTCTCCGTCTATCACAAAATTGTCTGCCCCAACTGTTGTCATAATCTTTGTCTTCTTTATGTTGAAATAAAGACCAGCCTTTTCGCTTTCACTCTTTAGTCTTTTTATTAGTAGTAACAAATCTGCTTTTTTTCCTGCTAATAATGTAGTATCGTCTGCGTATCTCAAGTTATTCAGTAATCTTCCTGCTATCCTTATTCCCTCTTTTCCCTCCTCCATTTCAGCCAGCCTCATTATCCTTTCCGCGTACAGGTTAAATAAGACTGGAGACAAGATGCAACCCTGTCTCACTCCTTTCCTTATTTTAAAACTATCTGTATCTCTCATTTCTCTTTTCAGTACTGAAAATAATTCGAGACGAGTGCAAGGCGTAAGTTTAAACATTTTTCGTTATTGAAACAACAATTGCAGATATTATTTTTTATGTGTTTTACTGGAGATTTTGTCATTTGCACAGAACATCAATTGAAATGTGATGCATGTACCTAGTAATTTTAAGATGGCAAGTTCTGTAGTTAGCCTTTAAATAGCAAGTCATAAGTTCTAAGTGTCTAGACATTTCTATCATGTACCGCATTCGAGTATTTGCCGGATTCAGGTGCGATCCAAATTATGTCAAGCCATGTCACATCATTGCTTTATAAATTTATAGCTGCGTGAAGTCTTTTCACTGTCCTCTCAAAATCTACTTTCTTTTCTGCGGGTCGTTCGCACTGGGAGCACCTCTGATTAATGTGCACTTTGAGAGGTGCTATATAAATTTATACATACAATTCAGTGAATGGAGACCTCACTGCCAGACAAAACAAGTACCAGTTGCTGGTTTAAGTTTATTGTAAACAAGTATGGTTACATTACATTTACTCATCAGAAAAGATTTCCATGATTAGCTCATTGTTCATAAATAAGTTATCTGAAACCTGTTGTGGTGTGTTGTGGGTGTGGTATATTTTTTTTGTAGGTTGATGTCAAAAGACCAGAAGACGGGTCAGAGTAACCAGGAATTTAGTCTTCAGGTATTTTATTGCTTCAGACATCTGCAACATTGAAACTAATTTTACGTTTACTGTGTTATGTAATGTAGTTGTGGAATAGCCGGTATGCAATTTACGATGCAAGATTTGGGATGGAACGTTGTTGTCTGTGATCTGGTCTTGTGAATTTTTTTAGATTTCACTCCTTTTGGTGCCTATTATTTAGGAACCCTCAGCCCAGCTCTAGCAGTTATGATTTTCAGAATGTAAGGAATTCAAAGTGGTACTATGTTATTTGTGATAAAATGAGAAAATTGTGACAACCCTGTTTGCACTAAAGCATTTTTGTTTATTAAAATGCTTTAGAAACTGATATTACCAGAGGAGAGTACAAACGATTACTTGAAGCAGGAAGTTCCCAACCTCAAGGTAATTAATCTTCATGTTTCCTGTAATGTTCTGACTTTTTTCTTCAGCTTTCGTATTGTTCTAAGAGTTTTTACAGAACTTTGCAGATTTGTAATTTAGATATTTTTGGTAGTTATAGCAATTTGGCATTTGTTTCTGTTCAAACAATGTGCGCATCTGGTTGCTTTACAACATGTTCTAGTAGTTCCTGTCACATGTTTGTTATATGCAGTAAAATTCAATACAATTGGATTTGTCAAGTTGTTTTTGACATTTTTTTTATTCCTTGTGTACCTTACTATCATTAAGCGATAGAGACAATAAATTCTGTTACTATTTGGGGAAATTGTTAGAAAAGTAGTTCGAAAAGTATTTACCTATTTGTTGGGTAGTTGCCAAAAACTAGTTGCCAAAACTAGTTATAACTACTTGTCATCTGAGGTAGATAAACAGTAGTTATAAAGTACTACTTATTTTGAATGTTGTTAGAAATTAGTGTTAACAAACTTAGTAATTGGTGCCCATCACTGGTTCTGCCACTAGGAGACATAAATTATCATTTATTTACATTGTGAAATTGGTTTTTTAAATTGCTGAATATGTTTTAGAATGTGATTTCTTTTTGTTTCTGTTTCAGGTTGCGGTGATCGAGATCATAAATGAACTGATTACAGAATTGGAAACAGGGTCAGTCATTCTCAACCAGTTATTACTATTCGAAACATTTAATTTTCTGGTGTTCTACTGTTTAGAGTTTGACCTTTTACTAGCCTACATTGTAAAGTAGTCGAGTTGCTTTAGCTATTTTTGGGGGTTGTACTTATCTATTGGATAAACTCTTCTCTTTTCTTCTGCCGCTGTTAACAGAAGGGAAAAATCATCTTTTTGGCTGTGCTGGAGTCAGGAGCATGTCAGAGTAGTTTCCTTGAAGCGGTGCTATATACGGTAAATACTTGAATGAATGAATTGAGTTGCAATGGAAGATGATCTTTATGTATTGCCACCATTTTTGGTAACTTTTGTTGCTGAACTGTGATGCCCTGGTTTACCCATTGACCTCTGATCTCTGAATGAAGTGTGTTTTCTGTTGAACAGCGTTGAGAACATCTCGTCGCAAGCACTTGAACATATTCACGCAAACGAAATCATTCTGACGGCTGGAAAGTCACGCACCGTTGAAGCGTTCCTCAAGGTACTTTGCTGCAGAGATTATTCTGACCATTATTCAAATTATTATTTACTAGTCTAACCATTATTCAAATTATTATTTACTATTCTAACCATTATTCAAATTATTATTTACTAGTCTAACCATTATTCAAATTATTATTTACTATTCTAACCATGATTCAAATTATTATTCACTATTATTCTACATTATTCAAATTATTATTCTAACCATTTTTTGAGGCACTTGAAGGTTTATAATATTTACTGTAGAGTCTTTGTGCCATAAATGATTAGAAATTGAAATTGCTTATTGGCGGCATTTAAATGCCTGTGTGAATTACTCACAGAGTTGAGTTGATGAAAGACTTGAAAATTCTCTCCAGTTTAACGTATTAACTTGACATTAAGATGGAAAATTGATTCTTAAATTGATTATCAATTCATTGTATTGTATTGTATTAAATCATTTATATAGCACCTCTAATAGGGTTTGTTGTTCAGAGGTGCTCCCAGTGTGCAGGTTCATCATGGGAGAATAGGTTTTGAGAAAAGAAAATGAGGAAGAAGGATTACAAGAGCAGGATTTGTGATCATGTAGATGGTGATGTAATCAGAAATTTGTGTTATCTTGCATGACTTTTCGTTTAAGTTTTTAATCCATACAATATTGTTGCTTACTAGAAAGCTGCGAAGAAGAGGAAGTTCCAAGTGATTGTAGTTGAAGGAGCTCCTTTATTTCATGTGAGTATCTCAGCATTCTCTATGCTTGATTGTAATTTGATTAACTTATTGTCTTGGTGCTAATGATTCCAGTTCATGGTAACTTTATAAGTTTTCATCATGGGGTTGTGTCGTTGATTAAGTAAATTCAGAGCACATCCATATTAGTCATCAGTCCACCACTGCTCTGACAGTGCCAGTCCCAAGTCTGGATAAAGGTGGAGGGTGATGCTAATGATCGTTGTTATCACATGGTGTCGTTAAACTGAAATTACTTCTACACATACTGACCAGTCTTCATGGCTCCATCTTCTTGCGGTCGGAAATTGAACATCAGCGTCAAGTTTGGAGATTGAAAAACTGTGTTCCCTCATAGATTTGCTTCTAATTGGTTTTCTATAGAGTCATGTAAATAATTGTGTTACATAGACCGACCATGATTCTGAGATTGCTACAGGTGTCTGCCAGCGTGTAAGTGAACCCTCTTGTTGGGTTGCCCTAGCATGAGTAAGCTGAAAAGTTATTAACTGTTTCGTCTTGCTGTATTTGTATTTGCACTTTATTTTTTGAAGGTCCTTCAGCTTTAAGATGTTCGTTTAGAACTGTCTTGCAAATGCATCTAAGAATCATGTTACTTTAACCTTCACATGACTATTTTACGTCTTTTGCTGCTAGTCATGACATCAGTGACCACTCAGTATACTATAGAAACAGGTTAAATCTTTTTTCCATTGTTCTGTTTGAAGGGCCACAGTCTTGCGAAGAGTCTGGCCGACAGTGGCATTGAGACGTCGGTTATATGCGATGCGGCGGTCTTTGCAACGATGTCACGTGTCAACAAAGTTCTCATCGGAACACACACGGTTCTTGCAGATGGTGGACTTAAGGCCGTCTGCGGCATGAACATTGTTGCACAGTGTGCCAAGTTCTTTTCAGTTCCTGTAAGTACAGCTGCACTGCTGTAAAAATGACAGACATATGGCTGTAGTTGTCAAAGTTCTTCTCACCTCTTATTGAGAAACTGAAGTTCATTTATTCATCCATTCCGAAAACTTACATAGCACCCTTTAAAGAGGTCTGCCCTGAGGCGCTCCCAGACCAGCCACAGCTAAAGTGGAAGGTCTTGAGCAACTAGTAGAAAGCAGGAAAATTGTGATGTGTGATTTAATCCTGATAATAGAAATTCTTACTGATATAAAACCCATATTTGATAAGACATGTGTTTCCTAACTTGCCAAGTGAATCATAAGTTGCAGACATCATGTAACATTCTTCCATTGCAATTCATTCATTCAAGTATTTATATAGCACCTCTTCAAGGACACTGCTTCTGACTCCATGTTGATACCTATTAACATGTTGCTACCTATTAACATGTTGTTACTGGTTGTAGCAACATATTCCCAATATTGCACTCATTACATGAGCAAATACATATTTATCATGCAGGTATGCATACACACTGGTATGTGTAGCCATGATGATCACTGAGCATGTAATCTTTTAACTATCTAGAGTGGTTTTTGAAGTGTTCATTGTTTTTTAAGTGTTTATTGTTTTGAAGTGTTCGTTTCCTTGTTTTAGGTTGTCGTCTGTACATCAATGTTCAAATTTTCACAGAAATATTATTGTCAGGTATGAAAAAGCAATTGTTTTGTGACAAAAGCTTAATAGAATGCTTAGGTCTGACCTGTAAAATTTGATTAGCACATTGATGTAATATAATTATTGATTGTTAAATTTAATGCAACTCCCAGTTGTTTTCTCGTAAGTTCTTAAATATGTGTTCATTATGTAATTTGTAAATAATAGATTTCTGATATTCATATGTATACTGGTAGATTGAAATTTTAACAAATTTTATTAATTTATTTGCATTCCTGCTTATATAAACATTTATGTGTATCATAACATGTATTGGCTGAGGTAGTGCTACTATGACCAACTGCTTGCTCTGTCTCTGTCTGTCTGTCTGTCTCTGTGCCAATCGAGACATTTTCATTCACTTTTTCTTGGCTCTATTGAACCACGACACTTGCATAAGACTTGGCCTCTTGTGTAACGGACTCCAAATATTTTTACATTTCACATACCATGCACATTGACTAGAACTTCTTTATCTGAAGGAAAAACATAACTGAAAATTTGAAATTTTTAATTGTATGTGTAATTTAAAAATGATCATACGCTTAAGAAATTGTCATTTTCTGGTAACTGTTATTATTTATTTGACAGGATGATTTCGACAAATCTTTGTGTCCGCAGAATATCCTGTCATATACCGAAGGTCACAAAGCCCCTGGTATACAAGACTACAGTCCAGTCTTTGATTATGTCGCTCCTGACCTTGTCACACTTTATGTCACAAACATGTAAGAAATTTTAACTTTTCGTACCTCGCTTTATTGAAGCTTCATTTTTTGCAAATAAATTTTGCATGCTATTATTATCATTGCAAAATTATGCAATCATATATAAATAAACTGGTAATGTCCTTTTAGAGCCTGTAAAACATTCATGGAAATTACACATCAGAGAAACTTAGGGAAATAGTATGTATGTGTGTTTAAAAAAATTAATTATAATCATAACACAGATGCTGTATATGTCAACTGGGATGATAATATGTGGCGGTCCACACCGAAATCAGTATTGTGTCGCATTTGCAACATATTGGGTTTGATGCATCAATTCAAAGGTCTTGACTCAGGCCTCAAATTGAATTTTTTTTATTGATCTAGCATTATTCTAACTCAAGATATAAACAAAAGTGAATTAAATTATTAATTAATTTTTTTAAACACATATACGTACTATTTCCCTAAGTTTCTCTGATGTGTAATTTCCATTCACAATCAAACTAATCGATGGGAATTATTTCCAACATAATACTGATTTCGATGTGGATCGCTATTTAATAATAATGGGAAATCATTTGTTGAAACTAAAAAGTTGTATACAAGGCAGGTATTATGGTCTGACTCATGGTCTGTTTTCTTCTGTAGTGGAGGTCAAGCCCCAGCCTACGTCTACCGACTTATACAAGAACTGTATTCAGTCGAAGACAACGAATTCCTGTAGGCTGAAATTGGAATTCTGCTGAACATTTGGAGCAACGTTTTAGCTTGAGACATGCTGAATAAAACACTGGCTGTAATGGTACAGATGGATTGAGAATGACGTCATTTCTGTAGTCTCTCGCAATGAACCTTAAAATATTATGCTAACAAAATTGATATATGAAACAGTTTTTGCGGTTCAGTTGCTTTTATTACTTATTTATAAGCAGATCAAACTTGAAAGCACGACTTCGGATTCATCGTAAATTTCACTGGAATATCCTGATAACACACATCATCGGTTATTAACATAATTTTGGTAAACATAAATTACATGCTGTGGAGTTTGGGGCCATTCCTTGTACCCTTGTCGGCGTTTTGGTAGTGCCTTGCCCATTTGCAGTTGTATTCAGTACAAATGCCAGGCAAAGATATCAACAGTAAGTAATATAGTAGCTTCTTCTTTACGTTCTCTGCCAAGCGGCAGGTCCAAACGTCCAATGTCTCCACGTTTCCCGCTGTTGTGGGAAACGTGGAAATATAGTAGCTACATGTCATAAAAGAACTACTGGTGCAACCCCTATACCTTCGTCAAGATTTGCATCTCACACAATCATGTTCGCATTTAGAAAACAACTTGAATCAGTGGCTCACAAAGTAGCAACATAAGTGTACTGTATCACCAAACCAGTAATACACATTTACACAAACCTTGCACATGCTATTTAAAAACTTGGGAGCTGAAACAATCTCGAATTTTCTTACATCTATCAAGCAACTCTTTCCAAGCTTCATTCACATCTTCAACAGAACTTTGCTAATTTCAAGAAATCATTGTAAAACATGTCATCACTTTGTCGGGACAAACTCCACAATGAATATTAAAGCAACGCAATTCCATGGAATGTGTTTTGAGAGCACTTCTTTTATACAATGTTCACAATCAACCTAATTCAATCGATGGGAATTATAGTCTCAAAATAGACTCAGAAAAAACCACAGTTCAAACAAATAATTCACAAATAAATTTATGCAAAATGAATGATGCTCGTAATATGTACATAAATGCAGTTGCGGGAAACTTGTTCTTTTGTGATTTTATTGTAAAATTACTTTAACTGCTTACATATATTTGTTCTTTAACAATTGACATACATTTGAGAATCTGTTCCCAGACTAATAGAAAACTTATAAAATAAAGAAATGAATATTTTGACCCAAGTATCTTCTAAGTTCTGTGACTCATGACTGTAGTGTTGATGATTTAAAATGGTTTAGATATGAAACATCCCATGCCTTCAAATACAATTCGACTGGAAGTGGCAACATTAAAACTGTTCGTGATTAAAGATTCTGTTGAACAGCAAAATTTCTCTAGAGTTTTGTTGCATGTGTGACAAACAACACCATGCAGAAACTAGTTCTATTACATCCTGTCCTCTCTTGATTATTCTTCTAATAAAAAAACATTTTCTAACTATAATTTAATAAATTTCTGTAATGATACAAACTGCCAACATGCAACACAGGCTGTTTATATATTCTAAGAGGTCAGTTTATTCAATTACAACAAAATCCACATCAGACAACAGACATGAGGATGTTGCTTGGTTGCTGATCGTTGCTACTTAGAGTTCCTCCATGTCTTAGAATCATTACCAGTCGAAGTATCAGCGGTACGCCAGCCACGAGTGACCTGTAGAGCCAGGTTGGCAGTGGAGGGGTGGAGCCAAACGGGGCGAACCACAAACCTCGCCGTGTGGCATCGCGGATATGATGAGACGTCCAAGCAATAAAGAATATGAGTGGAATGTTTGCAAAGATTGGATGAAGCTTTAGCGGACAAAGGTATTTGAGTGCAACGTAGAGAAGACCGGTGATCACTGGAATCAGCGTACTGTTGTGAAACGGACCACGTTTCGTCGGCAACAACGCTGCCTGAAACAATAGATGTTACGTCTTATTTATTAAAATTATACAACAATAAACCGTTAGAGTTAGGTCAGTGAAAAAATTTCCTATGTAATTTTTTAAAACCAGCATTCTATGCATTTTTTTATAAGTCCTGCATGTATCATAATCTTTTTCCATTCTCATAAGGCAGCAACACTTGATTCTGGGTCATAATCCGGAAAAAATTTCAGTGTACTGAATGACAAATAAGAAACTGATGAAATGCAAAACGCACTGTAGGTCTTTACAGGAGATCACTTAAACTTAACCATGTTATAGATGGAGAGATAAACCAGAGTTCTTGCCCCCTCCAAATGTACAGATTGTCTACACTCATTCATTCATTCATTCATTCATTACGAGAAGTTACATAGCTCTTCAAGTGCAGCAGCCAAATAAAACTATTTTAAGACTTATAAGAGAGGAATGCCTGAGGAGTTCTAGGAGCAGAGCATCAAGGGGAGTCCATTACAGATTGAAGTGCCCAGAAAGCATGTTTCTGCATAAGTGGAGGTGCGAGCAAATGGGACAGATAGCAGAGCTTGTTCAATGTTCAGCTGAATGAAGGGAGCGCAAGTGATGAGCATTAAGAGTAGGGTTATAGAGCTCACAATAGTAGGCAGGAGCAAGGCCTTGCAGACAGCACCAGACTACAGCAGCGATCCTATACTTGGCGGGCAGCCAGAGGACAACGTCACATAATTATAACTGGAGATGTGGCTGAATTTGAGTATGCGGCCAATAATTGTATGTGGTCAATGTGCTCAGAGATGCAATGTAAACTTGCGATATAATTATTAGGAAAGGCTTGTTTTCTACAGCAAAAAGCAAAAGAAATTTTCAAACCTGTATAGAAAGTGACATTGCGGTGATCAAGTGATCTACATCCACACCAAAAGCTAAAGCTCCACTCAATGCCACTTCGAATAGAGGATGGACAGAGTACAACTGACCAACACAAACTATCGCCCAGGAAAGTGCACCAACCGCTCCATGTGTGGACACGTCGGCCAACGCCCGCTGCCACTGAACAAGGGCGGAACTTGATATCGCCCAATCACCCAACACACATATCAACAACATCAACAGCTCAATCACCACCACGACTGGTGCTATGATGCTTTCAATCATGATCAGGTTAAATTATAGACAGTAGTTTTTATAGTCTTTATGCTAAAAAGTTCGTAATCTATATTCTTAAAATCTATATGCTGTAATCGCTTGTTATATATGCTCCAAAAGTTTTTAATATATACGATGCAAAAGTCCTGTCATGATTGTCAGCGCTGATAGTAAATGTATACCATAATTCCTAGGTAACTGGATATGACGCTGGCAAGCGCTGCGCTGTACTCGCTATTGCAGTCCAACGACCTATTAAATATAGCTGCTGGAGTCGCAAATTTTCTCATTAAATAATATTATGTATCTCCGACAGATGGGTGAAAATACTTGTACAACACGAATCTGTGGTACATTCTTCGGTTAAACCGTAGTTTAGGCTGTTTAATTATTTTTTTATCGATATCCCGTAGTTTAGGCTGTTTAATTAATAAACGCCTAAAATCATGAATGTAACGCGCCATAAAACGCGCTATTCCAATTTCTGAACATTCGCAACCGGAAGTAGCAATATAAACCGAAAACGCGAGAAGATGGAAGCTGGATTGACGAAAAAACGGTACTTTTTTTATCCGACAACCAATTTCTTACATTCGATGACAAATATTTAGTGACGAAATAGAAGCGGGATTTTACGCATGAGGGTCGGTTAGGGCTCAGGTTAGGCGTCGTGAGGGTCGTTAGGGTTAGTTTTAGGGTTAGTGTAGTCATTCTGCTGAAAATGAAGCTGGATTGATCAAAAACGCTTGAGAAGTAAAACCTGGATATAGGCATTTTATACCTGAAATGGAAGCTGGATAAAGGCATATTTATAGTTGAAATGGAAGCTGGATTGAACCTGGCGATCCAGAAATTACTTGTATATCATTTATACACATGCAAATAATTTAACAGCCTCACTTTTTGGCCAAATAATTAAACAGCCTAAACTACGGTTTAACCCATTCTTCCATCTTTCACTGGGATGTGAAGTTAGATGCTTCTGATGTATTAAAACTTCACAGAAAACAACAGAAGTACTGAACAGTATCAACCGTCAATTCACTCTAATTTCATGCTAAAATCACTTTGAAAAGTAAAATTTATCCTATACAATCTGTATATTAATCTTGCTTATAAATTGCCAAAATTCTCAACGTATTGCCTAAGTCTTTCCCTCTGTTTACTTTCGTTATCGCTCAGACCACTGAGACCAGCGTTATGAAACAACGAGTATTCATCAGAGGATCGTTTATTATTATTATCTATGGCCAAAACAGCTATCGTAATAAATTACAAATAACACAGTAAGCTTATTTAACCAATTTAACCAAACATAGCTTTGGTATAAATAATCAATTGTTATTTATACTGTGATAATAATAATTTTCGCTTACTGTTCAATAATAATTTTCGTTTTTTCATCAATCGTTTATTCAGTAATCGTAATCGTAAACTCGGAATTTCTACACAAAAGCTAAGTCGCGAGCATCCGCTAATCACAGGCGCTCAATCAAAAAGTATTAGGCTGGAGGTCAAGATCCGGAGAGTCAGACGAGGATTTAGACAGATGGCTATAATGGTGGGTGAAGTTTAGAGTTTAAATGGCGTGGGAGGTAGACGGAGGTGGAAGAATTCGGATAGGAATAGTAGCCTAGGATCGGTGAATTAGCTCAGCTCAGGAGAGCTTAATTGGTTACAAAAATAAAATAGGCATATTAAACGGTCCTTAGACCTAATCTATATCTATAATGGAGTTCTCATATAGCTGCTCCTATTACTCTGGGACTTTCAGATCTCTGCAGAGTTTTTCACGAAGGTTCGTTCACTTCTGACCTGAAAACTCAGAACCATCCATGCATCGGCAAAGTTACCATTCATATAATTGTATCGCTGTATCTAACACACTGAACTGAAAAGGCAAGTATTATAGCTAACTGATGTAAAAATTGACCCATCTGATCCACTAGCAGGTGTGGTAGGAAAGAAATACTTGCGCATAATAAATTGATCATAACATGTGTTAGTTACGGAAGTTTCTTGCCGAGATCTAGCTATTGGTCAAAACATTTAGAAAAGTCAGTTTTTCATTGGATGAAATTTTTTTATCGTCTTCTGATTCGCTAATGCGAACCGGAAGCAGTTCACTCAAATGCGAAGGAGGTAAAATTAAATAGAATTTTGTTGAGTTTAAGTTGTTCGATTTAATAGTGCAATAAAATCATGCGTGAGCTCTTATTATGATCATATAGCGGTTGGTTTTGATCAGTTACTGCGTAAAGGTATATATTATATATTTTATAAGCGTTATCCTAAGGACTTTTGTGAAATTATAGTCCTGTTAATGCATCATGCAAGCGTTTATTACTCAAGTGTAGTGCGGTCCGGATCCCCGTAACCCGAATCGCCGAAACGAATATGGGTAGTATCCCCGAAGTCGATTTACTAAGTGTAAGACACACAACATAGTAATTTTTACACGCATTAACCCAGCATTGTGGTAAACACGCACAAAGGTACCGTACTCCAAACAATATGGCTGCCAACGAATGCCGTAAAATTAGAACGCGATCGATCGACGACATCGCAACATGCATCTCAACATGCAAAGCGTCAGGGTCGGTTAGGGCTCAGGTTAGGCGCCGTGAGGGTCGGTTAGGGTTAGTTTTAGGGTTAGTGCAGTCATTCTGCTGAAATTGAAGCTGAATTGATGAACAATGTCGTCTATAGGTCGCGCTCTAATTTTATCGCATTCCTTGGCAGCCATATTGTTTGGAGTACGGGCACTCAGTGTGCGTGTTTACCAGCATTGGGCTTTCACTATCGAGAGTCCTTCAATGTGGAATGACCTTCTTTTGTAATTCATAGCGGATTCTGGTGGGGTATTGACCTGCATCTCTTCGCAGCTTGAAGGGCGTTCTCTTTTCACGAACAAGTCTGTTAGGCTGAGAAGCGCTTCACAAATGCTCACATTAGATCAGATTTAGATTAGATTATATGAGGAACTTGGCTGAACTATTGACTGTGTGGTGGGATCAGATGTCATGGTGAGGTGTATTTGCCATGGACCTGGAAAATGAAGAACTACTAATGTTTTGTTTTGATTGCCTTCTCAGTGGATTTGCTCATTGAGTTGATTATCTTGTTCCTAGTTATGTAGGTGATTTCTAAGGTTTACTCTTTTGCACACATCTCAACTGTATTAAATATATAAAGTCAAATGAGAATATTGAAAATTCTGTTTCAGATAGAATTTTCCGCTGCGTTATCATGAATTCTCTGGAAGTGTTGAACGTCCTCCGCATATCTTGTCTAACGGTTTGTACAACTTAATTACAAATTTATTGGTTTCCTCTTAACATGATTGGCAAGAGTAAAATTTGTGTTTATATATTTAAGACTTTATTTTGTGAGCAGACTATCTAGACACCCTTTCTCACCATGCTATGAAATTACTAGGAATGTGGGTTTAATTTCATCAGACATTCAATTTCCTGTTGTGGTGTGGTGCCACTTGAACCTATCACTTGCCTTCACCTATCATTTGTCCTTAAATATCACTTGCCTTCACTTATCACTCACCCACACCTATCAGTGCCCTTAAGTCTGTGTGTATGTGCACTTGATATAGCACCCATTGTTCAAAGCTCTCTACTCAGAGGCGCTCCCATCTATAGCACGAGCAGTGAATTGGAGTTTCTCGCCGAAGCACCGAGCAATTGCGAGTGAAGGATTTTCCCAAGGTCCCTATGCAGCGATTTGAGGTGGATTAAAACCTGCAACCCTCTGGCTGCAAGGCAACGAACATACCCACCGCACCACCACGCCCCACAAAGTATCTCTTACCCTCATCTATTTTCTGTCCACCAAGTGATGATGCATTGTTCATTGTGGATTTTTAACGTTCTTAAGTTGATTCATCATAACAATTATGATTGTTGCCTTTGCTTCATTGTTAGGCTGATGTTAATATTCGCGCATCTAGCCAGAGTGGACCGAGTCGAAGTATTGTACGATGGATTGCCAGCAAATTGCCTCTGGCTCCAGCAAAGAGATTTTACATTCATGTGAGTTGATCTGCTTATCTCTCTACGCTAATTTGAAGACTATGTATTATGATGTTGCGGTTTTACTTTATAAGGTGCAGTGATGAAAGAGCAGCATATGTTTTGTTAAATCAACGCATATGCTGAATGGGAAGATAAGATAATTTATCTAAAACTTATTAAAGAATATGAGACCACGATTCATGGTTATTTATTATTTACTGCTGATGATTCATTAATTCTAAGGGCTGATACAGCGCTCCTTCAAGAAACCTACTGAGGAGTGCTCCCGCCCACCTGCCGCTAAAGAAAAAGAACTTGAATAAATTATGAAGCAACGCTAGATTGGTGATATGCACAGCTCTAAAGAGAGGAGGGATTGTCATTGCACATGACGTATGGTCTTATGGTTGTCGTTTGCACGGTCGTTTATTAATGATCATTAATTAATGTCCATATAATAATTAGTTCCCAGATGAATTGTGAACTGTGATGGTCAATTGGTCATATATAATTTTTTATAGGCCTTTGAGGTTGGACATTTGCGAAACAACTACATCCATCATCTCATCAGCCGTCAGTGGCCTCATTCTGTAAGCTACACCTAGTGACAATTCAATGTAAAACATGCAACTAACACATCTTATGGTCAAAAAGCTTACTAATATGGAAAATTAATAATTTTTCATATTTTTTGCTAACTCTCATCTAAAGTATTGATTTTCCAGTTAGCAGTGTATCGCATTTGCAATAATTGCAACTTTGAAATAGAAATGTACACAATAGTAGACAACATTCAAAATTTCCGATACAAGGTTAGAAATGGTTGTTTCGTCTGCATAGTACAAATTCCTTCATTGCAATTCTGATTAATTTGAAACAACAATTTCTGCAGAGGTTACAGTTTAGTGTGCCAGCATGTAACATTAAAACAAGAGCCGTTTTCTTGGTAACGTGCTTATATCTGCTGTGAAGAGTTCTTTTATATCCTGTATATAGATCTGTGTGTCTTGATAAGTCAATCCCTTTTTATGTACTTTGCTTGAAGCTGGTTTCAGTTTTGCATGAGATGTCACTTCAAACGGTGTGTTTGTGTTAGTTGGAGCTCATGAAGCCACGAAAGCGTTCTGATAGTGGAATTTCATCGTCATCGGAATGCGATCTGCTCTGGCATGCACGAGACTTCGTTACTGTTGCTGATGTCCCTCAACTCATCTACGAAAAGTCACCAATTGACATTCGACTGAGGCATGTACATTGTACAGTCAGTTCAATGGTTTTGACGTAAAAGCCATTTTATCGTTTATTATTTTTTCTGTGGTGATCCTCATAGGTGTGTGTGTGGGCGTGTGTGTGACTGCCCTTCATTGCATTATTACCGATCAGATACTGATTGTCTTAATTTATTAACCTCAAAAGCACAGGTAGCAGAAAAGGGTAAAATTTGAGAGCAGGTGCTGATTGCAAAAAGTGTGCAGTGGGTGTTTCTCATAATGGAACAGGTTTATTGTGGCATACATTTTGAAACCCTTTAAGATTCTAGAGTTTATATTTATAAGGAAGCTTGTCGGGTCTGTCTGTCTGTCTGAGGTAGGATGCAGTAGGTGCAGGTACAGTAGCTTTTAAAAATGGCAACCATTTGGTGTGTGGAAATTGTACTGATTCAAAATTGTGTTGTGTTTATAGGTGTGAACACTGTTTTTTATTGTCACCGAATCCCAGTTCTGACATGGAAGCCAGTGCAGTCATCGTAAACGTACCTGAGCTACAGACGACTATCAATCCGAGCACAGATCGCATCTTAGAACTGGAAATAGAGCTCGCTAAGTTGCGCCAACAACTGGCGGCAATTGTTAGGGTGCAAGAACAGGGAGCAGCAGGTAAGAATATAGAACAGAACTTGCAATTTAAAGTTGAGATTATTTAGCACTTCTTGACCCCTTGCCGACCAAGGTGTAGTAAATGGTATGGGAAAATCCTATGCTGTCGGTCGGTAAAGGGTTAATATCTAAATAGATGAGTAATTCTTTGAATTCTGATATTCAGCCTTTAGGAATTTTACATGAGTGCAGATTTGCACTAATTAACATTAAAGGACTGTAAGTCAGTTTGTTGGTTCTTATTTGTAGCTTTCAGTCTTGTCACACAAGTGAGGTCAGATGGGTGTAAAACTGCATAAGCACTCAGTTGAGTTTTCTCAGATGTTAATAATGAATAAGAATTAGTTGCCTTGGAGCGATATTTTGTATTTTTTGACCATTCTGCAGCAGTTATTAACAGCTGGTCGTGGTGTCGTCATGTTCATCTACTTCACACAAGTCAGAAGAAATTTGTTCAGGTTGTTTGTGATGTTGCGCTGCATTTGCTTTAATCTCATGATGCAACTCATATTTTTTTACATGTAAGATGTTTCTGCATTGTTAGATGTCTTTTGTTTTTTTTTGCAGTTGATTTTTCCTATCTTCCACCTGGCATGACGTCATCTCCGATTTCATCTGGTCCAGTTGGTGGACCTCCTCCACCACCACCGCCTCCTCCTCCACCACCACTTCCACTAACACCGGCAATATCAATAATAGATATCATTCGAAAGGTCTGATTTTACAGTGTTTCTTTTGTTTTATTTAAATTCACTTTTGAGATGAATTGTAAATAGAAAGCTGTTGGCTGTGCTAAATGGAAATAACCTTATTAGGATAGTCACATGTATTCTAAGTGCTCATTTGACTTAATATCATTTGCGAAATTAGGACAATGATTCTTATTCAGATGACTTGTTCATTTATTTAAGTATTTCTATGGCACCTCTTCAAAGGCACTACTCAGAAGCGCTCCCTACTGTAGCACGAAAAAGCACTGTTTTAAGTTTTTTAAGTTGAATAGAATTGCTTCAGTAAAAGTCCCAGGAAGCAAATGTGGGAGCCTATTCCAGACCACAGTGCAGTATTATAATTCATGACTTTCTAAATAGTAATAATAATTTTAATATTCAATCAATCACATAAATTTATATGTTGCCCATTCATGATCGCTACTCAGAGGCGCTCCCAACCCATTGAGACTGATCTATGTGCAAGAAGATTATGAATTAAGATTATGTTTAATATCATTGAAGTGATAGTTTGAATAATGTTTAATGGTTCTGTTGAAATAGAATAAAGCAAAGTCGTCAGCGTGTCGTCTGGTGGCCGTTAGTAACAAACCAAACATTGACATGACCGAAATCTTGAAAGACATGGGAAAAATTAAGTTGCGACAGATTGCACGGTAATCATTACACAACTTTATTTATATCTAAACCTAATGCAAGGAAGCCAGAGACAGGCATATCGCCTCTGTATTAAAAGTTTCTTTGATAAACTCAGTGGTTTTTGTCTCTTACCTAGATGCAAATGTACCTCTGCAAATGTTTTTGCATTGCTGTTTTGTTATAAGAATGCCATATTTACTTTGTGGTGTTTGAATCTGTAGAGAGAGAAAAAGCTCAATTCAATAAGTGGTTATCATACCTGATAGAATATGAGGTAAATTATGTTTTGAAGCAATCAGTGACAAATTGCGAAGGTTAGTACAGGTTTCTCAGACCTCAAAATCAAAATGAAGCAGGAAAACTTCTGATGAAAGTTCTGCAGTTTTTGACATGAAGGCCTCCATTCTACTTGCGTTTAATGCAAGACTGGGAAGAGTCCTCCTCTTGTCTTAATGCTAATTTGTCAAATGTTGACATCTTCGAAATTACCCTTATCAGTGAACTAATGTTTGAGTTAAATTTTCTGAATTGTAGAGATCCATTTACTGATTGTAGTGTGTTAATTTTCAGATCTCCAGGTGGTACTCCACTGAAGCAGAATGTTGATTTGCGGGAAGCAAATGACACGGCTTCATTCATTGCCAATGCTCTGAGAAAGAAGTTTGCAAAGGTGCAGCATCATCATCATGGCAAAGAAAATCAGTCATTTTCGTCACCAGATGACAGGAGCAGCAGTTGGTCTCCTATCGCAGAAAATAACCATACACCGGTGAGAAATTTTCACCAGAATTGCTAAGAAGTAGATTTAAGCCAAAAAATTGTCCTATTTTTATAATTTCAGAGCTCTCTCAGGGACTCCTGAGAGTAAAAAATCTGATTTTCTTTCTGCTTTTTTCCTCATATCTGAGCACATGGTTGCATTTGTTTGGTCTTCCATTATGTAAATGCAGTTTCCACTTCATTCGTTCAAAACGTTTAGTATGTGTTTCAGTAAATCACGATTAGCCATTATTCTGAAGTTGTTCAAACTGACTTTCTCTACTTAAGGAGGCACTGATAGAGGTGATTTTGTGGTTCCACATGCATACACTGTCATCAGACAGAATAGGGTATTCTCAATATTTATTGTGGGTCCTGTGTTTGGCTTGCGTTCCCTTCCGCACCACCTAACTGTCTTACTCTTTTTATAAACTACTCAAGACTTTCCCTTTTGACTATGTTTGGTCTGGAGCACCTCTGAATAATTATCTTGAAAGGGTGCGATATAAATTCCTCGAATAAATAGATGTAATATGATGGCAGGCCTCTAACATGATGCACAGTTCAACAATTGCAAATTGTTACTTTACTGTTTTCTTTGCTTTCTTGACAGCCTGGGCCGCATCTTTTGAAATCTAGACGATCTCAACTAAAACCAATGATGGAAAATCTCTGCTGCCAACTCGAAGTTGTTGCTGAGTAATTTTGGAATTCTTCTGCTGCTCATCGGTGAACTCTTAGTCACTGAGCAGAAACAGTTTCTTCTTGCCTTTGTGATAACTGTCGTCTCAGGTTCGATACTAAGACAAATGAATGAGACAATTGTTGACACGTCAACTCGAATACTGAGAGTTTGGTGGTATTGTCTTTGGCTTATTGTTACGATTTTTAGCTGCTAATGCTCTAATGCTTATGTGATAATGTAGATGTCTACTATTTGCTGGTGGTTTGCAATTCGTGCTTAGAAGAATCTGATGTTTGAATATGCTAGAGCAGTGGTTCCCAACCTTTTTTGACTTCAGGGCCACTTTTTCTACGTTGGAGGACACGAGGGCCACTTTTTCATTAGGGCATTTAGGGGGCCGCAATGTTAAAATTTAACTAACTAAAAGCATATAAAATTGGTATAATTGATTCAAAATAGAATGTTTGATGCTATTTATATATGTCAAAATAAAATAATTTGCAAAAGAAAATAATTATATGTTCTATCCTGTCCAAATTGTCAATTTTTTATATATTTTTGTTAATTGTTTGAGAGATGAGGGCCATTTTTGAGGCGTAGCGGGCCACTTTTGGCCTGCGGGCCACAGGTTGGGAACCGCTGTGCTAGTGGATGAAATTAGATCTGAGCAAAAGTGTGTAGGAAGTCACTTTTTAACCGTTTGTTATATAGGGTGATTATTGGTTAAGATGAAAGATAGGTAATCAGATAAACATTTTGTATTAACTGAATTTTATGTAATTAGCGGTAATCATTAGGCAGCAGTAAACAGCATTCCAATCAGTAACACTTTATCCTGCATGTCTTCCTCAGCAGAGATGGGCAGTAGTTGAAATTATGTATTTGAAATTACTACAAATTATGTGATTTGTGACTTAATTACATTTTCCCAATTATTTTGTAATCTGAAATTATATTTAAAGTCAATTTGTAATTCAATTAAATTTTTCGTAGTAATATGCCCATCCCTGCTTTCTAGCAGCAAGTGACTGGTACACATATTATAGACATATTATACATGTAGGTGTATCATGATAAACTGTTAAATAGAACTAATATGTATTCCGTTTATTTCACTAAAAATGAATATCAAGAACTTTAAATGGACTAAAATATGATGTGTGACAGTTTGGACCTGAACTGAAAGCAGCCATTATTTTTGTAGAACAAGCGGCCTAGCACAGCATGTTTTGAATTTGTGATTACTTAGCACATATTATTTTGAATTGATTAATTTCACCATACTTTGTTTGCACTATGTAAAAAAGTAAAGTAAAGACATCCCAGGGCCGAAGGCCCGTTGGTGAGGCGCTCATCTCCTTTTCTAGGCCCTTGAGCCGGCAATGGACGAATCCCAAGGTCCTGGACACGGGGCCAGTGTATCGCAGGACTTGCCGTTTACTTCCCAGCTTACGCCGGTACCAAATTATACTGCTTGGTGACAGAGGCACGTGTGCGTAAACAACTTGCCCAAGGTCGTTACCCGGAGTCGAACCCGCAACCTCACGCTCCGTGAGCCGACGCGTTACCGGTCCGCCACCAGGTTGCACTATGTACTGCACCGAAAAGCTACAAATTAATGGTTGTATTCTTCGTTCTGTGTTTAGTTCTTTGCACTGCTCCTAAGATTTTTCTGCTTGATAAAATGTTTCATTTCTTATATTGTATTGTATTGTATTTAAACATTTATAAAGCGCCTCTAGTAGGGTGAACCGTTCAGAGGCGCTCCCAGTGCGCAAGGCCCAGCGAGAAGAAACAGGTTTTGAGAAGAGACAAAGCAGAGGAGAGACTACCAGAAAGAAGTGTAGAGCGAACAGAAGGAGAAAGGGCATTCCAAAGAGAAGGACCAATTGAGACAAATGATCGAGACTGAGCCATAACAGTTCTAGACCGAGGAACCAAGAGGTCAAATCTGTTGGATGGACGATGGGAGGAAGCTGAGTGAGGACGAAGTAAAACATTAGTGAGATCTTTTGGGGCAAGACCCCGTTGAGCCTTTATGATCAGAGTGAGGATCTTAAATTGTGTGCGAGCACGGAGAGGAAGCCAGTGAAGTTCATGAAACATAAAGGTAGAGATGTGAGAGTACTTGGGAAGGCGGGCAATCAATCTAGCAGCTGAAGGGCAGTTACACAGCTGCTCTTGTCTGTGTATAATTATAATTGTTTAGTAGCCTAACTGTAATTTTTAATAGAGGATTTTTTAAAATCTCCAGTATAATTGCTAACAAGATAAACAAATGAAGACAATGTGTATCTCTTGAGGGAATAAAATCCCGCTAGGTAGGACTGGTAGGTGCCCAAGTGCAAGGTAATCCCTCTAAGATGCTGGGAGGTTAACAATTGGTTGTTGGAAGGACACCCTGTCACCTTGTGCTGTCAGTTCGTTGAACTCTAGCGATCGTTGGAAGGACAGTGACAACAAAATAATGTACTGTAATAAAAAGCACGACAACTAATTTCTTCTGCAAGACTAGGTATTATTTTTGCTGTGTGCTCGTATTAATTGTGTGAAGGGCTTGTCAGTTCCAAGTTATTTCCAGACCAGTGGGCCTTTTTCAGTTCCAAGTTATTTCCAGACCAGTGGGCCTTTTATTTAATGGAGCATTCCCTATACTAGATTTTGGATAAGTACTTATATATTCTGGACTATATCTAGTGAGAAGTGTAGGAAAGTATGCTGTTAAGGCAAGTGGTAACAAGGTATTCTTAAATCTGTACATAAATTCAGGGTTTTTATTTTCTATTCAGATTTATATTTAAAAGATTAAATTCCAAAAATAGAAACTTTGTATCAGCATTAGAGGATGACTTTTGTAATAAAATCTTGCAGCCTTCTGAAGTGTTATTATTCTGTGTAGATGTTTAACATGTTTAAACAATGATCTGCATTCTGCATTGTTTTCTCTGTTGCTATTAGCAACATTTTGGTAACACAATGAAAATGTCAAAGTCATTGTCTGTCTGAATCATCTCTTAATTCTGCCAGGTAGACCACTGTACTTTAGTCAACGACGGTTTCTTAATTACAACGTTCAAACAATGTTTTCTGTTCAAACAATGTTTTCTGTTCAAACAATGTTTTTTCTGTTAATGTGCTGCAGTGTAGCACAGCTACGAATTATCGTTTCTCAAATGAACCACAACGCGCATTAACAATCAGCTGTACACAATATGACGAACGCAGGCCCGCATTAAGGTAGGTGCTAAGGGTGCTGCAGCACCCGGGACCGCAGTTTGAGGGCCCGTATTTTCGGAAATGATAAAATATATTAGCAAGAATACTGCAGCAATAATAAATACGATGTTATCATCGGCAGATTTTTGACAAAGTTGGCTGACAGAAGACTGAAAAGAGGGCCCGCAAGATCATCACAGCACCCGGGCCAGAACCAGCCTTAATGCGGCCCTTGATGAACGGCTCACGAGTTGCTTGATAGCTGCTTGATCTTCTGGACAGTAGACTTCTGGACGGGTTCTCTGGACTGGCAGAGACGATGACGAGACTTTGCCGACCAACGGTATAGGATTTCCTTATTACACTTTGGTCGGTAAAGGGTTAACGCTTTAAGAACAAAGCTGCACTGGCAGAGATGACGAAACATGTTTAACCCTTTACCAACTGAAAGTATAGGATTTCCTTACTACACTTTGGTCGGTAAAGGGTTAAAACGCTTTAACAACAAAGCTGCACTGGTTTCCCAGTCACTTTTAGTTCATCATTAAAGTATCCTTGCAATAAGTCAAATGCTCCATATAGTCATTCGAGCTTCTTGAAACATAACATAACAAAGGTTTAAAACACACGTGTAGTCGGTTAGAACTGTTAACGCTAAGTTAACCTGTAACGCTTAATAAGCTATCTTTCTTATTGTTCTCTTAAAAGCAGTGATATTGTCCACTGAGAAAGATCACAATCATCGAAACCATTTCACAAGTTCACAACTCTTGCATGCAAGAATCTCTTACCTATTTCTTTCCTTTCGGTTACTTAAACAATTTATATCTACATGTATGGTATCATGCCCTTGAGTCATGTTGGTGATAATTCAAAAACCTCAACTGCACTGCTTCCTGTCCAGGTATAAACTTGTTGGCAGGCATCAATTAGGTCTCCTATTGTTTTTCTCTTTAATGTTGTTAGTCCACACCTTTTCAACTTTTCTTAAGCTCAAATCCTCTAACAACAAATCATTTTTGTTGCTCTTCTTTGTACGTTTTCTAGCTGAACGATGTCATGTTTTAGGCATGGATGACATGCCTGCATGCAGTATTCTGTGGCCTAACCAGTCATTTGTACAACCTCAATATTGTATCCTAGCCTCTCCGTACTGTCTATTGCCTTAACCTAACTCAGGTGGAGTTAGCCTTAATACTTCAGCACATTACCTCGAAAGTTTTAGCACCTTTTTCTTCCACAATCACTCCGAAATCCTTTTCTTTCTCACTTTCAATACCTTACTCCCCATTTCATAAGCACACTGTGTATGCTCCTCACATGCATCACTGAGCAAGTCTTGTCGAAATTGAAGAGCATACATGTGTCACCAACTGAACATTCTTCTCAGATCTTCCTGTAAATAATCTCAGCTTCTTCATCAACCCCTGCTATTCAGAATTTTATATCAACTGTAAACTTATAAATAATCTGCAGTAAAATCCCTTTCTCTATCTCACTGGGAAAACGTACGAACAGCAAATGACCCAAGCACTGATCACTGCAGCACTTCACTTAACATTCACATAGTAATGCCACTTTGATTTCTTCCCTAAAGCTAAAATCTTAAGGATGTGCAGCAGCGACAACACCACCATAGGTCATCACAGGTCATTTAACATGTCTATTTTACTCTTTTTCTAGTCTTATGATCTGTCAAAAATTCTTTGCCATTTGTAATAATTATCTTCTTCACATTTAATTTCTTAGACCTGTTTTGTAACGCAACCTGATGAAATTGTATTCATCTGGTGTCGCCACTGACGATGTAATTCTTCTTCTCTTGAACTCTCGTCAGTTTTTGACCTCTCCCGCTGTTCCACCGAATTTTCCCGTTAATAAACACGATGACGATGTCTAGTTAGACGTGGAATAGATGGTGACAGTGATGCCAAGGCAATCGAAAGAACCTGATTTGCGATGTCTGATCCAGAGACAGTTTACATCAGAAGGGAATAAATGGCAACAAGATGGCAGCAGCTCAACTGAATGTGACACAACAATACATCCTACATCTCATTGTTCCACACAGAGCTCGAGTCGGCGGCAAGCAGCGGCATCGCCTCCGCATCTTCTGTGGCAGACGTGAAGACAGAGGTAGGTTTTCTCGAGATGATGCTGCTGCCGCTCTTTGCCGAGGAGCGACATTGCGAGTCGACGACGGAGAGACGAGTAGCGAGCGCAGGACATTCGCAGGTGAGCAACTGAACAGGTGGCATCGCTCGACCACCGACAATGCCAACGGAGGATGACGCAGCAGCAGCAGCAACAGGATGATGATGAGGAGGATGAGGAGGCGGCAGAATCTTCTCTCCATTGTCAAACTCTCCTGAAACATTAACACCAACACTAATCAGTAATCATTCAATTACAACAAAATCAGTCATCGTAATAATAATAACCACCACTGCCAATAAAATATGGTTATTGTATTTGTATTTCAGCATTTATAAAGCGCCTCTAGTAGGATGAACCATCCTCAGTGTGCAATGTCCCACGAGAAGAAGCACAGGTTATGAGAAGAGAGAATACCAAACAGAATAGTAGAGCCAACAGAAGAAGAAAGCACTAAAATGTTGCATAGCATAGACAGGTACATACCTGGCAGATGGCAATGATAGGCATCTGCATTGAGTGGTCCAGGTGGTGCTTTGCTGCCAGTGCAGAAGTGGTTGTTGGTCTTCTTGTGCCACCACGACATCCACCGACCCCACGACGACGACACCGCGTCGTCAACGTCAGACGATTGTACGAGACCATTGAGAAGATTCGTTTCAAACGACTGCAGTTGTGCCGCTGTGCCCCTGTTCCCCTCAAAACTACAGACTAGGGTAGAGGTGACGAGGGAACGCGATCGCTTGCGACCAACTATCACCGTCATCATCTGGTGGTCTCTCGGTGCAATCAGTGACATCTTCCGCGCCATCTGTCTCCTGCTGCAGCAGCTGCTGTTGTGATCCGACTCCGGTGGGTGGTAAACAGTCGGAGTGTAGCACGGCAAAGCTCCATCTTCCAATCTCTTTCCGTTGCAGCGGATGCCGACGTTTGAACAGAAGTCTTTTCCTTTCAGCTGCTGCTGAGCTGGGTGATTGTTTTCAAGTCCAATCAAAAGTTTCTGTGAGTCGCGATTGTTTTCTGTATATTTTGAGTCTCGCGTTATTTGGTGTTGTTTGGTGTAGTAGGACATCAGCTGTCCCAGTCTCGCATCTTCAAAAGAACATCGCCTCATCTTTGACATTGTCTGCAGCTCTGGTCTGCAGCTTTCAAATGAGCAACGCCTCATCTTCAACTTCTTCACTGAATTGCATGCGTCTTCGCTTGCATGCGACTTCTTCACCGAATTGCATGCGTCTTCGCTTGCATGCGACGTTTCCGACAAACACGTAAGTCTTGAGATCATGGACAATACAATAGGAGCGCCACTGGGTAGACTCAGCCGACGACCCGTACTTGTTCTGCTGCCAATACCAACCGGTAGACTGTGTCTGCGCTTGGAACTCCTTCCAGCTTCCAAAGGGTCGGGGTCCGCATCATCCAGAGATGGATCCGCAGCCGTATCATCATCTTCCACACGTTCTCCGTTCACTTGGGTTGTCTGCTCCTGAAGGGTTACCGAATTACTTTCTGGTGGAGCAACCTTTGCCGCTGGCACTGAGGTGCTGTTCTCTCGTAGAGTGATGGCTTGCCACTGACCTCTGTTGTGCTGAAGGTTGTCAAGCAATGTACGTGAGTTGGTCGTTGCTGAAAAGCGATCCCACTCGATAAACAACGGTTCAGCAACGTGAGTCATGAAACCTACAGAAGAACATCATCAACAGTTGTCAACGTCATTGACAGACGACGTTTCATCAGATATATTTTATTTATATTCAGGTAAATTATAAGATCTTGGACTGATATAGAACAGACATGATTGAACATTGTATTCTAGAAGAAGAGTCTATTATTATACGTGCATGTATCTTCTTTGTGAATGTTAATATAATAAAGTCAATTGGACTCAAGTCTTGGAGCAAGTGCAAAATCAAGTGATCTGTAAAATTTTGTATTGCATCTACACTCTACAGATTTATATAGCACCTCTCGCAGAATGACTATTTAGAGACGCGCTCAGCACAATTAAATCTCTGTGAGAAAATAATGGTGGCAGTTCACAACCACCTGTTGTAATCGAGCAATCTGAATTTCATTCAGAAGAATGAAGCTCAGAAAGTGTAGCAACAATTGATGCAAAGATCTCAGCTGCTGCCATGTCTATTGTCTATTGTCTTAGACTTGCCTGCTTGAATTGTTGCTATGGTCGACTGATTTCGATCACAGAAAGGTGTCACAGGTAAGCCGAGCCTTCGTTCAGAGTCACCTAAACATCAACACCAAATTACAAATGAAGAACGTCGACAGTTTCTTAAAAATTATTCACAGTTTATTAATAAATAAATAAAAATAATAGTCTTTGTTTAATTTCACTTTTATTAGCTGTGGCTGGACTGGGAGTGCCTCTGAGTAGCTTTCTTAAAGAGGCGCTACATAAATTCTCGAAATGAATGAATGAATATGGATGATCATAAGTTATTACAGAAGTCGAATTAACAGTCTGAAAGCCATACATTACATTACATTATTACATTACATTACACAAGGTGCACTGCCCATCATTTACCAACGCCATCTGCTGAATGGAAAGTTGAGTCAAACTTTGACAGGGTAATGTTCATAAGCTGTTTTTGTGCCAGAGTGCTAAGAGCCCTGCCATAATCGGGATGCCTATCTTTGCAGAGCCATTTATAAACAGATTAGCTATGCCTGTCTTCATCTGTAATCCTTCTCTTTCAGCTCATTTCTGAAACCTTACATACCATACTTTCCTGTAATTACGTGTGTGTAATTGTGTGTGTGTGAGAGAGAGAGACTGACAGACAGACAGAGAGACAGAGAGACTGGCATGGAGATGGAGATGGGAGACACATAGACAGGCAGAAAAACAGAGAGAGAGACAGACAGACAGACAGACTGACCTTGTTTAAAGAACTCCTGAACGATCAGCTCACTCCAGCATTTGCTGAGATGCCATGGACGACATGGATTACTAATATCAGCGCATTTCAATGTGATCTGGACAATGAACGAAAACATGATATTTTTTATTTTTTTAAATATTTTTTTAGCGCCCCGAGGTATTTAGGATCCCTCAGGGACTTAAATATTAATTAAGAACAGAATAAAAACATCTGGAACGGCACCTAATCGTTGTTGAATTATATTATATTTATTATTATTATTATTATTATTATTATTATTATTATAATAATAATATAATGATTGTGTGATGCGAAACATATAATTCTCACTCATGACGAGATATATTATGGAAATGTTAATTGAATTTCCACAAAGATCAGTGCTTGGGCCATTACTGTTCGTACTTTTTTAATGCAGATTATTTCTAAGTTAAAAGATGATACAACATTCTGTAGTGCAATGGTTGTTAAACAAGTAAAGATTAAAAAGCCCTTCTCTCCATTCTACATGTTACCATTCTTCTCGGTCTCTTCCTACAACCTTTCCCTAATCTCGGGATCTTCGTGGGATGCGACTGAATTGCCACAGCTGCAAGCGACGCCAAATAAATAAAAGTCTACAGCAGCCGCAGCTCTATGCACGATGATCATGTGGAGGGAAAGAGAAGCCGAGGCAGACAGGCGAAGACCTGTGTGATGGACATTGTTGGACAAGATAAGAGAAGATCTGATGGCGCAGAGCATGGAATGCAGTGGACAAAATCAGGGAGAGAGCAAGTAATTGGAGACGTCAGGTTGAGATCTCATCGTCATTGGTGCACGCCTGATGGAGGGGAGACCAAGAAGAAGAAGAAGACGAAGACCAACTTAGTTTGCCTACCTACTCGCTTGCTGGTCAACTTTTAGTAACATATCCTCTTTGTTTGCTTGTTTGTATGTGCATTTGTTATAGCACCCCTTCAAGTTCACTACTCAGAGGCGCTCCAGACTACAGCGTGGACACTGCATTGGAGTTTCACGCCGAAGTGCTGAGCAATTGCAGGTGAAGGACTTGCCCATGGTCCCTACACAACTACTTGAGGTGGATTCGAACCTGCAACTCTTCGGCTGCAAGGCCACGAGCATACCCATTACATTACACCACCGTGCCCCACAAATAATAATTAATTAATTAATTTTTGTCGATGTTTTACCTGCAATATGAAACTGCGATTTTGCTCGCAGGTCGACAGATTCAAACTATCGTTGCTTAGATGATTCTAAAAAGAAAAGAAGAATAAAAAACATATTAATATTCCAGAAAATGAGGTCTGCGTGTTTTGTATAACTTCTCTTGTATTTCAATGTAACATCGGCATTCCATCGAATCACAGAGAAGAAAGTTGCTGCTATCAGCTGTGATTGGTGAAATGTCAAAACAAAAGTGCTGCTTCAATGAAATCCAGACATTGTGTAATTATATGGGAGAAGAAAGAAAGAGAGGCAGGGATGGATAGCAGGATGATCTAAAGCAGCCCAAAAGTAAACACCAATCTATATATGCATGTATATTATATATATATACATACATGTATATAGATCGGTGATCCTATATAAATAATTATATATATATGTATTGTATGTACATAGTAGGTACATATGTATATAATATATATGTGTGCATATATATATATATATTTGTGTGTGCACGCATGTATGTGTATGTGAACTGGAGCTAATACCCCATCTGACATTTGAAATGTCTGCTGGCCAAATAAACAGTGATTATCTGAAGAGCCCGAGAGGTAAATATTTGTGACAGTAATTTAAGATTGTTTGACCCGTGGCCTTGATGAAACTTGATGAAACTTGCCAAATAGATTCTTGTTTGAAATGATTGTTGTGTTTTCTCTGCGTACAACATGTAACGAGGCCATGATTTATAGGACGGCATTACAGAAGTATCACTACATGTATCGAAATAAGAGAACTGGTTATTCTCATTGATAAGTTCGGTCATTACGTGGATCAGTTGCAGCATCAACAGCAAAAACAGAAACCAACCGAGTCTTGTTTGACTGAAAACTGGTTCATAACTATTTTATATATACTATTTTGGGATTTATAAAGCGCCTCTCACAGAACCACATAATCAGAGGTGCTCCCAGTGCGAAGATCCCATGGAAAAGAAAAGTTTTAAGAAAACTCGCAGAAACAGCAGTGCTTCCAGATAAGTTATAGTCATGGTCTCATGGAGGAAGGAAACGTTCAGTTCTTTAAAAAAAGCTACAGCTCTATTAATGATGAAATATTCGCTTTATTTAGTTCTTCATGACATACCGCAGCCAGTTACAAAGAAAGAAATGATAAAGAAAATTAAAATAATTCAATCAAATGGGTGCAAGTCAGATATAGGAGCAATGGTGGCAGTTGACCTTTTGTTTCCATTTGCAATGGCAGAGTCAAGTTGGCTTCCTCTACCTGAATCAATACACTTTTCCACTTTTCTCCTCCTCCTCTTCCTCCTCAGGTTCCCTCTCTTTCCTTCATCCTGCTCATCCAGAGTTGATCCTTTTCCATCTCAGTATGAGATGTTTTAAAGTTTTTATTGATATCTTTTTATTTGTGCTTTACGGTTTATTACTGTCAACACCTGTCAGCATCTTCTGCTGTAAGCATACGGTTACACACGGTACACACCGACTGAGAGATTAGATTTGCATGTCGTTGAGAGATGAGTCCAGAATAGATGAGCTACATGCCGTGAAAATGGCGATGCTCTCTTTTTATAGATACTCTGCAAATGATGGGATTGAACTTGCAGTACAACACATCAAAGGCAAACATACATCTGTTCTCTTCAATGGATTCCACGATTCTCATGCATGTATGAATTGTATAGATTGGTAACATATCTATATAGTATTTTTGTTATATGGTAATCTATTTGACTGAAATTCGTGATATGTAGACTGAAATGGAGAAACTTAGTGAGTTGGAGGATAAATGAGTTTGCACATAATTCATATGAATCCAATGCTTAAGAATTTCATATACAGAATACAGATTTTTGTGACACCCTGCGATATATTTCTGAGTCTGTTGAGCGGTTTGTATCTATTGACACAACTGCAACTGGTAAAAAGAAGAATGTTATTGTTAGAGAGTGCTACATGCAATGCTCTCGAGGAGTGGAGAAAAAACCTTTCTGAACCACTTTATATCCCACGGATTGGTATTTAAGACTGTTTTTACAGTGGCACATGTTGAAGTCTTTACCTGAAAGATATACATTGAGAAAAAGACGATAGAGTGACTTCAACGATAAACTCAAAGGAATCACAGATGCCATGGCTACTGGAGATCACTGCTGCTCGGATGATATGTGGTTTCTTTGTAATTGCTTTAATATGCACATGCAACAGTTGGATGAAGAGGAGGAGGAAGAGGAGACATGACCTAATCAGACACTCTGGCATCGTCTATTACAGAGGATTAATGACTGATAGATTTTATGAAGCTGAGGAGTTGAATACAGACAGACAGACAGACAGACAGACAGACAGACAGACAGACAGACAGACAGACAGACAGACAGACAGACAGACAGACAGACAGACAGACAGACAGACAGACAGATGCAGATACAGCAACAGATACAGCAACAGACAGAAATAGAGACAGAGACACAGACAGAGACAGACAGAGAGACAGACAGACAGAGAGAAAGAGACACAAACAGAGAGAGAGAGACAGGCAGACAGAGAAAGCCATACACCGACAGACACTGACTGACTGTCATAGAAAGAGACATAGAGAGTGGTAAAGAGACACACGAAGACACACAGACGAATAAAAGAGACACACGAAGAGAGACAGACAGATGAATGAGAAGATGTCTCACCCGAAACACGGAAAGAATCTCTGTTTGTCGAGTAATGTCCGTTGCAAGAATCATCGTCTGTATGAGACGCTTCATCGTCTGCCTGCAATATGATCAGACAGACAGTCAAACAAACAGACAAGACAGACAGATCAGTCAGACAGATCAGACAGACAAGACAGACAAGACAGATCAGTCAGACAGATCAGACAGACAAGACAGATCAGTCAGACAGATCAGACAGACAAGACAGACAAGACAGATCAGTCAGACAGACAAGACAGACAAGACAGATCAGTCAGACAAGACAAATCAGACAGACAAGACAGATCAGACAGACAAGACAGATCAGTCAGACAGATCAGACAGACAAAACAGATCAGTCAGACAGATCAGACAGACAAGACAGACAAGACAGATCAGTCAGACAGACAAGACAGACAAGACAGATCAGACAGACAAGACAGATCAGACAGACAAGACAGATCAGTCAGACAGATCAGTCAGACAGATCAGACAGACAAGACAGATCAGTCAGACAGACAAGACAGACAACACAGATCAGACAGACAGATCAGACAGATCAGACAGATCAGACAGACAAGACAGATCAGACAGACAAGACAGATCAGTCAGACAGACAAGACAGATCAGACAGACAAGACAGATCAGTCAGACAAGACAGATCAGACAGACAAGACAGATCAGTCAGACAAGACAGATCAGACAGACAAGACAGATCAGTCAGACAAGACAGATCAGACAGACAAAACAGATCAGTCAGACAGACAAGACAGATCAGACAGACAAGACAGATCAGACAGACAAGACAGATCAGTCAGACAAGACAGATCAGACAGACAAGACAGATCAGTCAGACAGACAAGACAGACAAGACAGATCAGACAGACAGATCAGACAGACAAGACAGATCAGTCAGACAGATCAGACAGACAAGACAGATCAGTCAGACAGATCAGACAGACAAGACAGACAAGACAGATCAGTCAGACAGACAAGACAGACAAGACAGATCAGACAGACAGACAGATCAGACAGATCAGACAGATCAGACAGACAAGACAGATCAGACAGACAAGACAGATCAGACAGATCAGACAGATCAGACAGATCAGACAGACAAGACAGATCAGACAGACAAGACAGATCAGTCAGACAAGACAGACAAGACAGATCAGACAGACAAGACAGATCAGACAGACAAGACAGACCAGACAGACAAGACAGATCAGACAGACAAGACAGATCAGTCAGACAGACAAGACAGACAGACAGATCAGACAGACAAGACAGATCAGACAGACAAGACAGATCAGACAGACAAGACAGATCAGACAGACAAGACAGATCAGACAGACAAGACAGATCAGACAGACAAGACAGACCAGACAGACAAGACAGATCAGACAGACAAGACAGATCAGTCAGACAGATCAGACAGATCAGACAGACAAGACAGATCAGACAGACAAGACAGATCAGTCAGACAGACAAGACAGACAAGACAGATCAGACAGACAAGACAGACCAGACAGACAAGACAGATCAGACAGACAAGACAGATCAGTCAGACAGACAAGACAGACAAGACAGATCAGACAGACAGACAGATCAGACAGATCAGACAGACAAGACAGATCAGACAGACAAGACAGATCAGACAGATCAGACAGATCAGACAGATCAGACAGACAAGACAGATCAGACAGACAAGACAGATCAGTCAGACAAGACAGACAAGACAGATCAGACAGACAAGACAGATCAGACAGACAAGACAGACCAGACAGACAAGACAGATCAGACAGACAAGACAGATCAGTCAGACAGACAAGACAGACAGACAGATCAGACAGACAAGACAGATCAGTCAGACAGATCAGACAGACAAGACAGATCAGACAGACAAGACAGATCAGACAGACAAGACAGATCAGACAGACAAGACAGACCAGACAGACAAGACAGATCAGACAGACAAGACAGATCAGTCAGACAGATCAGACAGATCAGACAGACAAGACAGATCAGACAGACAAGACAGATCAGTCAGACAGACAAGACAGACAAGACAGATCAGACAGACAAGACAGATCAGACAGACAAGACAGACCAGACAGACAAGACAGATCAGACAGACAAGACAGATCAGTCAGACAGACAAGACAGACAGATCAGACAGACAAGACAGATCAGTCAGACAGATCAGACAGACAAGACAGATCAGACAGACAAGACAGATCAGACAGACAGACAGACAGATCAGACAGACAAGACAGATCAGACAGACAAGACAGATCAGACAGACAGACAGATCAGACAGACAGATAGTTAAGAGGCATTTCCATAAGAATCAATCAGTCTGGAATCTTCCGAAGCAGAACTATCCAGATTCCAAACTTCAACAGCTCTTTCATGGCCCATCATCGTCATCATCATAATCATCGTCATCATCATAATCATCATCATCATAATCATCATCATCAGGGTAGGATATTTATCCTAGAGCACTGAATTCATTCATTTATTCATCTGGGAATTTATATAGCACCCCTTCAAGAAGATGAGTCAGACTCAACTTAAGCATGCCCAAAAAACCATTTCAGTTTCGTGAAGGAGTTGAGTTCCCAGCTTTGAAATGCCCCTAAATACAGACGATAAAATTATAAAAGGCTTTCAAGGCAAGCAGCACTGGGAACGCCAACTGTGTGAGCAGTGTGAATGCTGATGAAGTTTTATTGGGAACTCGCATGCTAAATTACAGAACAATTCGAGTTCTAATAACATATATTATATACACAGTATTATACATACATGTATATGACTATATATATATGTATATATATATATATATATATATATCTGTCATTAATTACCAAGTCTGTCGATCGAAATGGTCAAACAATTTCGATTCGTGTAGAATGCCAATCGTCGCTCGCCAATGATGGTTCTCCAAAATGGACGTATTCTGCAACATATATATAAATCACATTTTATTTACTAAGTAATGTCAATTAAAACCAGAATGAGCTACAACATTTATATATATACATTAGTGTGGTCCTCAAATCCATGTAAAAAAATAAAATTTACCCGATGCATTATGGTACCATTTTTTTCTGTTATGCTTCATGTAACAATGATTCCTGCCAAATTTTATTGAAATTGCGTTAACTATAGAGGTCGCTCTACAAGGTCAATTACTGTCAACTTTTCAAGAATTTGCAACATTTTCTAGTCTTTTTAATAATTCATTTCAAGTTACTTACTTGGGATTTTATTTAATTTATCTACTTGCATTTTAATTTAATCTACTTACTTATTTCATTCGTTTTATGACGTCACTTCCTGTTGCAAAATGACAGTTTGTTTTTAAATTTTAAACATACGACAAATCATTGAATAGGCGGCAAATATTCTCAAATTAATGCACACCTGCGATTGCTTCAAAGTAAGTATCAAAAGTTAACAACCATAATAAATTACTTCTAAATTAATTAGTATAATAGTAGATTGTTAATTAAAAAAGAAATAAGAAATGATTTATTTGTAATTTTGTTGCTAAATGACGTCAAAGTTTTATCCAATTTGAAATAATTGGCTTTAACGCTATTGTTTATTATCATAGTGACATTGACTCTATTGTTACTTAATTTCAGTGGCAAGTACACTTAGTGCAAGCAAATCAGTATGGCTCGTTGGACACGTTTATGACAAGCTACTAGGGATGAAACTTCCAACAACGCGCCAGGTTTTGCCGGTTTTCTTTTACCAGCATAAGGTCTTTAAAAAGACGGTTAGAGAAAGTGCAAGGTGTGCTGTCCGGGAAGTGCTAAACTTGTGGAATATGGCTAGCATCCCAACGACCATAGAGAGAAATGCTATTGAGAAACTGGAGCAAGTGTTTGACACATGGATCAAACTGAAGAAGAACTCAAAACGAGTTACACAGCTCAAATGACAAATGAAACTAATTTTCAGGTGAACACTAAACTGTTTGACATAGCGCATGCAAATGCCATGATTCTCATTAAAATCCAAGATGGTCGCTCATTCTTAACTGATCAGCGTACAGATAGGAAGGGATACATGGCAGGAGTGGACAAAATACTGGCTGGCAAAGAAGAACATAGGAAGAGAAGGAAGATGGCAAAACACAAACTGCATCACCTGGAGTAAGAGCGCAAGAAAAGGTGTGACAATGCCACGTCATATTCAGTACACCTGTTAGATACAGAGAAAGGCAGTATCGTCTTCTCTTGCTCCTCTTCCTCTGATGATGACGACGCTGAATATGATGTTTCAAATACCATAAAGAGGCAAAAACATTCCAATACCATAAAGAGGCAAAAACCTTTAAACATGATTTCACGGGAGTTAGCGTCAGCTCTCGACCGCAAAAATGTGAGTGACCGAGATGCTACATATTTACTTGCAGCGACGGCACAAAGCCTGGGCCATGATGTTGCGGTGCTTGCAATCAGTCGAACCTCAATTCGCAGAGCCAGGATTGCAAATCGGCGTCAGATCAATGGCAGCATTAAACTCGGATTCAGTCAGCGAGGTGTACCAGTACCTCTAACTGTACATTGGGATGGAAAAATTCTTCCTGACATTACTGGAACGGAATCGGTTGATAGATTGCCAATACTGGTCTCGGGATATGAAGTGGACCAGTTACTTGGAGTGCCAAAGTTAAATCGTGGCACGTGCGAAGGAACCAGTGAAGCTGTTGTGAGTGTGTTGAAGGATTGGGGGTTGGCAGACAGAGTCAAAGCAATGTGCTTCGATACTACTGCATCAAACACCGAGCTCAGTTCCCGCATGCAAAGAAGTCTGTGCTACTCCTGGGACTCCAGCAGTCAAAACTCTCTAAAATCATGGCACAGCTATTGTTTGCTAAATTGAAGCCTTTGCAGTAGGCCTAACTTTCTATTACTTCAAGACTAAATGACTGACCTTATGTCAATATTTAATAGGTCTGCTCATCACTCAGTCTCTTAGAGTCCACAAAAACTCCACATTGTTTAGTATTTTAATTTATTTTATATAGTCTGTGACGTTTGTTTGATATGCTGATTTGTTACTTTATCGCCATTATTAATAGCAATATTTTCGCAAATAGAGAAAAGTTGTGAGCATAGAGCGACCTCTAAACATCAATGAATAAATTTGAAAAAATTCTATTATTCATTTCTAAGGCAAGGTAACAGATGAGGATGGTACCATCAGGAAAATAACAACTTTTAGTTTTCAGGACCACCCTAATATACATATATATATATATATAATTATACACGAACAGTCATTCATTCATTCATTCATTCGGACATTTATATAGCGCTCCTTCAAGTAAAAATATACTCAGAGGCTCTCCAACATATATATATATATATATGGTTCTGATGATGTCAATGATCATATATATATATGTATATACATATGTCAATGATCATATATATATACATATGTGTTATATATATAACATATGTATATATATATATGATCATTGACATCATCAGTTTCTGACACCAGCCATTTTGCAGCAATGGCTATGAATAAATGACCTCTCACCTCTGTCATATATAATATATATATATATATATAAATATATGTGCACAGTGTATACATATATTATATATATATATATATATATATATATATATGGCATGTGTAAGTCAGACATTTCTTATCTGTCCCAATTTCCGTTGAATTGAGACAATCACTTGAAACAGCGGAGAAAGCATTAAAGGTGTTGAGAAGCACAAACAGGTCCACACAATTCTTAATCCAATCTAATCAAGCTGCAGTTCCTCTAATCTGCCAATCTAATCAAATGGCCTACATTTTCCGAAACTGTCCCTCCTTCCCTTTTGAAAATCCACTAAGCATCATAATGATGATCCACACAACGTTAACAGAATAAATCAAAACCTGTCATTATACATGTACCTACACACACACACACACACACACACACACACACACACACACACACACACACACACACACACACACACACACACACACACACACACACACACACACACACACAACACACACACAACACACACACACACACACTCACACACACACACACACACACACATATGTGTGCATAATGCATATACACTGTGAGGCATAAAAAAGGAAACCCCTAGAAAAATCGTTATTATTTTAACAATTTTCAAGCAATGTCAATGAAATTCAGGAAAATTATAGCTAAGTAGCAAGCAATGTAAATACATTTACAGTTTTTACTCTAACTGTCCGCCTTTAGCTTCTACGCATGCGCGAAGTCGCTTGCGTCTTTAACGCACCGCCGAATCAATAATTCGCTGGTCAAGATCGTTCCAAGCTTGCATGATTCGCTTCCGAAGATCTTCAACATTACGGACCTTTGTTCTGTACACCATTTCCTGCATGAATCCCCATATTTTATAATCGACGGGATTAAGATATGGGCTGTTAGGGGGCCATAGAGTAGGAATTACGAAGTCAGGAGTTTCATGCGTCAGAAGTGAAATCGTTTCTCGAGCTCTGTGCGTTGGAGCACCATCTTGCTGAAGAATTTAAAATTCATTGAGTTCTCGAATTTCAGGTAGAAGGCTTTCCATGAGTAAAACATCTGGGTAGTATTGGCCGTTGATTTTTACCCCCGGTTCAACAAAATGAATTGACATGTGTCCCAGAGAAGAAACACCGACATTATCAATATCAGGGATTTGCTAAACGCCGGACGTGTGCGTACAAGGCGGTCGGCTGCAGCATCTCTCTTTCGAGTTCCAACTGTTACATACAGACGATCATTTTGAGTATTGCTATATAGGAGAAGCAGGAAATGGTGTACAGAAAAAGGTCCGTGATGTTGAAGATCTTCGGAAGCGAATCATGCAGGCTTGGAACGATCTTGACCATCGAATTATTGACTCGGCGGTGCGTGAATGGCGCAAGCGACTTCGCGCATGCGTAGAAGCTAAAGGCGGAAAGTTAGAGTAAAAACTGTAAATGTATTTCCATTGCTTGCTACTTAGCTATAATTTTCCTGAATTTCATTGACATTGCTTGAAAATTGTTAAAATAATAACGATTTTTCTAGGGGTTTCCTTTTTTATGCCTCACGGTGTATATGTAGAGCAGGCAACTACATTAATTACCACGTATAGTATTATACATATACAATTTTTCACATAATCATTCATCATATGTGACATATAGACATAATATTGTGTGTATACGTACATATACAATATAACATATATAATTTTATATATTATACAGTATACTATATAGCATAAATATATGTATATATATTTGTACATATATTCCTACGTAAGCTCATTCCTCATTCCTACGTAAACTAAAACTGCAAATGTCAACATTTATCACAGATCCTAAAATCGTTATAATGGCTGCACATAAAACCCATGTTAACTTTTACGGCTGGGCCAACATTATTCTACACACCCACATGGTTCATGGTCTACGTCATGCAAACAACTAGCCACGGATCTTTCCGCACAGCCAGAGAAGAAGTTATGACTGCTGCGTGGAAAGCAAAGCCAACCTTATTATTACCAATCATCCGAATATTATTATCTTCAGTCTATGTGGGTTCCAGAGAATTCCTTTGCTTCACAAGAACTTTCTTTGAAATTCATTGACTTGGTAGACACAACTTTTCTGTTGCTGGTCCTAGACTCTCTTCTGGCAAATGTTCTGCGCTCTGCAAACTCTGTCTGGCTTGAGGTCTTCACTGGGAGGGGTTCAGCATAGTGGTAAAACACTCTGGCACAAGGATGCGGGATCGCTTCCCGGTATACCCTCCCAAAAGGTCCACTCAACCTTCCATTTGGCAGTCAGCATTGGTAAACTGAGCAGTAGGACTTTATGGGTGCCTTGCACGGCTGCCGACAGTTAAATTCCAATCATGTAATAATTTGTGATCATTACTGATTGTAATCATACTGCTTTATGTCAGTTTGAAAAATAAACGGAGATTATTGTCATCAGAAATCAAATAATCTTCCCTGGACTTGTTTCCCTCACAGGCTGTTTCAGTATTTTTTCCAGTTTCTTTCTTGGCTTTGAGACTGAATTCACACCAATGGAATTTGATTTACACAACGATTCTGCTTCAGACAACACTTTCTGACAACCCTTCTGACCAGACACAGCACTCATGGTGGCCATCGACTCATATATCTCAAATATTATGACACATCACTGGTGCTATATAAAATCCTCAGATTAGATTCCGTTCTATTCTTCTTCTTATTCCTCAAAATGATTATTTCCATGATTGAGGGATAACTGGACTACGACCATAAAACCTGATCAATGGAAAAGAAACGAAGAAGAAGAAGAAGAAGAAGGGGGAGGAGGAGGAGGAGGAGGAGGAGGAGGAGGAGGAGGAGGAGGAGGAGGAGGAGGAGGAAGAGGAAGAAGAAGAAGAAGGCTTTGCTTTGGCAGAACTCATAACTCTGACAAAGCCGAACAGATCCCTGGCTCGTTATTTCGAGTCTGAATTCACAAATATCTCCGAAATTCAGGAAATTATAGCAATAACTCTGTGGTCACGTGATCTAAATGTTGCAATAATCCAACGAGTAATGCAATTGCGTTGCAGCTTGCAACAATGGCTCAACAATGCGCATGTGGGATGATGCAAAGAAAAGAGATGAAATTGCAATGCAGCAAACAGAAGTATAAATAAAGTCTTAAGGCTGGAGACACATAAATGTCCGGTTACATTACATTACATTACAGATACTAAAGTAAATATAAAAACACTGAATACACAGAATGAATGATCTTCAGTGGTTATTAATTTTACCTGAAGAAACAAAGATTCTAATTAAATTCGTAAAGTTCAAGCCAATGTCCCTATCTATGGTGATTTTAGGGCAATGGCAAACACTCTGGCACAAAGAACGCTTGGATGCATGATTGTTTCCCGCTACCGTCCCAAAGGCTCACTCAACCTTCCATTCGGCAGATGACATTGGTAAACAGAGCAGTGGGACGTGATGAGCGCCTTGCATGGTTGCCAACAGTTAAACTCAACTCCTGTAATAACCTTACGTTCATAGTACGAATTGCAATCATACTGCTTTGTGACGGTTTGAAATTAAAGGCACAACACAACTTAAATTAAGTTTGCATTTTGTTTAAATCTACAACTGTGCACAGGTAAACTTAAATTTGAATAAGTTTGATGGAAGTTTTATAGTAGAAATCTACATGATTCAGACTACATAATTTCCATTCTGATCAGCCTCAATGCCCATACTACTGTCCCCCATGCCACCTGATGGAAGTAGTTAATAAAAATGCAAATGAACTGCTTTGCTAATGAATGTCATCTGGGTCAATGTGCAATTACTTTGCCAGCAAATGATGACAACATTTCTTGTGGCTGAACAGACAGATGACCTAATCCTTGCACTGGCAACTGGCATTGACATAGGGTGGGTGGGGTTGGCATTGACATGGGGTGGATGGGGTGGCATTGACATAGGGTGGGTGGGGTGGGGTGGGGTTGGCATTGACACTGGCATAGAAACTGATCCAACAATCTGACTGAGGTTGATAAGAATAAGTGCCAGAGAAAAGCTGCTTAATTTGAAAATGGTGATGAGAAACGTTCATAATAACAGCAGACTATGTTCAACCATGCATCATCCTCTCACAGTGAAATGATCTACCCACAAAATATTATATGTCTTATTAATATTGCGATCTCCCCCCCCCCCCCGTCATCATCATCATTATTGTCACCACCACCATCACCGCTAAATACAGTTATTGCATAAACTAGTGGCACAGCAAAATCCAATTTGAAAATGAAGTACGTTTTTGAAAGTCAGCCTGTCACGATCAACAGATATATAATAATCAGTGCAGAGTAGATAAGACGTTGAAAGAGGTTTCATGGGTCACAGCATGAGATCAAAGTGGCATCAAAGACTGAACTAAACAAAAAGCAGCTTTTGAGAGAGTTCCACAAAGATGGGTATTCAGTAAGTAATGGCGCCCTTGTAACAGCATGGCTGTGTTACGGCGCCATAGAAATCGTCATTGTTATTATTATTATTATTATTATTAACTGAAAAATTTCAGTATTTTCCAAGAAACTTCAAATCCTTTCAAGAACTAGAATCAGGCAATCAGACAAACTGGTCGAACAGCTGTGGGCACTGCGCAATGTGCGCATGTATTGCAATTGGTCACGAAGCAAAGTCTGTGTGTTATCAGTTTAATATGGATTCTCCATTCAATTGAGTTATTACAATGATTTCAGTGCAGATGAGATAAATTATGAATGATCATCCTGATATTTCGTTAGCACAGAATAACAAAACTTGTTCAAATTTTAAGAGTATTAAATATTAGATCAAAAGTTTAATGACATCTTATGACTACAATTATAGCCGTTGAAGTCTTTACATTGCAATTCAGTTTCTTTCATCAATTTTTTCCTCCTTTTTTTATTTAATTTCTTTCGATGATAGATTTGTCTGAATTTTAACTCAATTTTAAGAGTTTAACACAATAATAAAAATCGCTTTTTGGTTTTTAGACGTAGGTTAAAGCAGAGACACTGTTCTCATTGCAATTACGATATCCCAGTTGCTTTTAGCACACTTTCATTGTTAAGTGTTACACTTGTGTTAATACTTTAATCATCATTTATGCACTAAAATATCAAGTACATTAGAATATCAAGTACACTAGAATATCAAGTACACTGGAATATCATGTACATTAGAACATCAAGTACATTAGAATATCACATACACTAGAATTTCAAGTACACTAAAATATCAAGTACATTAGAATATCAAGTACATTAGAATATCAAGTACACTGCCATACAAAGTACAATAGTATATATCAAGTAACAAACATCTCCAGCTATCCATACTCTGCGTCTACCACCAGATACTTACGTCGTAGAGGGAACAGAGAGGATTTGCGGTCGCAATGAGGAAGCCTTGATTGGTGCCGGGATGGTCGACATCGTGACACGCGGCCGAAAGAATGGCGGCCATCTTTTCCAGCGGCTTCAGACAATTAGCCATCTGGAAAATGTAAGAGAATGTGCATCAGACGATTTCATTTAAGTCTGTTCGTTATTATTAACTCTTCAATTAGATGCTACTTTGAGTTCCTAACTACAAACCAAACCCAATGCAGCAGCTATAAATGAGCGCACTGACCGTACACTGTCAGTGGGAGGATCAGATGAGATGGGAGAGGACTGGTCCATGACCTCGTATGTCAAGAATAAGAAAATGAATTCATTAACACATACCCATACCCATACCCATGGGGGTGTCATCTTCAGCCCTTCACTGCACTTGAAGTCTTTCTTATTTCCGGGGCTGTCATGCTGAGAGCGCCTCTGAATAGCTTACCCGTGGTACTGTAAGAGGTGCTTTATAAATTATCATATACAATATGATAGGATAGGATAAAGGATTGTTCTTTGCAGCTATTCAACAGCTATTCAACAGCTATTCAACAACTATTCAACAGCTATTCAACAGCTATTCAACAGCTATTCAACAGCTACTCAACAGCTATTCAACAGCTATTCAACAGCTATTCAACAGCTGCACAGATAATTATTCACGAGTCACATACAGCACAACTCACAAATCATTTCTAGATTTCATAAAATCATAATGTGCCACGAATTGCATCCATAGTAAATCAATTATATATGGCTGTGTGTCAGATGCTTCAGAAACAATTAGAAATGGAGGAGAGGAGCAAAGGACAAAGTCATTGAACGCCTGCTGCAGGCGGCTGAATGCAGATATGTCAATTGGCATCAGAGTCCAAGACAATAGACGAAATAAACAGAGAAGATAGCAAAAAAGATCAGATGGCATCGTCGTCGATTGTCTTACATTTAAATCAGATTAAAATAGGCTGAGAAACAAAATAAACAAACTCATGGTTTAGATATAAACAGTGAACTGTAACATGATAACATGAAGTGAATACGTAACATCATCATCATCCTCCTCATCACCACCACCACACACACCGCCACCACCTCCCAACCACCACCAACAACAACCACCGTAGGCTCAATGCCCATAGGATGCCTTCTTCACAGTGTCTCTTTACTCAAGTCCGTCCTGGGCCGCATGCCCCAAGTGCTGTAGGTCTTTTCCACACCAATCTACAATGTCCTCCGTCCACTCTCGATGCGGCCTTCCTCTTGTTTTGTTGCCCTTCATTATTCGGGAAATTTATTCCAAACATCAGAGTCTTAATCTTTCTATCATCTTTCATTCTGCAGATATGACCGAACAATTTCAGTTTTCGTTAGACACCTTCTGCACAATCCTTCTCAGTCATATTCACGCTTTGTATACCTCTTATTTGCTAATCTTCTGTGTCCATCCTACCCTCAGGAGTTTCCTATAGCATTTTCTCTCAATTGCTAACACTCACCTTTGCCAATCTTTTGTTAGTACCCATGTCTCATGTATAATGTAATAGACAGGTCATCATAGCAAACTATGTTCCCTACTACTCTTCACAAAATGTCGATTGGTCTCTCTGTCTCATTCCTCACTGCTCTTATGACTACCCTATAGTAGATTCGATTGGGGTTTGACTGGGAGCGCTCCTGAGTAGGCAACATTGAAGGTGATGCTATATCAAAATGCACTAATAAATAAATAAATAAATTAAATTAAAAAATTAAATTTAAAAAAATATTAAAAAATAACTAAATAAAAAAATAAAAAAATAAAAAATAAATAAATGTTTCTGACTGACCTTAGGTTCATTCAGATGGCAGAACATGGCTTGAACGACGTCTGCTGCATGAACCGAATTATGATATGGATTCGAAAAGTAGTAACTCGACTCGATCAGCGCTACAGTTAACAACAGTTTCAACGCCGTTATAGCAAAATAAAGGAAAACAGTTCAAACGTGTGGTACTGAAATCATGCAAGGCAGATGAAACTGCTCTGTCAAAAAGGTAGCAGCATCAGTTTAACGTCATTGTGTGATAACATAACAAAAAAAAAGATCATTAATGTCACCCTCCTCTTTAGTCCAGGTTTGGGACTGGCATTACCAAAATGCAAGCAGTGGCTGTCAAAACAAAGCTTATGAAGGACGGTCATCAAGAGGCAAACTAGAGAGACAGCAGAGTTGGGAGGGTCATGGTGAAAGACTTGAATAAATCTCAATGTGGTTAGAAAATTTAAAGGCAAAGGCTGAGTGACGTGAAGGTCCTGTCACAAACTGTCACCAACTGTCACCAACTGTCACAAACTGTCACCAACTGTAACCAGCTGCAAGACTATTATTCTGTACAACTGCTTTCAAAGGCCACACTTCTGTCTCGATATGGACAAGAGTGAATGTGATTTATTACCAGATAATTGTGTTTTCAACTACAGTAACATGCAACATGTACTCTCTCCGGATATTCTGAAACCTGTTTAGTAGCACAGGCTTAGTCTGGTTATTTTCAACTTGACTGAGACTGCAGCTGATTACCTGCAGCCCATATTAGCCCGGCTACTCTACCCACAACTCATGCAAGCTCGCTTGGCTACATTGGTAAGGTCGATGGCCGCACGTCTGCACGCTACTCTGTGGTTCGATTCCCGAAGATGACTATTTCAGAGATTCAAAATCTCGGGCTATAACCCAGTCCGTCAACGGGGACCTACACTGTAAATGGCGTGGCGACACTAATCATCTTCGATATGGCAGTGTCGTTAAACATGTAACAACACACGACTCATGCACAACTCATGCCAAATACTGCCTCAGGATTAAAATGAACCTGCACATTATAAGTCAGAAGGCAAAAGCTTTCAACCAATAAGCCAACATTTTCTGCATAATATATCTAGCACCTGGGATTCTACAGCAGTGGTCACCATGCATTAATTGATCAGCTCTCAATGCTACTTAATTGGAACAGGTGTGTCTAATGTGCAATGGCTGAAAACTTTGCATTGTTAATTCCTCTGATTAATACAGCTCCAACTAACTCAATGACCTTTCAGCTGCACTTAATCTTTTTTAAATTAGTCATACCACCGAAATTCTGCTAAGTTGAGATGACTGTTAGTGGTCTGATGCTCCCTTGAAATCTTTTAAGGGTTCATCTTAGTTTCTGCGAGCATGTTGTGAAAGCGATTTGTGATCTTGGTCTTATTCTCTGTGTGGTTCATGTGGCCGAATAATGTTGGTTGACAGACCAACATAATCCAGTTTCAAGAATAGGCTGTTATTGTTACTGTGCTGCAGATGTTTGAAGAATGATTATGTAGTAAACAATGAGATTGGTTTTGTTGAACTAAAACATAGATGGTATTGTTTAATTTTACTGAAAAATTAGTGGTAACCAGGGGTGTATTCAGAAAGTTTAATGACTAAAAAGGTCATTTTTTGCTCCAAAATAGTCGATTTTTCAGCTTTTTGGAGCAAAAAATTTCCTACAACCTTTTTTAGTCATCAAAATTTCTGGCGACTTTATTTTAATCATTCAATGGTGTTTTAAGGATTTTTTGCCAGAAAAACCTTCATCACAGCGTAAAACTGGCTAATTTTTGATTTTTTCATAATAAATCGTGATTTTTCCTGTTTTATGCTCGTTATTTTATTTCTGTTTTACTTTGGTTTTTATGAGGTGAGTATACGATGTTTACCAATGCATACTCTAGAGCACAGCCCTAATGGCAACATATTATTTATTAGGCTCTGATGGTCTTGAAATCAACCATGTTGATCAACACTGCTTCTTAGGGACCAACAGAAGCAGCCTGCACAATGCACATGGCCACTTTTAGTCGGAGGAGCATGAATTTAAATAATTTCCACAAACGACATCATGCCCACGTGGTGGATTTGCAACTAACCACAAACTACAAGGCGTCAGCTGCTGCAAGTCCCATGATGCATTGCTAGAGACTGCATTTAAGTGGTGATCATGCAAATGAAGTCGATCTAGAACCGTTGTAAACATGTAAACAGAGTAACAACTGTTATCATTGGAATGTATGTTCTGATGAAGTGGACCAAAGTCATTACATCAACATAACGAATGATCGATGTGTCTCGACTGCATGAAATGGAAATGACGACGACAGCGTGAAAACCTAATATAAATTTGGTTTTCTAATTCCTTCTCGTGCTTGAGATGCAGAACTGCGATGACGACCAACGCATGTGGCAACAAACTACGCATCAGTCTCAGAGGAAACGTCACTAGAAACAGTGCAATTCTTAGCTACCTGCGATTTTTACATTAGGATTAAGGTCAACAGCATGATTAGCTAAAGCAACTTTGAACACATATTAAAGCACTGTCCATCACTAAAAATATTCATTTTAATGAAGCTTAAAACTTCGTAGCTGTTGCTAAAGATGTGTGTGCAGTAGAACACAAATATTCCATGTTTCATATTATACAGCAGACCTGAAATTCTGCTGCTAAGCATACATGTAGATTTGTGCATGGAATTTTGAAACTATAAGCACTCTATGATTTCTAATGATATAATTAGCGTGACTCATTCCAGTTTGCAAGGGTTGTGTGTGAATTGACAATTCAGTTAGAGTCTGAATGAAGACTAATGAAGTGGACCAACTGAAAACAGCGAGAAAAACCTAATACAAATTTGGTTTTCTAATTCTTTCTCCGGCTTATCCCGTGTAGCTGCTTTGTAAGGCGCCCTTGTAACGGCTGTGTTACTGCACCATATATATATCGTCGTAATTATTATTACTATTATTATTATTATTATTATTATAATTATTATTATTATTATTATTATCATTATCATCATTATCATTATTAATATTATTGAGTTGCAGTTAAGATGACCACCATCCATGGCAGCAAACTACTCATCAGTCTCAGTGAAAACTAGCATCTCCAATTGCTCTCATGCTCAACTACCTTCTTACAGTAAGTCACGTGATCTGCGCAGATTGCTATTTTAGGGATACAAATGTCAGAAACAGCCAATAAAACATAATAGAACAATCACAAAGCACTTACAGCATCAATTTTTTACCACGTTTCACAGCGCAGGGTTTATGGAATTTATGGTTAAGACTGTAGCATGAAGAGCACACAGACACGCAGCATCACTTGCCGCAACCCTCCCAAAGCTTCACTCAACCCTCCATTCGGCAGCTGGTGTTAGTAAACTGAATAGTAGGTCATGATGGCCACCTTACATGGCTGCTGACAGTTACATTCAACTAATCTTAATAACTTGTGATCATACGTCATACTACAAATTGTGATCATACTGTGTTGCATCAGTTTTAAATTAAACAAAGATTATTATTAACAAATGTATAACTAGAATTCAGCACTGCAGCAAAAAAGGATGTACTTTGTATGCATACAACGCTCAGATAAATCCGCTGATCAGCAAATATTCTGATCATCACTGCACACTGTGAGCACACAGCGTCTAGACAGCATAATTAATGAGCTTTCATTAACCTTGACGACAAATCAATGATGCAGGTCTGCTGCTTCAAGACAATACAGTGGCACCAATGATGGCATTGGATGAGACAATGAACTTCATCAGCATTCAGTTGCAGAGACAGAGAAACTAATGAGAGTGCGTCTTAGTCGTCAGTCGAGAGAGAGAAAAGAGAGGCGAGAGAGAAGCGAGAGAGAAGCGAGAGAGAAGAGAGAAGAGAGAGAAGCGAGAGAGAAGAGAGAGTGAAAAGAGAGAGAAGAGAGAGAAGCGAGAGAGAAGAGAGAGTGAAGAGAGAAGAGAGAGAAGCGAGAGAGAAGAGAGAGTGAAAAGAGAGAGAAGAGAGAGAAGCGAGAGAGAAGAGAGAGAAGCGAGAGAGAAGCGAGAGAGAAGAGAGAGAAGCGAGAGAGAGAAAGAAGAGACAACGTGGTGGTGCTGTGCTTACTAATGCAACGCATCAAGCGAGTGACATCCAAGCGGAACGACCGTAGGAAGTCGTATTGGTTGAAGATGTGAAGCGTCATGTAGAAGAGACTGCGACCTGAAACAGAGAGACATAGAACACAACCAACGTCAGTGAATTCACATCATCAACATAATTGGCATCACTCTGTTTCATCAGCAGCTCTTTGTCCTTTACAACACAATGGTAATATGTATGTATGCACACTTGTTATAGCGCCCCTTCAAGCTCTCTCTACTCAGAGATGCTCCCGAATGCAGAGCGGACACTGCATCGGAGTTTCACGCCGAAGCGCTGAGCAATTGTGAGTGAAAGACTTGCCCAAGGTCCTTACGTGGCGAGGTGGATTCGAACCTTGAACCTTCCGGCTCCAAGGCAATGACGCCACCACTACTCCGCCGCGCCCCATATATCTCTAGCATGATACGAGTATCATATCATGTTGGATCCGGTGGTGCAGTGGTATGTTCTGTGACTTTTTACCGGAGGGTTGCAGGCTCGAATCTACCTCAAGCCATCGCTAGCAGCCTTGGACATGTCCTTAGAGTCTTAGACCTTAGACTTTAGTCCATCCCATGCAGGACTGCACATCAGGCAACGTAGCTTCTCCATTCTCCTCTGTCCATTGCCACCTCTACAGCATCCTCCCACGTCATCTCCAGATATTGTAGATCTTCTCGTATGGTATCCTTTCAATTCTTTCTTCGTCTTCCTCTCCCACGCTTCTCTTCGTGGATCTATTTCACTGCCTGGCTGGCTCTCCTATCGTATCATAATTATCATACTGTATCAAAACATTTACAGACACATAGACTAAATATTCAGAGGCGCTTTCAGCGCAAAAGCTCCGGGGAAGGGAAAGAAACGTCTTAAGTGAGCGACAGGATGTGGGGGAAAAGCCCAGACATGAGCTGCTCAGCCAAACAGAAGAGAGAGAGAGAAGGCCTTTTGATGTAGAGGAGGATCTATC
>OX243821.1:14988802-14991302 GCA_945859605.1 Lumbricus rubellus | reverse complement strand
AACGACACATGTAGCCAGAGAAAATGACACATGTCACCAGAGAGAACTACACGAGCGCAACAGATATGACACACCTAGGCATGGTGTTAACTGCCAACTGGTCGTGGTGAGAGTGGTGTTGGCGATGAAAGTGGTGTTGGCAGTGACGTGGGTAGTGGTGGAGATGGCGATGGTGACGATGGTGGTAGGAGTAATGTTGGAGGTGTTGGTGGTGGAATTGGTGGTTGTGGCGGTGGAGGAGGTGGTTGTGGTGGTGGTTGGTGGGTGGTGTGGGGTGGGCAGTGGTACTGGTGGAGGTGGTGGTCATCATCATAATCATCATCAGCAGCAGCATCCATAGTAACTCACAGACATATGACGAAATGGCATTCAAAACGATGAGCTACTGGACTCACTTAGCGTACAAACAGACAAAGACATACGCATCATTCTCACAATAGTGTTCTAACAATAGCATTCAAACTTAATGTGTGAATGCACAGATCTTCATGACTATTATCAAACCAGAACACTGATGTCTGGGATGGAAAACAGTCCAACAATCAACAATTGATACAACAATCAACATTGATACAACAATGGATCATCCAGCAGCAGCATCCTCGCTTTACGAATCTAACGTTTTTCCATCGCATCGTTTCCACAATCGTCCGTTAATCCGTGGAGATCACGCGTTTATGCATTCGATAAATTTATCTCAATTCTGGGACTTAGTCGGACCTTCCATCACCGCTGTATCTCTGCAAACACCTTTACCACCAAGCATAGTTTGTAAATCGTTCCATGTGGACAGAGTTGGGTTGGAAGAAGCACCTCCGGGATGAGTGCTATATAAATCCTCTAACTAAATGCATGACCCACCCAGCCTACGCCTCAACCCCTACCCACTTTACATGTAAATAGGTCGGTTGAATAAGTCAAGCACAACCTTTGGTTTAGCCTACATAGAGTTGACTGATGATTGGCTAATTTTATGCACAGTGACATGGAATTCGGTTCACAACTGCTGTGCCTCAAAACAGTTGATCACATGTATATTTTATCTGTGCATTTATTATAATTATATCCACAGTATACATGGCTGTCTCATACATGATATAGAAAATTGTAGATCCACCAGCAGAAGCTCCAGATGTTACAGAAAAATTAGTCAACTGATCTAACTAAAGACATTGCACCATCTAAAACACACGCAGACACAATATTCACCAAAGGACATTTAAAATGATTTTTTTGCATGCTCACAGCACTGGCAGACGGCAGCCCTTTGCCCTCATGCCTACAGTTCAAATGCCTGAGTCCTACACAACTTGTAATTCATGTTACAGTTGCTAATATTATCTCATCATTTACCTGGTAAGGTAAGCGTCTAACCACATCTTTCCGGAGCATTAACCATAATTTACTAAATTATTCTGTCGGTAAGACAGAAACAAACTGAACACATGATCTTTCTACTGCTAATAATAACCAATGATAAAGTGGAATATAACAGTATGAGTAATGCGACCAAATGTACCCAGGATGCATCATTCTCTACATTCCCATGAAGAGAAAGAGAGCAATGCTGGAAAGGTAACTGTAAATGTCACTGCAATATAAGCCTGGAAAGGTAACTGTAAAGGTCACTGAAGATCATGGCACCAAGAACTATAGCACTGTTCTTGTTGATGGGTAAAATCTAAAGTGTATAATTTACATTATTTCATAAGATGAAAATGCCACCTGATCTTCTAAAGTAAATTTTCCAGCCTACGAAAGTGGCTGCAACAAACAATTCTTTATTAAAATTTGCTTAATGCCATGGTATAAAAGAAGTATCACATAACTTCAGTTTCAATTTTTTTAAAGGTATAACAGTGAATTTTTTATTACCGTAGAAAAGTTTGTGATAATAAAGTTAGGAAGATTGAGCACTGCTGCAGGTAAAATGCAGGATACAGGCAAGTAAAATAGATGAAGATCCAACTAGCCCACCATGACATTGTCAGATATGGCCTCATGATTACTTTCACTTTAATTGGATTATTATTATTATTATTATTATTATTATTATTATTATTATTATTATTATTATTATTACTATTATTATTCATGTTCTCTGCCGTCAGGCAGGTTCGTATGTCCAATTGCGCCATTTAAAAAAAATTATTATTAAATATTACAACTGCCAAAAAAGTGCATCACAAGAAGATAGAAGAAACGAAAGAATGAACATCGCAAAAGTGAATGCTACACAACCATCATCTGCCTCTTTTTTCATTAACCATCATCATTGTATCAAAGAAACTATAGTATACCCAACAACAACAAAAAACTTTCTTATAAGAAGAGATAGAATTTACTGGATGCAATGTGGATGTTCTAAACAAGAACGTTGCAAGTCTTCTTAGATCAATGAAGAAAAGTTTATTATAGACGATCAGAAGATGTAAATAAAAGCTGAAATACATTCACTGCTGCACTGCAAGCCTGGATGAAACAAATGGATAATCACCAA
>OX243821.1:14936046-14988602 GCA_945859605.1 Lumbricus rubellus | reverse complement strand
AGATACAAGTCAAAAAGTGCTGCAATTAATTAAGTAATTAATTAATTAACCTAATTAAAACCAAATACTACGCATACCAAGAGCTCTAAACTTGTCTATTTTAACAGAATAATAGAAAAGATTTTTTAAACATATTTTTAGATCAAATTCTGCACAAAATGAAAAAACAACAAATAAACAAGTGTTTATTTGTGTTTATTAAGTGTTTCCCTAAGTTTCTTTTATGTGAAATTCCGCCTTAATACCGATTTTGGTGCGGAACGCCACATATACAATTCAACAACTAGCGTTAATATTGAATTTCCATTTCAATGCTTTCCAATAGAAAAGTATTATGAGAAGTCGATCCATTTTTCTGCCAGTATTTTTAAGTGATTCAGAAGTGCTTGAGATGCTTCAGCATCTCAATCTGCATCAGATTAGACAGACAAAAGACAAATTCTTTGTTTTAAAAACATCGAGAATGTAATTTGAGTATCGAATGCTTCAATGAGGACTTACTGAGTATCTGATCGCCGCTGTCATTCACTACACTCAAGTCTTTCTTGACTTGATCCATTGGCTGCCGGAAGCTTTCATCTAAGCGACGATGTGACGAAGCAGCAGTAGCAGTGGTTGTCGTCATCGTCATCGTCGGTATTTCTTCGCTCGTCTCTGAAACGAACATCAATCATATTCATCGGTAAGTGTTGCAGAAACAACGAGCAAACCAGCGTCACCATCCTACGCGAGAAGGATGTGTGTGTATGTGTGTGAGAGAGAGAGAGAGAGAGAGAGAGAGAGAGAGAGAGAGAGAGAGAGAGAGAGAGAGAGAGAGAGAGAAAGAGAGAGAGAGAGAGAGAGAGAGAGAGAGAGAAAGAGAGAGAGAGAGAGAGAGAGAGAGAGAGAGAGAGAGAGAGAGGGGGACGGACGGACAGTGACAGACAGAGACAGACAGACACAGAGACACAAAGAGATGGGGGAGGGATGATTTATATTGATCCTGACCAGGATTCTTTGTTCAATGGCCAGCGACAGTGTAATGATACGACACATGGATGAAATAAGTCGACATATTTATGGGTGTTTGTTATCATCGCTAGTGAATTCTAATCATGTGAATCACGTTTTTGCCAAAGTCCCCAAGTGACACTCGACTAAAACTGATTGAGCACATAACAGCAGAGTTGGATAGAAATGAGCAGCTACTAAGAAATGCACGAAAGAGTTCAACCATCATTTATTTAACATTACTGTCGATAAATATCATTATAATTATAATTTGTTTTAAACTTGTTTGAACGCCCCAAGGTAAACATGATCCTCAGGGACTTCAACACTATCGATAAAAACAGATTTGTCTGGAATGGACCCTATTCGCCAAGGTCCCAGTAGAAAATTATTATATTTATTATTATTATTATTATTATTATTATTATTATTATTATTATTATTATTATTATTATAATTATCACTATGAAAAAAATTCTTACGTGCGCATAACTGCACAATGTCACACCAAAATGTGAATCTGAGTCAGCCACCAGAGAAAGATGCAGTTAGATAGCTAAATACTTAAAAGTCATGGAGTCAAATATGAATAGATCTGATATGTTTTACTTACAAACATACCTAGGATCAGTGCTGTACAATTTACATCCACTGCAATAGGATGTGCAAAAATATTGATAATAAGTTCATTCTTTTGCATGAATCTTTCACATAATTGTGTTTTTTTATTACGGGTACAGTTGTGGGTACACAACAGTCGAGTGGTGGTTAGCGTGCTGGACAGTTCTTCTGCAATGCACAGTGTGACCATAATGCTACACACAGGAATAATGCATGTGTACCGTACGCACGTTAACATCAGCAGTTCTTCAAGTGACACACTGAGTCCGAAACCGCAGGTTGAGTGATGCGCATGAGTGAACAAATTGAAGTTAATGATTAGATTACTACAATGATTAAATGATTAGATTACTACAATGATTAAATGATTATCAGGAGGATGCAAATCAATTGTTGATCTTAAAGTTATTCAGACATATTTAAAAGTTGCTCACCAGGTAAGCGCATCGTCGCGAGTTTCGTTTTCTCTTTCTGACGATGATGATGTAACGAATTGGTGTCTACCATCTGCTGGAAAGAAAGAAAAAACGGTAAAACCATCTCTTCCCTCTTCGTGACTTACTCCAAGCACAATGAACTGCACACACAACCAATCATATTAATTAACAGTGATTATTAGACTGAAGTTCAATTTATAAGCAATTATTGGTTACGAATAAAGAATATACTTAATTGCTTACTTAATATAACTGGTCACCTAAAAACATCAACAACTTTGTTTCAATTGAGAGCTTAGAATTGATTAGTCCAGAAATATTAAGACAGGAATCAAAGCAATGTAGTACGCATGTATGCATGTATGTATGCATCGTACGTACGCATGTATGTATTTTTATGTTTGTATGTATGTAAGTATGTATGCATTTTCATGTATGTATGCATAAGAACTTGTGATAGCACCCCTTCAATACTCAGAGCTCTATATGATCAGTCATCACATTAAGCATAGATCTCTGGTCTAAAACTGGATTCAAAGGATCTGATTTTAAAACAAAGTCATTGAAATCTGAAGAGGTCGAGGCCAAACAGTAACAGCAGTAGCAGAGAAACATTATACGTTCACATTTATTTCGACATATTTATATGCAGCATCAAGACATCATTTGTTTAGCAACTCCTTCGTATACACATCTGAATAGATGTAGCATACAACATACAACATACAACAAATAACATACAACATACAACATACAACATATACAACATACAACACATACAACATACGACATACGACATACAACATACGACATACAACATACAAAATACAACATACGACATACAAAATACAACATACGACATACAACATAAGAAATACACCATACGACATACAACATACAACACATACAACATACAACACACAACACATGGCAACGAAACTAATTAACACAACGAATGGTATCTGTTTCAGCTGTGTTTTTCTCGTCTAAAATTAGAATCCGAGTCTTCAAGAGATCGTATGGACGACATTGATGATAATTATAGAAATGTCATTAGGTGAATATCTTGAAGAGAAATGCTACGTACATAAATGTAATATAATCGGTAATTTCTATGGCATCACTCACAGCCATGGCCATTCAGTAGTGCTCCCAGCGCGAGAACCCCGAGAATAAATAGGTCTTAAGAGAGAGAGAAAGAGAGAGATATGTAGATAGCTATTGAGAAAGAAGAATTCCGCATAGAGTGGAGGTAATGGGCAGAGAGAGACAGACAGACAGACAGACAGACAGACAGAGACAGAGAGACAGAGAGAGAGACAGACAGACAGAGAGACAGAGAGAGAGGAAGTCAGTGCAGTTAGTTGACCATAAACGATCGATTGGCGAACCAAGCTGAGCTTCTGGTTCCCCGCTCTCGGACTGCTATCCGACAGCGTCATTCATTCTCTGTCGCTGGTCCTACAACCTGGAATGGCTTCTCTGTTACACTGCGCTTAGTTCCCAGGGGTCACTTCACTCTGTTCTTATTTAGCCGTCATTGGACCGGGAGCGCTACTGATTAGCCTACCATAACATTTTCGAAATAAATAAATGATATGAAAGTACGGAGGAATAAATACTTTGAATGAAAGAAGATGAAGACCAGCTATCCTTATCGAAAGGTTCCGTTTTCGCCCCATATTCAAAGACTTCGCATACGGGCCAAACAACCTCCCCACGTTCATCGTATTTTAGATCTTACATGTACATGGGATCTCAGGATGGGAGTCATGCCTCGTGACGTGATCTGGGTCACAAATTGCCGTGAATTGCTGATTATATACAGCTCCTGAGTATGGTGGACTTATGCCATTAAGCAGGAACTAGACTTCGTTAGCATGCTGGTCTGCACAGCTGTAATTACTTGACTTCCTACCCAAATGTTGCCCCACTTTTTATCAAGGAACCAACGCTACATGTACCGTGATGTACGTGCTGAATGAAAAATGAAAATATCACAACAAAACAACTACAGTTGACAATCACAGCATCAGTCAAACTGAACTGAAATTCAAACTGAGCCAAAAGCTAAACCAATGTCAACATTTATACTGCAATAGAAAACTGGACCAACATCTAAATGGAATACAATGAAATTTCTACCAATGCTTTGCAAGTACATTCATATATATTTATAATTATATAACATATATAAATATATATATATAAATTATATATATTTATATGATTATATATATTATATATATATATCCTGGATCAGCATCAAGAAAAACAAGAAGTACAAAATACAATTAGTCAGTGAAATCTTATATGAACGAGAGCGAATTATGTTTCACAAGTCTTCTTCGTAGTTCTGCAACAAATGCCAACAATGCATGGCATGCATCTAACTATTTTAACTACAGCTACTTTTAAGAGCCTTGCAAATATGCTGAGACTTCGCTGTATAATATAAAATGGCAACTCTTCATTCACTTATTTATCTATTTCCTGCATTTGCTATAGCGCCACGTCAAGCTCTTTGCTCAGGGGCGCTCCCGACTACAGCGCAGACACTGCATCGAAGTTTCACGCAAGCGCACGAGCAATTGTGAAAGGACTTGCTCAAGGTCCCTACGCAGTGGCTTGAGGTGGATTTGAACCTGCAACTCTCCGACTTCAAGGCCACCACGCCTCAAGCTCATAAAAAGTCTCTTGATTGTGGCAGTACAATAGGTTAGTTAGTACAATAGGTTAGTATAATAGGTTAGTTAGTACAATAGGTTAGTTAGTACAATAGGTTAGTTAGTACAATAGGATAGTATAATAGGTATTACACGATTCAGAACATTTCTACAACACCTTTCATCAGCAACAATCTCTCGTGAAGATTCCTCTTCAAATTCATAAGCTTCTCTGTCAGACTCTCCAAACATCCACCAAATATAAATAATTATAATCAGCTGGACTCATATAGGTAGACTGGTAGAAGGACGTTTGTTTAACCAGCTGCAGCCAAATAGCAATTCATTTGCATTACTGAAAGTCGAAAAGCAGCTCAGTGTGTCAACGGAATTTTACCGTCACCAATAAACAACAACGTTTGAATTGAGTCAAGTCATTGAGAGACAGATGAAGCAGTCGACAAAATAAACAACGTATCAATTTAACTTTCATTGATCCATGTGGCAAAAAACTCAAATCACACAGAGTTCATCATTGCTCCTCCTCCACTGCCAGCTCAGTGCTCAGTGCTCAGGTCAGGTCTGGTTTTTTTCTAGTGCATGAGTCATTGTCTAGCTCAATTGTAATTGTCTCCTGTACTTGTTTTTTTCCACTTTGTGATTCTTTTTGCAGACTGCTACTGCTGCCGAAGAGCAACAAGAAACAGGTCACTCGGGTACTAGCCAACTATATTTATGGCCAGATTAATTAGAGATCACATAATTAGAGATCACATAATTAGAGATCACATAATAAGAGATCACATAATTAGAGATCACATAATTAGAGATCACATAATTAGAGATCACATAATTAGAGCTCAATTAATTAGATGCAATTAATTAGAGCTCAATTAATTAGAGCTCAATTAATTAGAGCTCAATTAATTAGAGCTCAATTAATTAGATGCAATTAATTAGAGCTCAATTAATTAGAGCTCAATTAATTAGATGCAATTAATTAGAGTTCAATTAATTAGAGCTCAATTAATTAGAGCTCAATTAATTAGAGCTCACTTGAAACCATCCTTGACTGAACATTTGTACATACATGTTGATCAATGAGGCCCATGAAAATCAACTCAACTACAGAATAATTATAAACTTATTATAATTTAACCAGAAGAACATGGTTCTTCGTATGCATGTCTCTCATGTCAAAGAGCGTTAAAAAGGTTCCAGTGTTTACACGAACATTAAAAAATTGTTTTAGTTTGCCAGGACTGGGCTGTAAGCACTTCTGTGTAGTGTGCTTGAAAAGCCACTCTATCTATGCTGCTCTGAGGTAACAAATGAATGGATGCTGGGTTGACTACGACTCAACAACTATCTAACAACTATCTAACAACTATCTAACAACTATCTAACAACTATCTAACAACTATCTAACAACTATCTTAAAAACTATCTAACAACTATCTAACAACTATCTAACAACTATCTAACAACTATCTAACAACTATCTAACAACTATCTAACAACCATATAACAACTATCTAACAACTATCTAACAACTATCTAACAACTATCTAACAACTATCTAACAACTATCTAACAACTATCTAACAACTATCTAACACATCCTTATATCATTTGACACAAGCTGTCATTTAACTGAGCAGCATTTGTATAAATTCAGCACTCATGAAATGTAAACAATAAAAAAGTAAAATGTAAAATTTGTTACACTGGATCAAATATTCTCATTGTTCTTGAAGTTTTATTAGGCCTAAAAAAATGTTGTGTTTCCGGTAACAGAGCTAAAAAAATTGGGTAGGTAGGTCGGAAATTTTTTTTATTTTGTAAAATATTTTTATGCAGTGACTAATGACTATCCGAAAAAGTATACCCCACTAGTCTTTTTTGCACGCTGAAACAAAGTACGTGTTCTAAGCAAGTATAAACTGCCTATTTCCTGACTGTCTGCACATAAAAATGCTCTAGAAACAGTGCAATTAATTTCATTTTGTTGACGTCTCTTATGTTATGTCAATACAAATGTTAAAAAAAATTTGGAAAAAAATTGCTTTTTTGGGGGGAAAAAATTTCTTTTGAAAAAAATATTTTTTTTAATAAAAATTTTTTACAAAAATATTTGGGTCGCGGCCGTAAAAATGGGTCGGTCGGGTTACCGGAAACACAACAATTTTTTTTTACGCCTTACTAATAAATTTTTCAATAGATGATCTTTGATATACATATTTTATATACTGTATAATGGAATGGACTCCCACAGTCTGCTCCCTTAATTGTGAACAAAAGTTGATCAACATAGCAGCTTTAGGATTTATACAGTGGCCCATAAAGTTTAATTATATATATTGCCCAGAATGCCAAACAGAAAAACAGTCAACAATACACAATTACAATGTCTTTAATACATACAATATATACAATACATATATATACATTATATATACATATATATACATATATAATATATATACAATACATATATACATTATATATATACATATATATACATATATAATATATATACAATACATATATATACACACATTTTATATATACATGTAGTCATTGCATTTCACAAACATGTAAACATGTCTTGGTTGCCCTGATTTTCCAGTTCACTGGATTCTCTTCTCAGCAATGAACTTTTTAGCTGTTAACATCTCTTCTAGGTAAGAAGTGCAAACCTGAACCCATGCTTTAATACCACCTTATAACTGACGTATTTATCCTGGTTCACATCATTTCCAAATGTAACTAATTGTCTACTGGAAATTTCCCCCTCTTCTAGTCATTACTTTTCCCAATAAACAATCACTTAATAAGAAATTATTTCCAACTACCCGAGCCCTGATTTTAAAATTACTTTCATCTCTCCATAGCGCCTCTGAGTAGACTTCTTGAAAAGGCGCTATATAAGTTTTCGGAATGAATGCATGAATGAATGAATAGTTGGTCACGAATTCTGTAGAATGAGCAGAATGATCATCTTCTCTGTATGGTAACAAATATCTGGTCTAAGACGACAACTAATCTGTACACTTGAACCCATCTATGTCCGATCTCCAATTCTGCATTCTCCTTCTCCTGGTCCACAGCATACTTGTACAATTGTACAATTGTGATTTTCAACCAAATCCTCAACTTCTTCGTTCACATAACTTAACGTTCCCACTTCTTGCTTGACCTTCACAACAGATCCACACTATGCACTTAACTTCAACGCCGCATCAAATACCACAACACCCATGGCACAGTATACACGCTAAACAAGACCATTGCAATTTATTTCTGTTTAATATAGACAGTAGACACCATCCAAATACAATCCAATACAAGCAATCCAGAATGTTCTTGCTGACAAGAAATATAAATCTACGCTCAATGTCGCCACAATTGTTTAGCAGAATTACTATTGTACACAAAATTAATGTTGACATGTGTGTATGATTGTGTATGCTGCATGAAAGAAACACATGTGTGTATGATTGTGTATGCTGTATGAAAACAACACATGTGTGTATGATGGTGTATGCTGTACGTGAAAAACACATGTGTGTATGATTGTGTATGCTGTACATGAAAAAAACATGCAGTTGAGTGTTGGAGATCGTCTGTACAACAGATGTAGGCGAAGTGGTCCACACTTCCACACCAAGTGCCATCATAAAGAAGGCTGTGTTAGCTAAGCACGGGTCTGTCTCGAGTGCCTTAGCACCATTAAGCCGAAGTGCGTGAAGAATGATGTGCTGCAGTTGACAGATGGTAGAGGCTGCTGCTACATGCACGTAATTTACCAGCGTGCAAATGTTATTGCATCGCTGCATAATTATCTCTACTGTTATTGCATCACTGCATAATTATCTCAAATGTTATTGCATCACTGCATAATTATCTCTAATTTTATTGCATCACTGCATAATTATCTCTAATGCTATTGCATCACTGCATAATTATATCTAATGTTATTGCATCACTGCATAATTATCTCTAATGTTATTGCATCACTGCATAATTATCTCTAATTTTATTGCATCACTGCATAATTATTATCTCTAATGTTATTGCATCACTGCATAATTATCTCAAATGTTATTGCATCACTGCATAATTATCTCTAATGTTATTGCATCACTGCATAATTATCTCAAATGTTATTGCATCACTGCATAATTATCTCTAATGTTATTGCATCACTGCATGATTATTATCTCTAATGTTATTGCATCACTGCATAATTATCTCTAATGTTATTGCATCACTGCATGATTATTATCTCTACTGTTATTGCATCACTGCATAATTATCTCTAATGTTATTGCATCACTGCATAATTATCTCTAATGTTATTGCATCGCTGCATAATTATCTCTAATGTTATTGCATCATTGCATAATTATCTCTAATGTTATTGCATCACTGCATAATTATCTCAAATGTTATTGCATCACTGCATAATCATCTCTACTGTTATTGCATCACTGCATAATGATCTCTAATGTTATTGCATCATTGCATAATTATCTCTAATGTTATTGCATCACTGCATAATTATTATCTCTAATGTTATTGCATCACTGCATAATTATCTCAAATGTTATTGCATCACTGCATAATTATCTCAAATGTTATTGCATCACTGCATAATTATCTCTAATGTTATTGCATCACTGCATGATTATTATCTCTAATGTTATTGCATCACTGCATAATTATCTCTAATGCTATTGCATCACTGCATAATTATATCTAATGTTATTGCATCACTGCATAATTATCTCTAATGTTATTGCATCACTGCATAATTATCTCTAATGCTATTGCACCACTGCATAATTATATCTAATGTTATTGCATCACTGCATAATTATCTCTAATGTTATTGCATCACTGCATAATTATCTCTCATGTTATTGCATCATTGCATAATCATCTCCACTGTTATTGCATCACTGCATAATTATCTCTAATGTTATTGCATCACTGCATAATTGTCTCGTTTGTTACCATGGCTGTACTGAATAGGTGAATACAAATACAGAAATTTAAGCAGATATGAAGATATGATGAGAAGTTTGCGAAAAGCCATTTTTTTCTTTTCTGGAAGTCTTCCGTCATTTTAATTAATCATCGTCTGTGAAATCTGAAACCCTTTATGGCAACCGAGGCTGATAAGCTCACTCTCTTAAAAACTTTCTTCTGATCATAACACAAAACTTCGATAGCCATCACAAGACTTTCTGTAATGAAACAGAGCAAAGAATAGATTACAGAATAGGTCAAAAGAGAACTTTTTCATTACGTCCATTATTTAAAAAGGCAAAAGTTACAGATTTTCATCATCAAAAATTCAAGAAATTCTGAAGGCTGCCACAGACCACAGAAAAAGACTCACGGCCACCACATGTTTGAGATGACTGATGTGCATCGCATTGCATACATGTACACTTGTGCAGTGCTATGCTATGCATTGCATACATGTACACTTGTGCAGTGCTATGCTATGCATTGCATACATGTACACTTGTGCAGTGCTATGCTATGCATTGCATACATGTACACTTGTGCAGTGCTATGCTATGCATTGCATACATGTACACTTGTGCAGTGCTATGCTATGCATTGCATACATGTACACTTGTGCAGTGCTATGCTATGCATTGCATACATGTACACTTGTGCAGTGCTATGCTATGCATTGCATACATGTACACTTGTGCAGTGCTATGCTATGCATTGCATACATGTACACTTGTGCAGTGCTATGCTATGCATTGCATACATGTACACTTGTGCAGTGCTATGCTATGCATTGCGTACATGATGTACACTTGTGCAGTGCTATGCATTGCATTGCATACATGATGTACACTTGTGCAGTGCTATGCATTGCATTGCATACATGTACACTTGTGCAGTGCTATGCTATGCATTGCATACATGTACACTTGTGCAGTGCTATGCTATGCATTGCATACATGTACACTTGTGCAGTGCTATGCTATGCATTGCATACATGTACACTTGTGCAGTGCTATGCTATGCATTGCATACATGATGTACACTTGTGCAGTGCTATGCTATGCATTGCGTACATGTACACTTGTGCAGTGCTATGCATTGCATTGCATACATGATGTACACTTGTGCAGTGCTATGCATTGCATTGCATACATGTACACTTGTGCAGTGCTATGCTATGCAGTGCATACATGATGTACACTTGTGCAGTGCTACGCATTGCATTGCATACATGTACACTTGTGCAGTGCTATGCTATGCAGTGCATACATGATGTACACTTGTGCAGTGCTATGCTATGCAGTGCATACATGTACACTTGTGCATTGCTATGCATTGCATTGCATACATGTACACTTGTGCAGTGCTATGCATTGCATTGCATACATGTACACTTGTGCAGTGCTATGCTATGCAGTGCATACATGATGTACACTTGTGCAGTGCTATGCTATGCAGTGCATACATGATGTACACTTGTGCAGTGCTATGCTATGCAGTGCATACATGATGTACACTTGTGCAGTGCTATGCATTGCATTGCATACATGTACACTTGTGCAGTGCTATGCTATGCATTGCATACATGTACACTTGTGCAGTGCTATGCTATGCATTGCATACATGTACACTTGTGCAGTGCTCTGCATTGCATTGCATACATGATGTACACTTGTGCAGTGCTATGCTATGCATACATGTACACTTGCTACTTTTTATACACTGAAAGCATTGTACTGTGATTCACTCATGCAGCAATCAACTAAATACCAACGGGCAAATTCTACTTTTCTTGGCAGATATGATATTCTGTAATTTCTGCCTTTGTACTTTGACACTTACCATGCTTTCAACAGAAATAATGGTTCTAAACAGATCAAACTACTTTGCACCTGCATGTGTGTTGCTGGCATTAACGACTTTACTGGTACACTCTACGTGCTCTAAGCTCTCCTTAGCTTACCCCTTAGCTCTCGCTTAGTGCTGCATCTCACACTACAAACAGTCTTACTGCTCCTCCATCAGCTGCATCAATTAGCTTCCTGTTGAGTTCAGAATAAAATTTAAATTGTTTGACCTACAAAAAATCGCTAAGCAACAGCACACCTCAAATTCACTCGCTACCTACAAAAATCGCGACTTCTCCTTGGCTTTTAAGCACATGGGTATATATCTAACTGCATCTACCTCTGGCAGTTGACTGTGCCTCATATTTATATTTCAGTGGCCTAGCAAACTTTACAACGATGAGGAATGTAAGGAGTTAGTACTAACTCCTCACATTCGTTGCCTGCAATCATCACGTTCAGGTCTTTTAGCTGAGCAGAGATACAGAATAGTTATGGACTCGTGTGCATTCCATGCCTCTGCTTAAGGGAATGGAATCAACTTCTGATATTGCTTCGCAGATCAAATTCACTCCCAACTTTAAAAAAAACGGCTCAAAAACACGTGATTTTTCCTTGGCTTTTAAGCACATGGATATCTAACTGCAACTACCTCACTGGCAGTTGACTGACTAACTGTGCCAAAAGAAGCCCCACATCAGCAAAATAATCTATCCTTGCTTCCACTAAGGATTGGCTTTAGAAAACATTTAGACATATTGTAGAAAAAAACAGAACAAAGAAGCGTGAAACAGTCTTTCCTTGGTACATCAGGTAGTTGCAAATGTGCTTATAACAATGCAATTTTGAATTACCTATTCGTAAGCTGAAGCCTGTTCAGTGTTCACATGTCTCAAAGGTCAGTCGTTATCTCGTATGTCACACCAGTGCTGCTGACCACTAAGCTTCTATACAAAGCAGCTCTCCTCAGTTTCCATTTCCAGTGATAATCCCCAATTCCATTAGCCCTAATCACACTAATTCTAGCAAAGTGATAAGCTGTACTGTCCTTCCTCCTCCGCAGTGGCAGCAGCAGCAGCATATAAATCTTTTTATGTCAATACTTTTCCTGCAGCTCACTGTAACACATTAATAACCTCTGAAAGCTGCCATGAAACTCTGTGTATGCAATGCATCCATGCATGATGCATAAACGTAAGTATGTAGTTATGAATGCATGTTGTGACATTTACACATGTATGCATGTATGTATGTAAGTACATCTTTCACTGCTTATGACTACCATACTCATTTTCCTGAGCTCTTGTTAGACGGAACAGCTTTACAAAATAATTTTGTCAATCCAAATTTTAATCAAAAATATACAGTTACTTTAATTAAAGTGTTTTCAGTGTTTATTTATAATGAATTACATTAAATAAAACTACTAGCATAAAATATGCCCTATGGTACAAGGAACCCTTCCATAATGTTAGTTCTTAAACAGTTCCGTTGAAGAATCTTTTTTCCTACAAGCGCTGCATGTAACGAAAACAGACACATAAAGATTTATACCGTTTTCATGATAGGCCACCAAGTACTGAACTAGAAAAAACAACACAATGGACACACTGCTTTCACCACGCACACCGCACTCTGTGTGCGTCGCATGCAAAGGGTCTACATAAATTGGCTATAAATGGTACGTATTTTCGTCTTCTTCAGGGTGAATAATTTCCACCTTCCAGACTTTCGTGTTGTTTTCTTTGAGGTCTGGTGCGATGTTAGTTGCTACGGTATAATTTATTATCAGTGCTTACTACTGACTGTGGTTGATAGTTGCACGCAAATTCTCTTCTGTTTGTTCATCCTTGTTTTGCAAGACATTCTTCAAAGATGGTTCTCCGACCAATTGAAGGATTTGTCGCTGTAAGATTGCCTCCATCTGTTCACTGTGCAAGAGTGACATTCCAACTTCTTTCAGGAATATGCGTCGGCGTAGTTTTTGTTGTGGCTAGTCCACTCAGTGAAAAGATGGATCAAAATTTCAGTAGTCACATTGCAGCATATGACATCAATTAGAAGTAGACGAACGAGAGAATCTTCGATGCATTGGAGCATGACGCTGACTTCAAGATTTGATATGATGCATGCGAACACACACAGATGACATAATCAGCCTGATATATGCATAATCATGTCCCTTAATAACGTTATTTCAAGTGGCAAACATATACAAACACACACAGACAAACATATACAAACCCACAAACACACACAGACAAACATATACAAACCTACAAATACACACAGACAAACATATACAAACCTACAAACACACACAGACAAACATATACAAACCTACAAATACACACAGACAAACATATACAAACCTACAAATACACACAGACAAACGTATACAAACCTACAAATACACACAGACAAACATATACAAACCTACAAACACACACAGACAAACATATACAAACCTACAAATACACACAGACAAACGTATACAAACCTACAAATACACACAGACAAACAAATACAAACCTACAAATACACACAGACAAACATATACAAACCTACAAATACACACAGACAAACGTATACAAACCTACAAATACACACAGACAAACATATACAAACCTACAAACACACACAGACAAACATATACAAACCTACAAATACACACAGACAAACGTATACAAACCTACAAATACACACAGACAAACATATACAAACCTACAAATACACACAGACAAACATATACAAACCTACAAACACACACAGACAAACGTATACAAACACACAAACACACAAACGTATACAAACACACAAACACACAAACAAATACAAACAAAAGCAGTGGTGCATATAATGTGATCATCATTTTCCTGCATTAGCAATTATTTCTATCCATCTTTCCTTCATTCAGTTCCAAATTATTGTTTTTCCATAGCAGCACTCATCTTCATCATCATCATCATCTTCATCTTCATCATCATCATCAGCATCACCACCTAGCAGTGAAGCAGGTCTAAGCAGGAGGAGGTGGCATCAACATTACACTGATGAATCTGATGAATCTGATGAATCTGATGAATCTGATGGATCTGATGGATCTGATGGATCTGATGAGGATGATGAGGAGGAAGCCAGCGCATAAAACACAGCCAATCCTCCAGCTGTCAACAGACTAATCCTCCTCCTCCTTCCTCCAATCTCCAGTTCCTCCATTGTACAGACGACAATCTACTACATTCATCTGCAAGTCATTCCATGCTGTCAACCATGATCATTTCCAACCACATAATTTATACGAATCTCTCCTCTATCAGATCTGCATTTGTTTCTGTCTGGCCCGGTTGGATATACGAGTGGCACATCAATAGCTAAATAGATGATAGTTACACAAACATAGCAAAATAGATGATAGTAGAATAGACTATATGGCAAAATAGATGATAGCAGAATAGATTATAGCTAAAAAGGTGATAGCTAAATAGATGGTAGCTAAATAGATAGCAATATAGATGATAACAGAACAGATTATAGCAAAATAGATGACAGCAAACCAAATGATAGCTAAATAGATAGCAATTTAGATGATAACAGAACGGATTATAGCAAAATAGATGACAGCAAACTAAATGATAGCTAAATAGACAAAGACAATTAAATCTAGATGATAGCTATAAACAGCAGCAAAATATATGATAGCAGCAAAATAGATGATAGCAGCAAAATAGATGACATCAAAATAGACAATAACTAATTAGACGATAGACCGTCGTCAGATCTCAAATAATCCAAACAATCAGAAACTGTCGTCGTTTCCATTCAATGCGAATAGAAAACGGAAAATAATAGCAGATAATCATTTCCAGACATAATTGAAACAAACAAAAAATCCGGGTCTGCTCAATAATAATAATCTGATAATAATTGCATTTCTGAGATGAGGAGATGGACAACTGATTAATTGGACAACTGGTTTGTTACACAACACAGGAATTATCTACTCACAATAAAATCACATGTTTCATTATCTGTCAAAAGCACAAGCCAGTTCATTCTATTCTACAGCAGAATTTGTTGAGAAGTATCATTCATTCATTCGTTCACTCATTTCAAGAATTTATATAGCACCCCATCAAGAAGCCCGCTCAGAAGCACTCCCAGTCCAAGCACAGTGATACAAAAAGGTTTAAGGAGCTGTAAAACACTGACGAGTCAATCCTAGGTAGCAGGTGCATCTCCAACGGGAGATTATTCCAGACAGATGGACCTACACACGAGAAAGCACAACGCTGACAGGTTGAGGTTCCAACATGAGGGACCAACAGCTCCCTTACTAGAAGCAGGGCGATTAATCAGTTTATCAATTTAATATCATTGCAGATCATAACCAGGAAGAGAGGAGGAAAAGAATCTGATAACTCGAAGGTCTAACTCAACAGAAAACAATATGACAGGGATGATATATCTAATTCTCTGGTAAAAACACATTGATGCAACAGACCAACCACTTAAGCATAAGCAGCTGAAGTACTCAGAAGACAACTTAGTTAATCTTGTGTGTCAATCAGCAAAGCAGCAAAGAAGCTTAGATCATTAAAGAAGACAACATTATTATATGGCAAACCTTTGGACTGCAAGGACCAAAGATCTAACTGACCAGTAACAACAATTTAAGCTTAAAAACTACACCCTGAACACTGTACAGTATTAATATTATTTCAATTCTTTCCTTCGTATCTAGATAAACGTCACACTCATCTTTACATCTGAAGCTTGGCTGAACATATATTATTCATTCATTCGTTCATTCATTCATTCAAGTATTTATATAGCACCTCTTCAGGGAAACACTCCAGCACTGCAGCCAAAAAGAACAGTTTTCACGTATAGAATACAGTGTCAGAGAGTGATCTAGGGAACAGGCGCAGCTCAAGAGGGATGCCGTTCCATACCGCAGGGCCAACTGCAGAAAAAGCACGACTCAGCATGATGGAGGTTGTCTAAACCTACCCCTCCTTCTGCCCATCATCTTTACATATCAAAATATAAAAATCATCTCAGGTAAAGCTTGCTTCTCCACACATGTCCGTCCCTCAAGGCAAATCTGAACTGAACATCTGTACATAATGATACCTGGTGCATTTAAAATTAAAAATGATCTGACAGCCACCATCTTTGATGCCTGTCAACTTAGTTGATTAAACTTTTTAAACTGTTCATCCACATAAAGTCAAATGCTGTCATTGCATCTTGCACTCAAATCAAATCACAGTCCATCATCACAGCATATTGAAAATGCATTGCTGAGTCAAGTAAGTAAGTAACTAGGTAGGCAGGCAGGCAGGCAGGCAGATAGGTAAATAATTAAGTAGGTAAGTAAGTAAGTACTTTCTTTATCACTCCACTTGCAAATGCACAATGGGATACATCAAAAGTAATAATTTATACAAATTAAATCAAAAGTTGAATGACACGACTAAAATATTACCATCAACAAATTCATCCATACAGTACTCTGGTGATATATTCCATATCAACAATTCACAGCATGGTATCTCTAGATCATGTGAGCCGAGGTCCAAGGGAGCATCCAGTTACTTATTCCGGCAAGATAAGATCGTGGAGGATATGAGACATGTAAACTATATTCAAAGGTTTCCAGTGGTTAGATTTCTATAGCAGTGTTTGCACTTCGTCCCAAAAGACCCATCAGCTTATTGACCCTTTACCAACCATGGTGTAGTAAATGGTATGGGAAGTCCTATACCCATGGTCGGTAAAGGGTTAATCAAGCACACCTCTGCAGACGATTGTTGCTATGAGCATGTAATAAAGTCACCATCAACTCAAACGATATGACAAACATATTGATGACAGACAAACACAAACACATTTGCATTCAACCAACCAACATCATTTACAAACATAAACAAACTAATGACAATATAACACGTAGGTGGGATCGGCAATTTTTTTCAAGGTTCAAGTTCTATTGTCTCATATGATGCAGGACATTTACTTTTATGACCGATAAAATGATTCACGTTAAAAAACTTATCCAATTGCTGGCAGCTTTTTCTGTGCTATTATGTACGCATGCATGTATGCACGTATGTATGAAGAATGTATGCATACATGTAAGTATGTACAAAACACATTTGCCTACCACCTATTGAGAACCTCATAACGAGGTACTTTCTAACAGCCGTAAAACATAGAGCTGTAACAAACAGCATTTTTGATACTCAACTGAGTACAAGCAACTGGCTACAAATTGTAAGTAACAGCAGGGCTTAAAGTGTGGCAGGACGGTCATGGACAGCGTCCTGGCACTTATTTTAAAATCTCTATGCCGTCCCGCCATTTATTTGGCCAGCACACCTAAAAATGTAAAGGGCGTCTTGGCACTTCTTTGGAAAGTTAATGGGCGTCTAGGCACTTATTTTTTACACTTTTATCACTGAGTAACAGCAACAGGACAAAAGCTAAAACAAATATCTCATTTTTAAAATCACAAACAATTTAGCATAAATATCTTAATTGCTTAATGTCGAGTGTGCTGTTTATCAGTATAACAGGTGAACGAGGTCGGCTGTAGATGTGATATATATACTTAAAACTATAAGACAAATTTTAAAGTGGATTCTTGGCTTCATTGCCTACAGCGGTTCGCGATCACTAGAGCCAGAAAAGTCTGCACTATTTGTAGTTACTGCAAAAAATGTCCTAGTGATTAGAAATAAGAAGTAACAACAGAACTAAGTCAGTGACAAATATCCTATATTCAAAGAAGTATTGATTTGAATGTGCATGCCTCAGCAAGATATTCACGAAACATTGACATACTGTGCATTTGCTCTCATTGTACAGTCAGCTTCCTCCTGCTTCAATGCGTTCTACCTTCATAACTGGTGGATCAAATGCCTCTTTTCGTTGTCTCAAGATCACTTCTTTCTCTCTTGGTCAACGCAAACTGGGAGCGCCTCTGAATGGTGTGCACTGTGAGAAACGCAACTGTGAGAGGCACTATGTAAATTTATAGATACAATACAACAAAATACAATGTCATACATACATACATACATATATACATACCATACATAAATACATACATACATACATACATACATACATACATACATACATACATACATACATACATACATACATACATACATACATACATACATACATACATACATACATACATACATACATACATACATACATACATACATACATACATACATGCAACTGTGAGAGGCACTAAATAAATTTATAGATACAGTACAACACAATGCAATACATACAATGTCGTACGTACGTATGTATGTACGTATGGACGGACAAACGCACGCACACACACGCACACATACATACATATGCTATATGAATTTATAGATACAATACAATACAATACAATACAATAGAAGAATCATCAAACCTATGCAACGATCAACGAGCTGTCCATCGAATGAAACAGAGAAAGTTGAAACAAAATAATTCTGCACCGAATAAACAGCGTAGAAAATGCGACAACAAAGAGAGATCGGTTGATATAGTAATGGCTCGACACACGAAACAAGAAACAAGAGCAAACCAGCAAACGACTTTAAACAGGGACAACGATGACAAAGATCAGTCAATAAGAGTCGGGACAAGTATGAAGATAAGGGCGACGACAAAGTAAACCCTTAACCATAGCTACGTAGAAAACTTCTATCTATGGCTAAAATGCTGTTGCATGCTCAACACTGTACATCGTCGTTATCAGTAGATGTTTCAAAGTGCATTGCTGACTCTTCAACAGATACAAAGATCTATCTTTTGCTGACACACTTTCCATATCAGTGGAGCTGGCCAAGTTGTACAGACTCAAGTATTATAGTAGTAGCTCTGATATAATTATTGCACCAATCTACTTCAGCCTTCATCCTGTCCAAAGCACACTGTCAATTTCCGGATTCGGTTTCTGCAAGCAATTGATGCACAAGTTGTTTTTTTTGGCAGTCCTTTAAGTCAATACTGAGGCAGCCATCGGTATGCATTGTTACATTTTCTTAGCTTTGTCCTATGGCCAGTCCTCTCCCCCCCACACCTAATGCCATCTCATCTTTCTACCGACAATAGGTGTACAATAGGTGTACGATCATAGCTGAATTGGCTGAAGCCACAAATTGTACAGTGAGAAAAATCATTCATTTGATTCTCATTGTCTTGGACTCTTGGTTATAAGCATTTCATTGTCTTGGATTCTTGGCTATAGGCATCTAATTGTCTTGAACTCTTGGCTATGGCGATCTCATTGGTTTGAGAAATCCTCAGAGCCTCATTATGACAGCAAAATACAAAAATGACAAGCAGTAATACTGTGTTGAAATCAATTTGAAAGAAATGAATACAGGATGGCCATGAAAGACAACAGAAGTTAGCCTCCAAAGTCTGAAAATAGCAGCAAGACTTTTTATAGTTCCACACTGCAACTCTGACCTTCAGAGGTCTGACCTTGAGAGGTCTGACCTTGAGAGGTCTGACCTTCAGAGGTCTGACCTTCAGAGGTCTGACCTTCAGAGGTCTGACCTTCAGAGGTCTGACCTTCAGAGGTACTTGTGTGTTGCAGATGATTGTCTTTCATAGCGACATTCTGGCATTCAGTAAAGGTCATCTATAGCTTACAGGCATGGCAGATGCTCATCACAAGAAATGAACATCTTAACTACGGCTACTGCAGCTCACATTCTTCACTGATAATATGATATACTGCCCAGACATTAAGGTGTAGCAGTTATCCTGAGCAAATCATTTGCTTTACAACAATGCAAATGTGAAGATGGTAGAATGAGACTTGCACACATACTTTTGACAGTTCTGTAAAATCATGCTAAATCACCACACTCTGTTCCTGAAGAATCTCAACACTGTCCTATTTAGACGTGGTTGGGTCGGGAGTGCTTCTGAGCAGCATACTTTGAAGAGGTGCTATGTAAAAACTTGGCTAGACATGTGACAAGAAAAAATCAGCATGTGCGCTATAATTATGAATTTTTCTTCCATAGACCACACATCGAATTTAATCGAAATTTGCGATCCACAAGTGCAACGATGCTACTATACATGAATTCTCATGATGCATGGATTGTATGCGCATTGCACTATACAAAGGATCTTGAGTGCATGTATACATTTCTTTCTCTTCTTAAGACTGTCTTATTTGACCGGGGTTCATTCATTCATTCATTCATTCATTCAGAGCATTTATATAGCGCCCCTTCAAGAAACTACTCAGAGGCGCTCCCAGCCCAACCACGAACAAAGAAAAAAGACTTGAGGGACTTGTAGAACGCAGCCGGATGGACCACAAGTAGTGAACGAAGCGAGAGCGGGAGGTCGTTCCAGACAGTAGGCCCCACGACCGAGAAAGCACGGCGCTGCTTAATAGCCAAGCGAGCCCGCGGGACCAGAAGCTCACCTTTAGACGAAGAGCGAAGTACACGACGCGCTGCAACGTCAGAGACTGGACAGCACAGATCACGTAAGTATGACGGAGCACAGCCAAGGACGCAGCGAGAGACCACAGCAGCAATGCGGTATGAGATTCGCTGGGACACAGGCAGCCAGTTGGGGTTGGACTGGGAGCGCTCTTGAGTAGAAACCTTGAAGGAGCGCTATATCAAATTCTCAGTAAATAAATATATACAAACACATAAACATATACATCTATATATATATATATATATTTACATAAATGCACTCATATAACACAATCATGCACAGAAACATCTGCGAGTGTAATTATTGGTGCATATCATAAAAGAAATGCGTTGACCCAGCACTCTAAGCAAATGCCGTAATATGCAGAGGAGGTTAGGCAGATAGGTTTACACTGGTTGGCGAAGGTCAGCTTAAGAAAGCAGATGACTACCAGCAGCATTTAAACTTTCCTAATTAGATCCAATCAACAACATCATTATCTCTATGCTCCAACATCACAAAGTCCAACAGCACACAGCACACACACACACACACACACACACACACACACACACACACACACACACACGCACATACACACGCACAGACACACACACACACACACAGCACAGATGGCTAAATAATTAACAGATTAAGAATGGCTCTACTTACAACTATGGTGGTGATTGCTTAATAAGCAGACAGCATTTCAAATCGATACTGAACGCAATCCATTGCATCTAACTGCATCCTTAAAAATGAACTAAATAACCTATCGATAATAAACGAAGTTCTCATCACGTTGCTATAGTAACCGCATCCTTCTGCACTTTCAGTTGTGTCCATTGGCACGTGCACTTTGTTATTAACTCGTACCCGAAGCACATCTTTTCGCTGTCTCAAAACCACTTTCTTTTCTCTGGTTCTCTCATCACAGCAGAAGCACCTCCGATTGGTGTGCACTGTGAGAGACGCTTTATAAATTTATAGATACAATACAATACAATACATCGTGAATTTTTTGCAAATATATGAGACTTCTAACTTTAATTTAACAGAAATTCAGCAAAAACTCGAATTCTTTTTAATTGGAGCTTGGATAATTAAATACAAGTTTTTAAAGCACCAAAATCATCGTAAAAGACAATATAATAATTATAAATATATTATCATACTTTGAACCTCAATAAAAAAAATAACAGTATAATCACATGTCAAAAGTCAAAAGACAAAAGTCCAATGTCCATCCAAAACGTGCATTGAAACCTAAACAGATGTTTTCATCTTCAAGTAAATACACAAAATATTAAATCAAATGAACTGGATTCATTCTTCATACCACATCTGTTCTTAAAATGTAATGTGTCTTTAGCTGGAAAGATGAATGACCTATTGACCTTCCTCTTAAAAGTGGATTAAAAAAAGACGCTTGCAGGGAGTTTCAGTGAAGCCAAAAGCCACGATCAAAAGCCAGGAAACATATATGCCCAATCCAGGAGAGACAATAATGGGTTTTCACCGTAAGAGGCACTTCACAAAATTCCGATACAATACATCAAGGGTCAAAATATTCGTTGATTGAGTGCAAATCGAGTTTTACGTGGTGCAAACATGGATCAGAGAGAAAGATCCACTGGTTAAAGTTTAGTACTTCATGAACTGTAACGGAAATTTTTGAATCGATTCTTTGCACAATGGCCACCCAGAATAAGGAATTGAACATTGGAGTCATACGCTGATGATATTCATTGTTAATTGCTATCGCACTGAAACAATTGCAATTCATGCAGATTTCATTTTAAAATGATACCATTGAGACATGAGATACGATATACATGAGACACGATATACATGAGATACGATATACATGAGATATGATATACATGAGATACAATATACATGAGACATGATATACAATTATACACGAGATACGATATACATGAGATACGATATACAAGAGATATGATATACATGAGATACGATATACATGAGATACGATATACATGAGACACGATATACATGAGATACGATATACATGAGATATGATATACATGAGATACGATATGCATGAGATACAAAATATGATATGCAAGAGATACGATATACATGAGATACGATATACATGAGATACGATATACATGAGATACGATATACATGAGATACGATATACATGAGACACGATATACATGAGATACGATATACATGAGATACGATATACATGAGATACGATATGCATGAGATACGAAATATGATATGCAAGAGATACGATATACATGAGATACGATATACATGAGATACGATATACATGAGATACCATATACATGAGATACGATATACATGAGATACCATATACATGAGATACCAAGGCCGTAGACAGAGGGGTGTTTTTGGTGTTTGAACACCCCCCGAAATGAAAAATGAAGAAAACATTTATTGCATTTTCTTGTTCGTGATGCAAAAAACCATGAAAAAAGCCATGAAAACACCCCCCCCCCCAAATGAAATAATAGATTCAATTTCAATCTAAAAAATTGAAGTTGAAGACCAAAAAAGGTCATCAGAAATTTTGACGGCGAAAATGCAAAATATTTCAAAGATTTCGACCGGATGACTAAAAAAAGAAGGTCATCAGAAAATTTGGCCGATAAAAATGGAAATTTTTCAGGAAAGTCAGCCTCCCCAAAACTGAAATCCTGGCCGCCACTGAAAACACCCCCCGAAATAAAATCCTGGCTACGGCCTTGTGAGATACGATTATACATGAGATACGATATACATGAGACACGATATACATGAGATACGATATACATGAGATACGATATACATGAGATACGATATGCATGAGATACAAAATATGATATGCAAGAGATACGATATACATGAGATACGATATACATGAGATACGATATACATGAGACACGATATACATGAGATACAATATACATGAGATACGATATACATGAGATAAGATATACATGAGATACGATATGCATGATATATGATATGCATGAGATACGATATACATGAAACACGATATACATGAGATACGATATACATGAGATACGATATACATGAGATACGATATGCATGAGATACGATATATGATATGCATGAGATACGATATACATGAGATACAATATACATGAGATACGATATACATGAGACACGATATACATGAGATACAATATACATGAGATACGATATACATGAGATAAGATATACATGAGATACGATATGCATGATATATGATATGCATGAGATACGATAAACATGAAACACGATATACATGAGATACGATATACATGAGATACGATATACATGAGATACGATATGCATGAGATACGATATATGATATGCATGAGATACGATATACATGAGATACAATATACATGAGATACGATATACATGAGATACGATATACATGAGATGTGATATACATGAGATACAATATACATGAGATATGATATACATGAGATATGATATACAATTATACATGAGATACGATATACATGAGATATGATATACATGAGATACAATATACAAGAGATATGATATACACGAGATACGATATACATGAGATACAATATACATGAGATACGATATACATGAGATACGATATACATGAGATGTGATATACATGAGATACAATATACATGAGATATGATATACATGAGATATGATATACAATTATACATGAGATACAATATACATGAGATATGATATACATGAGATACAATATACAAGAGATATGATATACACGAGATACGATATACATGAGATACAATATACATGAGATATGATATACAATTATACATGAGATACGATATGCATGAGATACGATATACATGAGACACGATATACATAAGATACGATATACATGAGATACGATATAGTCAAGACTGTTTGGCAGCCATGCAAGGTGGCCATCACTTCCTAAGTACTGCACATTGTAGCAATGCCTGGTGAATGGAAGGCTGAGTGGACCTTTTGAGAGGGTCACGGGAGATGATCCCCCACCGACCCCATCCATGTTGATATTCTGTTCTCTGTACCAGAGTTTTATCATAATACCACAAATCCTTCCACCAGTTGGAGGTCATTTGTTATGAGAACGACTGAATTGCTATCGAAGTGCTTACTCACTTACTGCCAACTGGAACAGGCAACATTGGGTTCTGCAAAGGTCAAAAGGATTGTAACTTCATCCAGTCACACAACGTATACCAGGGTATGTACCTGGCACTTGCCACATTCTCAACTGTTTCTATCGTCTATGGATGTAAACGATTTTGCTAATACGTTCCATATGCGCAAGTGTGTCTGCTAACTATAGACATTGATTCCAACAAACTATAGCACCTATCAGTAGCCCAACCTTGCACCTAAAAGGTCTTTCACATCATATTGTAATCACCAACTCTGCCACAGAAATCTTTATAAAACAACTTCCATTTCCAATTCTCTTAGCACCTTTGAAACTTCATCACGTACACAATGATTATATCAGAATAGTCTGTATTTGAGCCAAACACGCTTTGCTTTGACGCCAAATGTTGCAAAGGTTATTATTTGTATAATGCTACAGGTCATTTGCGATCCATAACTGGAGTGCCACTCTAACTTGACCAAAACATTGTACAGTGCCAACAAGAGGCTCTCAACCCGGAGCTATATAAATTCTTAACATTTAATATCATTTATGAGGTGTGCTGTGCTTTGCGTCATTTGCTATAAAATGGTATGAAACATCTCTCGAAGAACAACTTGCCTGCTGCTGCTGCTGCTGCTGCTGCTGGCTTTTTGTTATTGAATTGCAAAGGTCAAAGATATATATATATCCAGCCATTGTTACTAAGCAACAAATGAACACGCTCACAGAGAGAGTAGCAGATGATGACAGTGTATACCTGTTCACACGATCTTCCTCCTCTCCCTACTTCTGTGGAATTCCTCCTCCTCCTCCTCCTCCTCCTCATGCTCTCCTCCTCTTTTTCATCCTTCTCCTCCTCCTCCTCCTCCTCCTCCTCCTCCTCCTCCTCCTCCTCCTCATCCTCCTCCTCATCCTCCTCCTCATCCTCTAGCTTAGCAACAACGCTTAGCCAGCCGGACTCCATCTACCTGACTCACCATAGAAGCACCGGTTGAAGCCATTAGCTGTTCATCGCTTCTCATTAACTTACACCATTAAAGATCATTTCCAACATACAATACTCTGTGCAGAACTGAAAGAATAGTTTGATCAGAAGTCTGCACGACCTTATGAGACTGAAGTCCTGTCATACATAAATAGACGGACACAGAGAGGAACAGACAGACATGCACAGACACACAGACATAAACACACACAGACTCTTTAAAGTAGCCAACTGATAGTAATGTGGAGAATACAGGTTCGATCCCCGTCCAAGGTGGTCACTGTGTATAGGGATGTTGAGCAAGTCCTTCACTCACAATTGCTTTGCAATATAGTTGCAGTTGCGCCATCAAAGCTAAGCTTTGTAAAGCGGTCGATATATCAAAATGCGGCTGTTTTGTATTGTAATGTATTGTATTTTTTGCATTGTATTGTATTGTATTGTATTGTTTTGTATTGATCTTTTCTCCAGTCAACAGACGTTTACTTTGTCTTCTAACATTGTTCGATATTTGCTTCTATAGGAATGTCATCTATTACATAAAATAAGTAAACAAATGGACGACCTGCAACTTTATCCGTATTCAACAGAATTATTCATCGGTTGCAGCAAAAAGCATTGTAAATATATATTATATATATATATTATAGTATATAATATATATATATATATATATGTAAAGCAGAAAGCATTGTAAAAAGCGATCCGTCGCTTTCGTTAGCGATAAAAGTCATCACACTCAATGTCAAGAAATGTTTCATCGTCGTTGTTTTTTTCATACGTAAGTGGCCGATCCATCACGGCCAACAAAGCGTAGAACAAAAACTAACGCCACATTCCATTTCTTCAATAATACCACACAAAAACAATGTGAGGTCCACTAGAAGCCTGCCACAGATAAAGTCTGAAAGTAATGCTCAATGAAATGCTATCACATCCATATATATATATCATATATATATATCATATATATATCATATATATATCATATATATATATATATCATATATATATATAGCATATAATATATATATGTAAAAAATATTTTACTGAAAGTAATGCTCATTGAAATGCTATCACATCCACGTCAACGCATCACTTTGTCCTCCGACGTCTAAGGCAACGAAACCTCAGAACGCACTTACCTACTTACTGCAGTTTTCATTTCTCTCTTCTCTCTTTATACCATAAGTGGCATAATACTACGGTTCACAGAGCATCCGATAACTACTGGCCATTGGTCAAAATCGAGACGTTGGCCTCCACTCACATTTATATATATATATATATATATATATATTATGTGTGTGTATATATATTATGTGTAAGTATATGTATAAATGTAACACGCTGTGTCTGTCTCACTGTCTCAGCCTGCACAAATATTTTACTAAATAAATATTGTTTGGTTGCCAGTGAAGCTACAACAATTTCTGTAGCATCTTCATAGCAAACTACTTCTAGGATGGCACTTACTTGCTGAGTCTAAGAAAGATAAGTTCATACCATGTCTGTCTGTAGAGTTAGCTTAACCCTTTAATGACAAGCGTTACTAAAATGTAACCAATGCAACTCATCGTCAAATGGTTAAAGGACTGCTGGTCATCTTCTATAAGATGACATTGTCATGTAATTCAATTTCTCGGCATACTCATACAAGAGCCACATGAAGAAGACCTGTTTATTCGCATGCACCACATCAAATCATGTCTTACATAATAGTACAGGAAAAGAGCATCAGCATTAAGAGAGCATTTTATGAAGACTAGACCATGACCAACCGACCGATCGACCAACTGAGCTAAAGCTGGTCTTTGAATCATAAATGTATGTAATGGCAAATATGGTCTTAGTATTATAGTCTCAATACAGACTATGTTCTGCTCACACAACATGAAAAAGTAGAACAGGGAAGAACAAAAGCAGGATGAGGACAAGATGAAAAGACTCACAGAAGGACAAGAAGTCGGAAAAGAAGGAGGAAGAGGAGGAGGACGAGAAAGACGAGGAGATGATGGTGAAGGAAGAGGAGGACGAGGATGAGGACAAGGAGTCGGAGAAGGAGGAAGAGGAGGAGGACGATGACGAGAAGGACGAGGAGATGATAGTGGAAGAGAATGAGGACGACGACTAGGAGGACGAGGAGGAGGACGAGGACGAGGCGGAGATGATGGTTGAGGAGTACGAGGACGAGGATGAGAATTAGGAAGACGAAGAGGAGGAGGACAAGGAGGATGAGGATGAGAATAAGAAATCAGTCTGCTATGATATGAACATTGGTGGAAAAGGAGTTGCATCTCTAAATTGGTTTATCATGACCAAACTCTTGACGGCGGTCAGTCTCTGTCTCTGTATCGTCTCTGTCTCGTCTCTCATAAGAAATCGAATACATACACGTATGTCTCTCGTTGCTAATCATCCACGAGATACTCAACAACCACTGAAAGCAAATGAAAAGTCTCTTTGAACTTGCATAATACAAACCACAGACTGACTCGCCTGTCTGCCAATGGTCACCTTGATGCATTGCATTTCAGCCTCCAATGAATGCTCTCCTTGATACTCAAAGCAGCCATTGACTGATGCCTGAGACATCATCATCATCATCATAAAGGCTCCACATAAATCAAGACGTTAGATAAGAAGCAGGGAACCACCATGTGCAGAGCAGAACAGGGAACCATAATTATGAAGTGCATAACGAATAAGCAGAGAAAAGAAGTGCTCAGCACAGATGAATATGATGGACAAAAAATGAGGTCGTCCATAATTATTCCCACTTGAGTTCATTTCAAGCCACTGGTGACCACAATGAAAAGAAGCTATAGTCAATTTTGCTCTGGCTGCTCACCCATCTCTCCATTCAACCCAAATGATTTAATAATGATACAAATCATAATGATACAAATCATAATGATACAAATCATAATGATAATAATAATTTTAAAAATAATTTTAAAAATTTACCCGAGGTATTTATGATCCCTCAGGTTTTAAAAGCTATCCTAAGATTAACATTATTATTATTATTATCATTATTAATATTTATACAAATAATAATAATGATTATAACAATAATAGTGATGATAAAAAGGACAGACACATTCTCAGCAGCCCTCGTTCTTGCTTTGTAATTTCCACCACAATTCACATTTAACAAAATTGATGTCCAAAGAACAGATCCACTAAAAATGTTAAAACAAAGTAAAAATGGAAAAGTCGTTTTTTCAACAGATAAAAACTGAAAAAACAAGAGAAAAAACAGAAAAGAAAATAATTTGACTTTGTTATATCTTGTACTGCACTTTGAAATTAAAAACCTTGTATACTATACACAATTCAATTTTAATCAGCAAACATCTCAACTTTATTAGTAAACACAGGCTGCCAATAATCCATGATAATTAGTCTATTTCTTATAACTTTGGTTTAATAAGAACTTGAGATATATAAAAAATAAAATAAAAATTGAAATTCCATTTCTTACATTGTGCTATTTTATTTATCAATTGAATCCTTGAAAGCACGGAGACAATGTAAGGAATATCAGATGAAAAAAGAACTAAAGAAAATAATTACAGACAGCAAAAAACTAAATAAATAAGGTTGCATGAAAAAAACGAAAAAGTGTAAAAAATTAAATAAATAAAAACAATTTTTTTCTGAAAACAATAAACAATGCAAAACTTTTTTGCAACTATGGCTCAAAGTAACAGCTTCCACTGCTGCTCAACATAATAATACATTGCACATGTGCAGTTGTGCATGGTGAATGTAGTATGGTGTATGGCGTATGGTGTATGGTATATGGCTGCCCTGGGATAGTAATATGACAAACAGCTCCAGATGTAACAGACAATGTTGATGTTGTGGCTCATCCACCAGACAAAAAAATGTGCTGGCTGCAATTAAGCTGCAGTTAACTGTATCGTCAATGATTGCAATGAAGATGGTTTCGTTTATCTTAAACACACTTCACTTCACTGTCAACAATGCAATTACAAAGAATACAAAGAATACATTGAATGACGCAACCATTTATTTGCCAATAATAAGAATTCTTTCACGTAATCTGCATCTTCTTCAATATATATCAGCTTGTGTGGTCAGCAAAGTAGGCAGAGGTGGAGAAGGCAGAGGTGGAGAAGGCAGATGTGGAGAGGGCAGAGGTGGAGAAGGCAGAAGGCAGAGGTGGAGAAGGCAGAGGTGGAGAAGGCAGAGGTGGAGAAGGCAGAGGTGGAGAAGGCAGAGGTGGAGAAGGCAGAGGTGGAGAAGGCAGAGGTGGAGAAGGCAGAGGTGGAGAAGGCAGAGGTGGAGAAGGCAGAGGTGGAGAAGGCAGAGGTGGAGAAGGCAGAGGTGGAGAAGGCAGAGGTGGAGAAGGCAGAGGTGGAGAAGGCAGAGGTGGAGAGAGCAGAGGCAAGCCATACCAAGTGCTGTTTTTATGGTCCATTATTTCTGAACAGATGTAATACATGAAGAGCCCCTGCTCCACACTGTTTAGCCAAACAACACCATGACACTTATATGCAGATGGATGAGCGGTATGTGCGTGCCTGCGTGACACAGCCATGTCTGCCTGCATGACACAGCCATGTCTGCCTGCGTGACACAGCCGTGTCTGCCTGCGTGACACAGCCATGTCTGCCTGCATGGCACAGCCATGTCTGCCTGCGTGACACAGCCGTGTCTGCCTGCGTGACACAGCCATGTCTGCCTGCGTGACACAGCCATGTCTGCCTGCGTGACATAGCCATGTCTGCCTGCGTGACACAGCCATGTCACACATATGCACAAATGCGACCCTGGCGGAAGGAAACCCAACGACTATTCAGTTAATCTATCCATATTATTTATATCCATATTATTTCTATTAAGTAGATGTTTTATTCTTCTTGAGCAAACATAATCGAGCGCATGCAATAGACAAAAGCAATTGTTCTGATTGAATTTCTTTCCCGACCATTGTTTGAACTCGGTGTCACGACGACGACGACGACGATGACGACGACGACGACGATGACGACGATGACGACGACGACGACGACGACGATTGCGATCGGAGTCATTGCTCGTGCGTCTCGCTTAACCCTTTACCGACCAATGGCATATGATTTTGGTGAGCAAAGGGTTAAGCTGGTCACAGAGTCAGTGGCCAGAGACACGAAGCAGACGACCGTTTGAAGCAAAGTCTGCAGCAGCAGATGATGAGACGCTCTTCTTCTTCTTCTTCTTTTTGTTGTATGTAGGTCAAGAAAAAGGTTTTTGACGAGAGACACATCTTGTTTCGTAATGCCAATGTTTCGCTGATATCATGATGAATGCATTAGATTTATTTTCATTAGATTTATTGTCATTAGATTCATTTTCATTATATTTATTTTCATTAGATTTATTTTCATTAGATTTATTTTCATTCGATTTATTTTCATTAGATTTATTTTCATTAGATTTATTTTCATTAGATTTATTTTCATTAGATTTATTTTCATTAGATTTATTTTCATTATGCTGAATGGTTTTTTCAATCATGGAATGTGTCGAAACAGATCTCAGCATTTCTTCTTTTGTCCAATTCACATTGTACTACATGTAATATGCCATGTATAGTGTGTATCTTAAGTAACTTAATGGTCACCATGCAGAACTGTCAGCCCAGAAATGAAGAGAGAGATCAGCTTCATGCAACAAAAGTAAAAAAACTTTTTTTAAACTAAAAGATCATCGTAATGAAACTGTATGTAAGAGTCTGTTAGGATATTAAGAACAAACTGTACATAGACAGTAGTAACTGTAGAGTTCCTAGGAAATCTTGCCATGTGGTCACTTCAGTAACAACTCGCCATGTTCATCATTTGCATAGCTGGAGTAGAAGCACGCAAGCACACAAGCACGCAAGCACACAAGCACGCAAGCACACAAGCACGCAAGCACACAAGCACGCAAGCACACAAGCACGCAAGCACGGGTCAACATCAGGTGACCGGGAAAACCAGGGTTTCTTGACAAAGATATGAGAATCCTAACTAGATGCTCGTGACATAGATGGGCTTTGGCTTAAACAGGATTAGTGGAACGCAGACTAGAAATCGGGGGAGGGTGGGCGGAACTGCGACGACCACCATCTCTCGCCATCTCCAGCAGCAGCATGCACGAAGACAGACGATACAGAAGTGGCATCGAAATGGAAAAGCAATGTCACCATTCAACGATGATTACATCTCATCAGATCGCCATAGAACACACTCATCCTCCACAGCAGACTCCCACCATATTTTCATCAACATTAGGCTATCGTCATCATCATCGTCGTCGTCGTCATCATCATCATCACCATCATCACCATCACCATCACCATCACCATCACCATCATCATCACCATCATCATCATCATCATCATCATCATCATCATCTTCGTCATCATCGTCATCATCACCGTCATCATCATCATCATCGTCGTCATCATCAACGTCATGGTCATCCTAATCGTCATCGTCATCATCATCGTCGTCGTCGTCATCGTCATCATCACCATCATCACCATCACCATCACCATCACCATCACCATCATCATCACCATCATCATCATCATCATCATCATCATCATCATCATCATCATCACCACCATCATCACCATCATCATCATCATCATCATCATCATCATCATCATCATCATCATCATCATCATCATCATCATCATCATCATTGTAGTCAGATGGCAGAGGCCATCAGAGTCTGATGGGAAACCAAAGGAAAGAAAGCGCATCCACAAAAAAGGAGTTAGACGCATCCATGATGCACCACAGCAGCATCAGTAGCAGCATCAGAAGCAGTAGCAGCAGCATCAGAAGCATCAGCATCAGCAGTAGCATCCGCATCAGCAGCAGCATCCACAGCAGCAGTAGCATCCATGAGGAACTGATGCTGTCTGACAGTAATTGCACTAAACAGACTTTCATGGACGACGATGGGAAAAAAAGAATTCTTGATTGAAATTACCCCTTCAGGAAATCTTCCGACCTTCTTCTTCTTCTTCTTCTTCATCGACCACAATGATGGCAGCAACTCTCTTTTCTCGTCGTCTAAAAGCTTCTCTTGTTTGCGTGAAGACCACTGCACCAATGCAGCACCAATGCAGCACCATAATACTTACCAGCATTATATTAGAAGACTTCATGAAGCAAAGGATGTGCACAAAAGACAGAGTGCTTCTTCTGTCTGCTTTGACGCTGCTGCTGCTGCCACGACTGTCACATGCAATCTTTTCTTATCTATCAACAAGACGACGACTTCATCACGTCATTAAATGCATTAAATGCGACTAAATTCCTCCTCCGCAAGGATCCAGAATTGGACCAATATTCTTAGAGTTGTCTAGAGACTGAGACTTGCGCATGAGACATCTTGAGACAGGCTGCTGAACAGCCAGTCTCATTCTCAGTCTTGGGAACTATTGTCTCAGTCTCATTCTCAGTCTTGGGAACTATTGTCTCAGTCGCATCATCTGTGTTGAGAACTATTGTTTCAGTCTCATGGGAACTATTGTCGCAGTCTCATTCATTGCCTTGGGAACCATTGTCTCAGTCACGTTATCTGTCTTGGGAACTATTGTTTCAGTCGCATTCTCTGACTTGAGAACTATTGTCTCAGTCTCGGTCTCTGTCATGGCAACTATTGTCTCACTATCTGCATTGAGGTTACGTCCAGCATTTTTTTAAAATCCCTGAAGCAAAACCCTTCGTCAGTCTATAAGAAGAGCTCTGCCACACAAAGTACATAAATTCTGCATATAAAATTCTGTGCAAATTATTACCTCTGATATGAACTGGTAACACAGAAGATGTGTGTGTATCCTTCATGTCACATGTGCATCTTCATGTCACATGTGCATCTACATGTCACATGTGCATCTACACCGTGATATATCATCGACTCACTCACTGTCTGAGGTTGGTTTTAAATTGCGAATCAGCTGATACCAGCATACAACAATTATAGCTGTTTCTGGTTATTGTTCTAATTGCTTAACTAAAATAAGTCGACCGCTGACTGACATACAACAGACACATCCGCATCAAGTACACTTTCATCAATTCAAAATGAAAATCACTGATGCATGATGTAATGTAATTAGTAATTTCTATACCGCCGCTCACAGCCGAACTATAATACCGGTACTATGATGGTCACTGAACCTAAATGTCATGCTCTATTGCACAGCGATGACTACATGAGACGATTATGATATGTTGCTGCATTATCATGTTGGTCATGACTTCTTTTGCTCTACTGAACCATAAAAATATCACTGCAACAGCTATCCAATGAAAAATGCATTCATGCCTAGCTGACTACATCGAAAGCAAAATGTAGCTCTAAGATATGACTGTATAACAACTCGCTTTCCGGGCGGAATGCCCGTCCTATATGAGGCCGATGAGGCTGCTGTTGAGTGGCTCTGCTCCAATAGTCCGAAGTTTCTTCACCAAAATAGAAATTTCGCTTTCCTATCCCAAAATATGTCTGTCCAGGGTCATAACAAAGGGAAAATACCTGGCATGCAAAGGACTAATATTACAGATAGCTGGAAAAGGATGTCATTACCGTAATTGTTGGTGAAATTATGAAAACCGAAAGATACCTCAAGGCTGGTGGCAGCAAATCCCTGTTGTTGGACTGGGAACGCTTCTGAGTAGATTACCTTGAAGGTGCGCTATATAAATAGTCAATAATAATAATAATAATATAGTATAGAGCAGGGGTGTCAAAGAGCTGGCCCACGGGCCAGAAATGGCCTGCGGAGCTTTCCCCCAAAGATTTTAAAAAATATTTAAAATGTTGTCAAAATTTAATAAGAAGCGAAGAGTGGACATTGAATCGAGATTTTTTCACAATATTTGGACTTTTCTGGGAATTTCTTGACCCATTCCGGAGCTCCCTCTCAGATCACCACCCAATTTTGCTCAGGAGCTTCGACACCCTGGCCTGCCACTTGTTAAAAGATGTTCACACTGGCCCGCCACTAAAAAAGGTTTGACACCCCTGGTATAGAGGAAGAGGAGAAGCATGAACATAAACCACAAATCTTTTTCAGTAAGGTGGGACACAGTTGGCCAGATGAGACTGAATATAAATCTGCCCTGGTTGCATTCAGCATGCAATGACCACCTCCTTTATCCAGACTTCGGAATGACACTGGCAGAGTGCAACCAGTGGCGGAGTTAAATGACATGACAAGCTACGAAGAATTCACAACACTACGCCTGATACAATAATACATGGCAGATATTATCATATTGTTTGTCAGCATGGTTGAAACCTGTACACAAGGGCAGCTACTTCAAAGTATTTACCAGCAGTGGGAAAAATTGCCTATATGATATTGCAGGACATAAAGATTGCAACACTACGAGCTCTTGAAGGAAGCTGAAGAATATGAAGAGCGGGTTCTTGCAGAACCAATTGAATGATGTTATTGTTGACATTCGATGAGCTGCTATTATTGTCGAATGATGATGATGATGATGGTTCTCTGCCCGAAGGCAGGTTCATTGGCTTTACGCCCCTGGGGATGAGATGAGTGAGGTGGTTTCTCGTTGCCTTCCCCACAGACAATGATGGGTAGGCAACTTGCCCAAGGTCGCTCCGCAGCAGCTTGCGCCACCACGTCCCACACGTGCTAGCCCGAGATATCTAAATCTCTAAATGTCAACTCCCAGCCCGGGGCTTGAACCGCAGTCCGTTGTATCCAACAGACGAATGCCGTCCTCGCTTACCGGTGTAGCTAACTAGGCCAGTTATTGTCGAATATACGGAAACAATTCAAGTGCGATGCAAAATGAAACGAAGTATAGACGGTGGAGCAGACAGCGGTCTCTCTTCACGGTTACCGCAGTCGAACCCACGACCAGTTACTGAAGCTGTGCAGATTTGTTTGTATGTGCACTTGTTATAGCGCCCCTTCAAGCTCTCACTACTCAGAGGTGCTCCCGAACGCAGAGCGGACACTGCATCGGAGTTTCACACCGTAGCGCTGAGCAATTGTGAGTGAAGGACTTGCCCAAGGTCCTTACGCGGCGAGGTGGATTCGAACCTTCTGGCTCCAAGGCAACAACGCCACCATTACACCATTGCGCCCCACAAGATGATTTTTAGAGAAAAGTTCTTATCGTGTTCAAAAGACAATCGGAAAATTGAACAGCCATACAACAACAGAGATGGGATTGGGAGGGCATCAAAATAAGAACAGGAAGAGATAAACAGCTTAACTGGATCATGAGAGGAAACGAATCCAAATAACTTAAAGCCCAAGTTTGGCGTGGGCGTGGCTTAAGCAATGACCGTCTGCTTCAAGTTTGACTGACAGATTCCGATATCATTGCACTAATGATCTCAGGGATGACCGTACGGTTGGCATGTCTCAAGGGAGGGAGGAAAGAATCTAGGTCGGCTGTACACCAACTTATATGTATACATGTTTGTAGGCTATTTAGACTAATACAGCTGACCATGGAGCCCTTCCAATGCTTGGATACTCTCCTGGTGGGGGAGGTAGAATTGTTTGCTCCTCAAAGCATACTCCTCAACTAGACCAAGATCCATACACACCTTGCAGGCTTGCAGATATAGACAGTTTCTCAATTGTTGGGCCTTGTTGTTGTATTATATCACTTTACACTGGCTGGCTTCTCAGTTTGTCAATTGAGATTTCAACTGTATAAAGCTATATCTGGTGCCCAGACTTATAAACAAAGGTACACCCTACACTTGGAGGTCAAGAAGTATTGAAAGAACCTTGTTTGTAGGCAGTGTAAGAATTGTGGAAAAATAACTGGGGGGATGGACCATTATCCACTTGGAATTTGGGTGTGAAAAACAGACTTTACTATGAGGCTCTAAGAAAGACTGGGGGGTTGAAACCCCCCCCCCACCCCCCCCCCCCACCCCCCCCCCCGGCAATTCTCACCCTGCTTGTAGGCCATGCTCTGAGGTAAAGATAAACACATGAACTAGGGCTGGTATAGAATTATAGATAGCTAGTATACAGGATCGGTTATACTCGGCTGGTGAACTGTCCAGTGGCACTGTAGTCTGATAGCCTGCTGGCCTGGTCCCAAACCCCCAGAAATTCTCACCCTGCTTGTAGGCCATGGCCTGGTCTTATGCAGATTAGCTAGCTGGTGCACATGTATGCACAAGATCTTTCCATTCACTTGGCGGAAGTATCTTGGTGTATACTATTTCATATACACATATAATTATATACATGTATATATAATGTATATATATTATATACGGCAAGCTAATCTGCATAATATTCCAGGCAGGTCACCAAGCTGCTGGATGAAGAAGCATCATGGAGCTGTGGACCCCTAAGTCTAGGCACCAGCTAGTGCTTTATTGGCCTGCAGGAACTGAGAAGAGAAGGGAAGGAGTCTAAAGTGATGTAATACAACCTTGCCTTGATATTGCTAGCCCTTGACAGAAGAGTATTGACGCGCTCGATGGTCAGCTGTATTAGCGGCTACAAGTTTACCTGTCTTAGGGCTTATGTGTCAACTAGATTTCGAACCCATGGTCACTGGCCGGCATTGGTAGGCCAGGCTAATCTGCATACCGAGACCCACCCAGGGGAGTCTATAGAATCTTTACAGAACAATTCCTCGACCTAGCTTAGACAGCCTAGCAATCTAAAGCAGCTGCCAGTGCTTTCATGTGAACTTGGAGCAGATGCTGATTGGTCAGCGTCACGCCCACTAAATACAGACGTGCTGACCAATCAGCTTGGTTTCTGGGGAAACTGAAAAAGGGTCAACTTGGCCTTTAATGCGATGATCTTAATCCAGTTGAGCTGGATTAGATATGAATAGCACGCTATGACAAGCAGCACGCTACGAAGAATTCACAACACTACGCCTGATACAATGATACAATGATACAATGATACAATGATACAATGATACAATGATACAATGATACAATGATACACTGATACACGGCAGATCTTATATACGTCTGATATAAGCTGATCATTCCATGCATTGGCGATATCTGCTGTCGCATTGACTAATGCAATTCAACATTTGCTGGGATTGCCACAGAACATCATGCTTTAGACGGTTATGAACATAGAAGCTCATTGATCGTCTCCTCTGTCACTATTTCCACATTTCTACCGACATCAAATACATCCTCGACTGGCTTCCTATATTGCATCTCATATCCAAAAACAAAGCCATGCTCTTAGTAGTCTCTTAGTCTTATAAGAACTCGATAGGGACTACTAGCTCCCAAGCATCTTTTGACCTTAACCCTTTACCGCCCATAGTGCAGTAAATGGTATGGAAAATCCCATACCCTCAGTCAGTAAAGAGATAATGTGCAAACCCCCGTCTGGCCTCTTCGCAGAGAGACTCTCCAGTCTGTTGATCTTCATTACTCAACAACATCAAGAGCCCTTCTATGGTGGTCTGATTTCCCCTGCAATCCACAGTTTGATCTCTGACAGGATCCCACCCTCGTCCCATCGTTGCCTCAAGACTTCCTTATTTACAAGTGGCTGTCACACTGAGAGCACCTCTGAATAGCTCGTGCGTTAAGCAGCACTTTAGACATATTCTCAGACAAATCACGATAAGTGAAAACAGATATTGAACTTGTTACCCTTCCACATTAATGTGGCATAAGTAGACACACATGCTACATGGACGGTGGTCTATTAGTAGAACATAATAAGGTGGTATAAGTAGCTACAGGTATGGTATGGTATATGAGCATCTATAAAGCGCCTCTTACAGACTAGCTATTCAGAGGCGCCCTCAGCATGACAGCCCCCCCCCCCCCGAGGAAATAAAAAAGACTTCAAGTAGCAAAGGGCTGAAGATGACACCCCCAATAAGATCTTACTACGGATAGTGGGAGGAGGTCATTCCACATAGAACGGCCTACAATGGCAAAGGCTTCCTTACTGCAAAGGCAGTGTTGAGCCATGGCAGTCCTTGTCCTTGGAACCAATAGATCAAGTCAATCAGCAGACCGGAGAGGCCGCGAAGAGACTGCAGAGAGGGGTTTATGCATCAAGTCACAAAGGTATTTGGGAGCGTGTGCAGTTTGAGTTTTCGAAACTAAAGCTGCACGGTGGTCTATTAGCAGGACACTTTGTCTCAAGCAGTTGCAGGTTCGACTCCATGTAATCACACTGGACAAGTTATGTAGACATGTCTGTTACCAAGTGGCAGAATTTGGTGCATGTCATGAAGCCAATTCCTATCGTGCATTCAATCCATTCTCAGCAAGAATCCTTCACTTGCAATTGCTCATGTGCTTCGACGTGAAACTCTGATTCAGTGTCCACGCTATAGCTGGGTGTGCCTCTGAATAGTAATCTTGAAGGAACGCTATGACAAGTGCTCATAAATATATACATAACTGAACCTTATGCCAGACTACGATACATAAGTATACCCCACTTAAAAACTGCCTTATTTAGCTGTAGTTGGACCTCTATAGGCACCAGGCGGAGTGCAACAGGAAGCTCGTTCCAGGTTCCAATAATACATATATATATACAGTTTAAATAGAATAGCATTTTATTCTTCTACCAGTGTCTTTCAAACTGAATGCCATGAAACATTTTCCACTATCATATGTAGTGCTAAAAGTGTAAACAAATAAGTGCCTGGACGCCCCTTACCTTTCCAAAAGAAGTGCCAGGTGGCTCAGGACTTACATTTTCAGATGTGCTGGCCAAATAAGTGGCAGGACGGCATAGAGATTTGAAAATAAGTGCCAGGACGCCGTCCATGACCGTCCTGCCACACTTTAAGCCCTGAATTTATATGTAAAGCTAACATCATCACATTGTCATTCTGCAGCGTCTTTTCGTGGAAAACCATCGTACAGCCTGGGATTTCACCCAACACACATACACCTTCTTATCCCATGTGTGGCAAGCAATAAAGAAACACTGCTGCGGCTAATACAGACCAGCTTACGTGGAGCGTGAAGAATTACGAAGAATTTTCACAGATGAGAATCAGATTCTTCACCTGACGACGTGCAGACAATATATCATCAGACAAATAATATGTGCTCATGCCATGTAGCCAATAAGCCTCCATTGATGATTTGACGCCTCAAAGGACCACAGAAAAACGCGCTCCTCCTCGCATTTGCAGACCATCTATATATATGCATATATATTATATATAATATATATATTATATATATATATAATATGTATATATATATATATGTATATGTATATATAAATATATATATATATATTTATATATATAATATATATCAATATTCAATATATATATATATAATATATATAATATATATACTATATATACTATATATATATATGTATGTGTGTATATATATATACATAATACATATATAATATATATACTATATATATATATATACACAGCCACAGCCAGAGATGGCTGCGTATACGTAGCACCATGAATCTCGAGCCTTAATTCAGTCGATACGTTGGAGGTTGGTGAACCCATTACGCTGCTGCTTGACAGCGGCGGCATACTCAATTAATTTAGTAGCAACGCAGGAAGTCGTCGTGACCTGAATTCTAATTTAAGCTAAAAATAAAGCAAACGAGAGCTACATAAAATAAATGCTGAATCTTCGGATATCTTGCGTTTCGTATAGTGAGATGAGACGCGAAATAAACAAGAAAATCAGTGGAATGTGTCACACACATCGATTTTAGTTGCTCAGATGAAAACAACTCAACATTTGTCACATAGCTGAAAGAAAAAGTTATGGAAACGAAAAAATCAGCAAAAAACAAATCACGTGTCTGGCTGCGTGTGCGTGCGTGTGTGTGTGTGTGTGTGTGCGTGTGTGTGCGTGCAGAATTGCAAGTGAAAGCATAAATACAACGTTGGATTTTAGTGCACAACAACAATAATGCATTCATCAATGGGAGGAAGTCATGATATAGAACTCAATCAATCAATCAATTTTGTTTATTTGAGGTAATTAAGCTGATGCAGATGCAACTGAAACCTGTTATTTTGTTCTGGACAAAAATGGACAGTCACAATGCAAAAAATGGACCTTCAATGCTTTATCAGGATGCTTTTTGAGGTTCAGTCTATATTATATATGTATATAATTGTATATATATATATATATAATATATATTCGTTTATTTTAAATTCGACAAATCCGGGTGATATACGACACCCAGTTAGGCCTACATACCCAAGAACATTAAATCGAAACAATTAAAACTAATGTGAACAGAACTATATGTCATTGATGGCCGGCAGAGAGGATCCTCGGAATAAAGTGTTTAACATCGAATAAAGTGTTTAACATCCTTTATCGACCCAGGGCAGTGAAAACTTTTGGAAGCCTTCAAATGCTGAGTCTAAATAACTATATTAAAATGAGTCCTTTACAAACTATTTACTAAAGTTGTTTATGATGAATGACTTCAAGTCTGATTCCCAGGCCTCTGAGTTTCAAATACAACTGCCATCGCATGATACAACTGCCATCGCATGATACAACTGCCATCACATGATACAACTGCCATCACATGATACAACTGCCATCACATGATACAACTGCCATCACATGATACAACTGCCATCGCATGATACAAGTGCCATCACATGATACAAGTGCCATCACATGATACAAGTGCCATCACATGATACAAGTGCCATCGCATGATACAACTGCCATCGCATGATACAAGTGCCATCACATGATACAACTGCCATCACATGATACAAGTGCCATCACATGATTAGTAGTTAAGATATGGATCCTTCTCTTAGCATCCTGTAAATGCAAATTGATGTTTGAACAGAAACCTTCATACCACAGGATTACACAACATACCCATCAGATGATTATGTAAATGTCCGGCTACCTTCACCCTTTACCGACCAGAGCGTAGTAAATTATATATTGAAAATCCTATACCCTCGGTTGGCAAAGGGTTAACCGTAAATGTACTTGATTTATAAATTATAAATAGCAATGAATTGACGCAAGATCTCTGAAATAATAATAAAATGCCAGCATCTGTCTTAAAGTAAGTAAGTAAGTATGTGCTTTATTGAACCGCCTGCAAACGCACTGCGGGAACATTATATGAGAACAGAACATAGCGTGTACATTCATACAAAAATCGAAATATGCAATTTTTTATAATCACAGTAGTCCTATACAACTAAAAAACATAACATACATTTATGGAAACCATTTGGAAGAAAAAGATCAAACAGTAATAAAAATTAAGGTCATTTGAACAGCATCCGTGTAATAAAACCACATCTAGTTAATGCGTCAGGTTTGACTATGAGGATGGAAGTGGACAGATGATGGTTGAGTGTGTGGCCAAACTTCCGATCAAACTTCGGATCGAAGACGGTTAAAGACAAGACGACCTCGGAAAGTGAACTGCGATTCTTACACTGTATTCCTGTTTCACAGAAGTACATGATACGCGCCAGAGGGAGGGGGGCGATGCTGGGTCAGTTACTCTTAAATAGAAGTGCACATCCAGTGAGTTCTTATATAATGACTACACCCATATTTATTACAGGATCCAGATAATTTTACTAACTAGTAGTGATACTTTCACAGACATCAGCAGCAACACAATGTGTGCTCAAGCAAAGCACTGCCTTCAGCGCCATGAAATATGACCACTGACCAGCAGCATCCTCATCAGCATCATCAGCATCAGCAGCAGCAGCAGCAGCAGCACACCAAGTTCCTGGTCTGGATCATATTTACCAGTGGCAATTAGTGAAGCTGAAAGATAGCTACACACCCCCACAGCCACCTCCATTCAGCCACCTCCATTCAGCCCCTCCCTTCAGCCGCCTCCATTCAGACGCCTCCATTCAGCCGCCTCCATTCAGCCGCCTCCCTTCAGCCGCCTCCATTCAGCCGCCTCCATTCAGCCGCCTCCATTCAGCCGCCTCCATTCAGCCGCCTCCATTCAGCCGCCTCCATTCAGCCGCCTCCATCCAGCCGCCTCCATCCAGCCGCCTCCATTCAGCCGCCTCCATTCAGCCGCCTCCATTCAGCCGCCTCCATCCAGCCGCCTCCATCCAGCCGCCTCCATTCAGCCGCCTCCATTCAGCCGCCTCCATTCAGCCGCCTCCATTCAGCCGCCTCCATTCAGCCGCCTCCATTCAGCCGCCTCCATTCAGCCGCCTCCATTCAGCCGCCTCCATTCAGACGCCTCCATTCAGCCGCCTCCATTCAGCCGCCTCCCTTCAGCCGCCTCCATTCAGCCGCCTCCATTCAGCCGCCTCCATTCAGCCGCCTCCATTCAGCCGCCTCCATTCAGCCGCCTCCATTCAGCCGCCTCCATTCAGCCGCCTCCATTCAGCCGCCTCCATTCAGTTGCCTCCATTCAGCCGCCTCCATTCAGCCGCCTCCATTCAGCCGCCTCCATTCAGCCGCCTCCATCCAGCCGCCTCCATTCAGCCGCCTCCATTCAGCCGCCTCCATTCAGCCGCCTCCATCCAGCCGCCTCCATTCAGCCGCCTCCATTCAGCCGCCTCCATTCAGCCGCCTCCATTCAGACGCCTCCATTCAGCCGCCTCCATTCAGCCGCCTCCATTCAGACGCCTCCATTCAGCCGCCTCCATTCAGCCGCCTCCATTCAGCCGCCTCCATTCAGTTGCCTCCATTCAGCCGCCTCCATTCAGCCGCCTCCATTCAGCCACCTCCATTCAGCCGCCTCCATTCAGCCACCTCCATTCAGCCGCCTCCTTTCAAAGCCACCTCCTTTCAGCCGCCTCTCAGTGGTGCAGTGCTTGCTCAAGCTGCCACTAACCAAGACATTAACACGAAATGAAACATGTGAATGACGTCTTTACAATCCTACAGTACACACATTACACACAGTATGCAAATGAATGAAGGTCTTGACAATAAATCTGGGATTCAAGAGAAACACATGTATCTCTGGAGAAACCCTTTTGACATCACTCACCCTCCTGCATGCCCAGTCAACTCAGTGGGGCGGGTGGCGTAGTGGTGGCATCGTTGCCTTGAAGCCGGAAGGTTTGAGGTTTGAATCCACCTCGCCGCGTAAGGACCTTGGGCAAGTCCTTCACTCACAATTGCTCAGCGCTTCGGCGTGAAACTCTGATGCAGTGTCCTCTCTGCATTCGGGAGCGCCTCTGAGTAGAAAGAGCTTGAAGAGACGCTATAACAAACACTATAGCCAAGATTTCTCCACCAACAGGATTCGTCCACTAACCAACCCGTGAGTGATTAATTAATTGCTCCTGTTCAACGAAACTTCCATTTAATAAATGATTAGCGTCACCACTCACCCTCCTCCTTTATCTAGGCTTGAGACTGGCACTGGCAGTGGTGTGCAGCATGTGGTGTAGTTCCTGTGAGTTGAATGATGTGGCTAGCTTAAGCTGATTTGAGACAGACGAGCTTAGGGCTGGCTTCTCTTCTTCTCTCCTTCTTCTTCCTCCTCTTCATAAATAAACAAATGTAAAATAATTCTAGATTCCTCTGACATTGTGACACTCGTTGGACAGTCGTCGACCGAGGGCTGAAAGTGGCTTGGAAAAGTTGCCAGGTCCGAGGTTAATGGCAGTTTTGGGGGTTTTGGACCAAACATTTTTCTGACGACGTTTTTAGTCATTCACATCAAATTTCGCAAAAACTGTACCAACCTCCCTCTAGATTTGGTAATTTGCTAGCCATGCGACCTGGTTGAGACCTGCCAACAGCAGCTACCGACCTTCTACCATGAAGTCAAAGGTTGCAATACATGCCAGGATTCGATATATCTGCTCTACTTATTAATGCTCTAACTCTTCGAGTCATAAAAGAAACTGATACACTGAGCAACGAGCACAAATTTTTTGTCTGTAGAAATTGTTCTCTTATCTCTGTGCATTAAAACATAGACTTTCAGTAATATCCGGATCGCCCTTTTATGATCGTATAATTCAATGCTTATTATAAGGTGACCACTGACTGTGGGACTTCTAAGGTCCTTTTGATGATGATGATGGTTCTCTGCCGAAGGCAGGCTCATTGGCTTTACGCCCCTGGGGATGAGATGAGTGAGGTGGTTTCCCGTTGCCTTCCCCACAGACAATGATGGGTAAGCAACTTGTCCAAGGTCGCTCCGCAGCAGCTTGCGCCCCTGCATCCCACACATGCTAGCCCGAGATATCTAATCTCTGAATGTCAACTCCCAGCCCGGGGCTTGAACCGCAGTCTATTGCAGCCAACAGACTATGCCGCTCTCGCTTACCGGTGTAGCTAACTAGGCCAGTTCTAGGCTAGGTCCTTTTAGCACTTTCCAATTCAGTCAACATTGTAATCTATCACATTTGTAAAAATTGCTTTGTTTTTTTAGTTTCAATAAAACTATGGTTGTGGTTACAGTGTTGAGAGGAGGACAAGCAGTTCACACGGAAGAAGAAGCGTGGCCATTCAAATTCACATGCAAATGATATGCAAATTCACATGCAAATGATATGCAAATGATATGCAAATAAAGTTGATAATAGGCTTGACACACTTTGCAGAAAAATCAGGGTCATCTTGAACAACTAATTCTCTCCTTTTTCTATTAACCTCTTTCTAATAATATTTTGTTATATTATATTTAATATTATTAAACGGAATAAATTGAAATAAAGAGAGCGGTACAAATTGAAACTGTCATCAATTCTACAAACCACAGCACTTCTACATACTAGATTCTCGTGGGCAAGATAAACTTTTAACCTAACTCCAGACATTTCTTATCTGGCCAAATATCCTTACAAGTCAATGACTAACCAACAATAATTGGGTAGCAACATTAATTGGGTAGCCTCCAACATATGGGGGTGGGGGTAAATACCATTATTACTTTTTTAATCAATAAATAAATCTGTAACACGTGCAGGTCAGATCAAAATGTGAATCTGAGAGGCAGATGCAGAAAGTCAGCTGCCAGAGAAAACTACAGTTATCTAACTGTGTCTTTCCTGTATTTATTCAAGTATTTATATAGCGCCTCTTCAAGGAAACTACTCAGAGGCGCGTATACATTTATATCCAAGAGCTTGAAAGCGAAGGGGAAATAAGTCAGTTTTAGTCGCTTTGCGAAGGAAGTGCCACGAAGCAAGAAGAGTGGAAGTTGATTTGATTCCCTGCGGCAAGGAATGCAGCACGCCAGTCCATAGCCAGTCCATAGTCAGTCCATAGTCAGTCCATAGCTATTCCATAGTATTGATCAGGATTCACGTAAAAGACACGTGCAGATCATAGGCATGGAGAAGAAATGTAAGATGTTAGCAGTGACTGAATGTTGGAAGGGTTATTGATACGGATGGATAAAAGAGAGTGGACCCTTACAAGTCAACATATGACATAATAATCTTTGTATGTATGTGCACTTGTTATAGCGCCCCTTCAAGCTCTCTCTCTCTCTCACTCTACTCAGTGGTGCTCCCGAATGCAGAGCGAACACTGCATCGAACGCCGAAGCACTGAGCAATTGTGAGTGAAGGACTTGCCCAAGGTCCTTATGCGGCGAGGTGGAAATGAGAGTTAGCCAGAAGTTATCATCCATAAAGTAACCTATATAGAGGATTAGAGGTATAGTGCTAGTGTTGTCATATTCAACAGGGAGCTCAAAATAGTGCGGAAGGGGGGGGGGGGTTGGGGTTGGGTTCAGGTCATCTATATGGTGACCTTACAGGTCAATATGACTCACCAACATAAATCCAGCAGACTCTAAAAAAATATGAGACAATCAATCCTCACAGGGTGGGCCATAAAAAGACCCCATTCTTATGACCCACCCTGTACACGTCAATGACTCACCAGCAAATAAAAAAATGCAGGATGGGGAGGAACGTGTTGACAGTCACCTACCATGCCCCTCTCCCATCCCCCTTCCCCCGTGTTCCCCTCGAAACATAGCAAGTCTCTGAGCAAATGCAGAACTTACTTCCACAGAAAGAGACAGAAACGTGTACACAACCTTTCGCATTAACATTTCTATCATGAAAACTTTTAAACACTCCTGTAATGCTGAACACGATTAGTCATTTTGCATTTGCTACAATTTACAATCAAAATCCATCAAAGAATTTAACTACAAGACTTACAAGTTCAGTCTCAGTAGAGTTCATCAACTAAAACCTTTTCTAACAGTTGGTGCTTGGTTATGTCAGCATGTTTAGCCTATAATTATACGTGCGTGTGTGTGTGTGCGTGTGTGTGCGTGCGTGTGTGTGTGTGTGTGCGTGTGTGTGTGCGTGCGTGTGTGTGCAAAATGTAGGCCATGCATATAAAGCATTGCATATATACAGAAAACATTAGAGACAGTGCTCTGCTCTTATTCGTCTATTGATACTTGACTCACGCGTGGTTCACAGCTGCTTGTGATTCACCATCTGCGTAGTCAGGCGGTGCATTTTAAATTCTTTTGGTGGAGCCAAGAGCTAAACAGTTTATCTTGATGTCTTAAATGACCCTTGTACACATAAGACGTTAAATCGTAGGACGTTAAATCGCAGAGTTACAAAGTGCAGTCAGCTCGCTTAAAATGGGCAATTTCTCGAAACACAACAGCAACCTGGCCGTTAGATTAATTATCCGTGCAGTCTTAGACGAACTTACACAGAAATCAAACGAAAGCCGTTCAGAATAAGTTGCTTTCATTGAGTTTCTGCAAAATCATCGTTGACTGTTTTCGTCTAAACTGTAGACGAGAAGTTTCGATATAAGTCGACGTTTAAACAGTAAACTAAACAGAAGTCAACGCGCTGTCATTGCTAGCCTCAGTTGTCTTAACACTTTAATGACCTGCATGTGATAGTAAAAGTGGCTGGGAAACCAATGCAGCACACAGTCGTTGTTACTTAGGGGTTAAAGGGTTAAACTGCATTCGTAACCTTCGTGCACTTTGAACAGCGAGCAGATGAAAAAATCAGTCTGTTGTGAGGCAGCAAAGTTCATCAGACTTTAACCGAACATAGACTCAATAATATTACACACATGATCAAGAACTGCATTTAATATGTACTTAAAGAACTCTAAGTTAATCATTTAGGCTAGCCTGTCTGTCTGCCTCATTTATCTGCTAGTCTGTCTGTATCTCTAACTCGGCAGTCTGTCTGTCTGTCTGCATATGTATATGTGCGTGTGTGTCTAACTGCCTGTCTGTCTGTCTGTATTTCTAATTTGCCAGTCTGTCTGTCTGTCTGCCTGCCTACCTGTCTGTCTGTGTGTATCTCTAACTCGGCAGTCTGTCTGTCTGTCTGTATCTCTAACTCGGCAGTCTGTCTCTCTGTCTGACTGTCTGTATGTATGTCTGTTTGTCTGTCTGTATCTCTAACTTGTGTGTCTGTCTATCTATAACTTGTCATAGAAACAATGTCTCTTTGACTTCGAAAGCAGAACTACCCAACATGGACTCCACATATCCCACTACACTGACTACATTGACTACACTGACTACACTGACTACACCATTATTCAAGCAGCCTAATTATTACCAATTGTAATTGGTCTGTCAGGTCAACTGCGCCAGCAGCTATCAATATCAGCATCCGCCTTCAAACTTCTTCACCTAGATATGACACACATACACACATACATACATACACACATACATACACACACACACACACACACACACATACATAAACACACATACACACACACACGCAAACACACACACACGCACATATACACATACACACATACACACACTGCAGATAGAGCTGGTGTTCTATATAGAAGCAGACAGATGAAGAGGCATAACTTCAACTTCTTTCCTTACTTACTCACTTCTAATGGATGCTAGCCTCAGACTGAAAATTTATAGTTAAGCAATTTCTTGCATCCCATCATCATCACAAGGATAAGAGCATCATCATTCATCATCCTCATCATCACAAGGATAAGAGCAGCATCATCATGCTCAGTGCAATATCGCTAAAAGCAATCTCACCATGCAGTGCTGCTGCTGCTGCTGCTGCTGCTGCTGCTGCTGCTGCTGCTGCTGCTGCTGCTGCTGCTGCTGCTGCTGCTGCTGCTGCTGCTGCTGCTGCTGCTGCTGCGACCAATGATATCAGAAGCAATGAAATCGAAATTTCCTGAGACGTCTAAAGTCCAAATTTATGGACGAAATATGAAGAAGAAACGTTGGAAGAATCGAGAGAAAGAGATTAGATGCAGCAAAGGATGAAGATGAAGATGATGAAGAGGAGCAGGAGCAGGAGCAGGAGGAGACGGAGGAGGAAGAGGAGGAGGAAAAGGAGGAGGAAGAGGAGGAGGAAGAGGAAGAGGAGGAGGAAGAGGAAGAGGAAGAGGAAGAGGAAGAGGAAGAGGAAGAGGAAGAGGAAGAGGAAGAGGAAGAGGAAGAGGAAGAGGAGGAGGAGGAAGAGGAGGAGAAAGGAGGAGGAGGAGGAGGAGGAGGAGGAGGAGGAAGAGGAGAAGGAGGAGGAGGAGCAGGAGCAGGATAAGAATAAGGAGAAGAAGGAGCAGGAGGATGAAGAGGATGAGGATGATAAAGAGGAGGAGCAGGAGGAGAAGGAGCAGGAGGAGCAGGAGGAGCAGGAGTATGAAGAGGAGGAGGATGATAAAGAGGAGGAGCAGGAGGAGCAGAAGGAGGAAAATAAGGAGAAGAAAGAGCAGGAGGAGGAAGAGGAGGAGCAGGAGGAGCAGGAGCAGGAGGAGGAGAATAAGGAGAAGGAGCAGGAGGATGAGGATGAAGAGGAAGAGGAGGATGAAGAGGAGGAGTGCTATGATCATCGTTTTTATGGGGAAGCGATGGGCTGTTAATGGGGATCTTCCACGTACTGCCCTCGGTCAATCATCCATCTCAAAGGAAAATCAGTATGTGTATAGTACCGAAGAAGTAATATTTTATGGCTGGATGTCCCTGCTGAGTGCTACCAACCAACGTCTTGCAGTCTGTGGGGGTGGGGGTGGGGCGGGGTGAGGGGAGGGGCATGGCTCAAGCTGAGATCCCTGCTGCAATCCATCCCTGACCCAGTTTATATGATCAGTGTATAATGGCAACAAGGATTATTATTATTACTATTGACCTTTTGTATAGCGAACCTTCGAACCTTCAACGTAATCTACTCAGAAGCGCTCCCAGTCCAACAACGGCTAAATAAGGTAGTTTTTATGTGAGAAAGAAACATAGTGGTGTGACCTCTAGGCACAAGGCGGAGTGCAACAGGGAGCCCATTCCAGGTTCTAGGGCCAGCCACTGAGAAAGAACGTCGCTGCATTCAGAGGCGTAGCGACCGCCCTTCGTACCCTCTGACCGAAGGGTCCCCCGGCAAGAGAGGGACCCCTAAAAGTGCTAAAAAATGAATGAAATTACTATAAAAAAAGGTAATCAATTTTTTCGGACTGCGAATTGATGAAATTTTCCCGAGATTTTGCCCGGATGACTAAAAAAAGGTCGTCAGAAATTTCTGGGACATTATGCTCAGAGGGGGCCACGTTCATTGTTGCTACGGCCCTGGCTGCATTATAGCAATTCCAGAACAAGGGGTTAAGGATGGATGAAAAGTCCTCACTCATTTTCAACTGCACAATACAGAGGATTTTTAGCGTGCAGTTGTACACAAAATGTGCAGTTCTAAATGGATTTGTGCAGTTGTAGGAACAGTGAGCACATCTGTGCAGTTATAATAGAACTAGTTTAAAAGGTCATTTTCCTCCAATTGGGAGTAATTTACTACGGAGAATTGGAAAGTAAAGTATGGATTGTGCAGTTCTACAAATTCCTTAAAAACAGCCCTGGCACAATGCGGAGAAAAGTTACACTGTTGCCATTTCGCAGTAGTAATATGAAAGTTATATGTGTCCTAGATCAGTGGTTCCCAAAGTGGTGGTCCGCGGACCGGTGCCGGTCCGCGGAGGTATGATCGCCGGTCCGCGGAGAAGAGTTAAAAATAAAAAATAAACTGTAATTATTAGTTTATTTGTTTGAAATTGTTAATATATTCAAATTGTTGTCCAACATTTATTCAAATTTCTGTCTTAATTTGAAATAAATCAACGCGCCTTATTTTAACTTGCCAAATGGCGAATTCAAAAATTCAAATTTATTCTAAATTTACTACATTAGCCTAATAGTCAGCTTATTTGTGTTGATCATCGCCATAAAGGCCGGCCTAAGTTAGCGGTCCGCGAGCTTCACCAAACATTCTTGCCGGTCCGCGGCATGCTGAAGTTTGGGAACCACTGTCCTAGATATTTCTTTTATCTGGCAATGAGGAGAAAAAATGAGAACTGAGAAAATATTTATCTACAGCCAGCTTTCATCTCGCACCAACTGTGTTGTAACTGTCGCTATAATTATGTATAAATTTTCTATTTTTTATTTCTATTTTATTTCTCGGATTTTCTACAGCGCCCCTTCAAGCGCTCTACTCAGAGGTGATCCCAGCTACAGCGTGGCACTGTATCGGAGTTTCACGCCAAAGCACATGAGCAATTGCAAGTGAAGGACTTGCTCAAAATACCCTACACAGCGGCTTGAGGTGGATTCGAACCTGGAAGTCTCTGGCTCCCACGCACCGAATCCACCACTACATATGTGTGACCTATAGGCCTAGTCCTATACATGTCTTTTAGGCTACCTGACAATTCTACTTTGTAAGAGAATTGCAAAGTGACAACAACCTACGAGCTAAGATGATGAATAAATATGTTGAGAAAGAGAAAACATAATTGTTCTAAATGACACGTTCGAAGAACTATTTCTGGAAGCAAGCATATGGTGAAGCAGTTGTGAAAAAGCTGGTGGCCTGTACTTAGCTTTCGAGTAGCACTTTAGACATTTGAGTTTATGATTACAATGGTGGGCCAGAAGTACCTTACGCAGGATCAGGATGTTCTTACTATGGAATTGGACGTATACATACAGCTGCTCAAATTCAGTCAAATGTTAATACCTCATGTTGTAACAACAATAACAATGATATAAAAATAATAACAACAATAAATAAACGTTACATTATAATACAACAGTCGTTCAATGACTTCAGTTACACAATTGCCTGCTTTCTAAGAGTTGCTCAAGACCTATCTTTTTAGCCGAGGCTGGGCTGGGAGAGCCTCTGAGCAGGCTTCTTGAAGGAGTGCAATATATAAATTTTCTAAATGAATGAATGAATAAACCAGAAAAAAGAACCGAAATTCATCTTGACTAAATCCGTACGAGCAAAATCAAGTCAAGTATTAGCAAACATGTAAAATCGCTAATTTCTTACACAATTAAATTCACCATCTATTGTAAAGTCTTCTTAATCTTACCGAAGTCGAGGCAGTGGTTGAGCTGCTGCTGCC
>OX243821.1:14808546-14931046 GCA_945859605.1 Lumbricus rubellus | reverse complement strand
TGGTCATGTATACTAAACTTAAGCGTTAAAACGACTTTTGCTAATCGAGGAAGTTCTCTTCCAGGCACAACATACCATTTCTTTATAATTCTAGATACTGTCAACAGCATTCACTTCGCTGCATCAGTCAAACAATTTATTAAACTGTCTAGCAGCATAATTGATAAAATTAATCCATTAGACATTGTACTTACCGGTACTGTGGCCCCAGTTGGTTTACAGATTGTCTGAAATGATTTTAAATGCTAGATATAATATCTTTTCTATAATAATTGATAATTATTAGTACATATATATATTATACAGTCAATGTAAAGAAAAATTTATTTTGGATTTTGGACCTAGGATATTGTGCTATTTGAAAACATTTTGAAATTAATTGGAAATAGAAATTATGTACGTTTGTTTATTATACCATGTCTGTACACCAAAATGCGGATAGCAATTGGTATATTAAAGAATATTCTTTTCTTATCTTATCTTATTTTGCCAACTGGATGCAAAAAACAGCAAAAAAACAAATTAGGCAATAATCCAACCCTTAAAATGAAAAATTATTTATAAAATTATGTTGGAATCAGTTATCCAAATAAAGTAAGAATTTCTTTAACGTGCATTTCTTCTTTCAGTAAAGTTCTGCTGATTTTAGGCACAACTACTACACGTAACGTTGTTGTTAATGTTAAACATATATTCACGGCCAAATAACTTAAATAGCGAAGGCATTTCATGCGATGAATAATTGAACGCATCACAAGACGACGAGAGTTCACAGCAGCGCTTGAAAGCAACAAGTTAAAGAGAGAACATAGGCCTAAAGCATTTAACCCAATTCACGGTCAGATTAACAAATTCAGTAAAGCTGTGGGGGGGGGGGCCTCAGCCCCAAAGAATGACAAGGACGCATGAACAGTCTTGTATTTAGCAACGGATCTTTAAGCAATGCCAGCACGTTATAAATGAGTGCAGACTTTACAAGTCGCCCACAAAAGAAACCACAGTGCTGCCATGAAACGTATGTTTCAGGTTAAAATTGGAATGGTAATAAACAGGGTGAGAACTGCCAGAGGTTTGGGGGTTTCAACCCCCACCCAATCTTTCTTAGAGTCCCATGGTAACGTCTGTTTTTTACACCCAGATTCCAAGTGGATAATGGTCCAACCCCCCCCCCCATCCAGTTATTTTTTCACAATTCTCACACTGGGTAACAACGTTATGTAAGGGAAATAAAGTTGGCTGTATTTATTATTTATATATCTCTCAGTCTCTCCCATGCTGCTGACCCACTTTCTGGCTGGAATGCACTCCCTCAGGACTGTCTGTTTGTTTTGTATGCACCCTTGCTATAGCGCCCCTTCAATCTCTCTTTACTCAGAGGCGCTCCCGACTGCAGCGCGGACACTGCATCAGAGTTTCACGCCGAAGCACTGAGCAATTGCGAGTGAAGGACTTGACCAAGGACCCTGCGTGGCGACTTGAGGTGGATTCGAACCTGCAACACTTTGACTGCAAGGCGATGAACATACCCACTACACCACCACGCTCCTCTGTGTTGATTTCGTGTTGACACGAAGGTCAAGATGGATGACCAGTGGCTCCATCTTCTCAAATCAACAACAACAGTCCTTCATCAACCCGTGAGATCAACAACAATCTGTCTAAGCAAACACGGATTCATTGACTCGCCTCCTACTCCTCTTAATTTCCATGCAACATCTGCTTCCTAACCAATCTACCAACAATTAGTTCATGTAGCTAGATAACAATAGATTCAAATAACAATAGATTCAAATATCAATATATTCAAATAACAATAAATTCAAATAACAATATATTCAAATAACAATAGATTCAAATAACAATAGATTCAAATAACAATAGATTCAAATAACAATAGATTCAAATAACAATAAATTCAAATAACAATATATTCAAATAACAATATATTCAAATAACAATGGATTCAAATAACAAGAGATTCAAATAACAATAGATTCAAATAACAATAGATTCAAATAACAATAGATTCAAATAATTGTGGGATATAAGAAAACACCAGAGCAGATCCAACTGCCAAAAAGTTTCAGGAAGATATTTAAAGTGACTCAACTGTTTATCTCATCAGAAAACGCAATCAAGCTATTGCTACAACATCTTTGCTGCATTTAGTTGCATTAACTTAATCAATCTTTTTTAATAATTAATCTACTAATTTAATCTAATCTAATAAAACTTTGATAAATAGCTGCCATCATATTAAATGCACAAAGCATTGACAGATACTTCAAGCGAGACGACAGACAAATATTATTATCATCCGTTTTAAGGAGTCCTTTCAAAAACCATGTACACACATAATATATCACACAAATCCCCTCAAAGCCTCTCAAAAACATAATTATTATTCTCATCAGAAGGCATGTCCAAATATATTATATATACATATATATATACATTATACACATGTATATATACACATACAGCTGAAAATACACTGCACACACACTATATTATATGTATATGTAGGTTATGCTTTTATTTTTTTCAACACCATACATGGGGGGCACGATGGTGCATTAGACAACAACAATGGCACCCATGGAGATCAGTGGACTGAGTTCGATTCCCGATAATAACCTTGTATGATGTATGATGGACGTGCTATTAGCGCCGCCGTGTGTATTGCAGGCCGTCTGTTATTTTAATATATAGTTCAGATTTATGAGTTCTGTGATTTGTGTTCTTGTGAATTGTTTCAATTGCATAACTGTACACTGTAACGGGTTGCTTGCGGTCTGTCAACCGGATTGTTTCAATAAAGAAAATTATTATCATTATTATTATTATTATTATTATTATTATTGGTATTATTATGTATCTACAATCTACACACACAAACACAAACAAAAACACATACAAAAACATACACATAAACACACACAAACACAACACACACAAACAAACACAAACACACACTGAAGAATGCAGAGTAACAAACGAACGAACAGAAACTGGAGTACAGTAAGTTTTGTCAACAAATTGCAATCAGCAAGCAGACATTGTTAACCTATTTTTTCTGCTTCACTTTATTGTGTGGTGTATCCTTCGAAAGGAAATGATTGATAGACTGATGGATTTAGGTAAATTGAAATCATATTCGGCTCATCATTCATCCTCAGTAAATCTACCACAAGCAGATACGCAAAGCTGCTGTGGCTAAAAGACCCATGATGCAAAGCCACCATGTACGCATGCATTGTATACGAAGTAATCCAAGAAATACATAATTCATACGACAACATAATACAGCATGTACATGCAACAATACAAGAGAACAACATATATATATATATATAAAAATAAAAAGCATGACCTACATACAGGGTGGGCCAAAAAAAGTGAGAACATCGCGTAAAAAGTAGTATAATTGCATCAAAACTTGTTTCACTGTATCCAAAATAGCTTAAATTGTTTGCTCATTCACTTACTTACCTATTTAGCTATATGATGTCTTTATTTCGACGCATGTTAAGCAAAATTTACAACTCTAAACGTACGAGCGTGTAATCGGGCAGAAGCTCAATGAAAATGTCACTTTGAAACGCTTGCAACGCAGTCGGTAGCTACTTGAGCGGTTTCCTAATGAGAGAAGTGTACGATCGAAGCATCTGGTTTACAGATGAAAAGACATTCACCGATGCCACTCCAGTAAACTGTTCATTCCGTTGAAACAAAGAAAAATGTAAGTTTAGGAAAGTCGACTCATACGAGAACGTGACCATTTCAGCCGCGCGGTGTCTTTATATCAGTTGGTGTGTCTCGAATGGGTAAAACTAATATTGTGTTCGTTGAACCAGGCGCCAAAGTAAACAGTGAATACTATTGTGGACATGTTCTGAGACAAGGCGATATGTGATCGCCATAACTGGACATTACAGCAGCAAGATGGAGCTCCATCTCATACAGCGAGAAATACAATCCAATCAACTTTCTTTGGCAGGAGAATGTTAACTTCATCGAGCCAGACATGTGGCCACCGAACAGTTGTGATTTAAGCACAGTAGATTATGCCATATGGGGTGCTTTGCAAGAAAAAGTCTACCTTCGGGCTTCGGCGAAAATTTACCACAGTTGAGCAGCTCAAGTTGGCAATAATCGAACTTCGAAGAATGAAGAAAAACAGCGTTTTATTGACATGCAGTAGCATAAACGAGTGGCGTCGACGCTTAGAAAAACTCGCTGAGAAGCAAGGAGGACACATTGAACATGATTTCTGATTAGCTAAATACTTGGCAAACAAAAATATATGAAAACAATATAATTAATTGAATTATATTTGTAAATAACTCGTATTCTACGAGGTGTTCTCACTTTTTTGGCCCACCCTGTATACATATATATAGTGTGTGTGCTGTGTATTTACAGCTGTATGTGTGTATATATATACATATATATTTATATATATATATACACATATATATATACATGCATATATATATATATATATGTGTGTGTGTGTATATATATATATGTGTGTGTGTGTGTGTATATATATATATGTGTGTGTATATATATATTATATATCATAGCCTTGGTATAGAGCATGCGTCATCATAATAATAACATGAAAGCTGATAACGCAAGGCGGCGAAGAAGAAGGAGCAAATTGAATTTGGCTTCAGAACACGACTCCATTACAACAATAATACAACACCGCATGTCTGATTGGCAGCCACGTCAGTAGGCGGAGAATACATGGAGAAGGTGGTTAACATGGATAGCATGACCTAGGTTATTATAGAAAGTGGAGTGCAGATTCATATGTGCATAGGTTACACACATAAACATCATCAAACATATATACGGTATATATAGATTAACTGAAGTTAAAGACAGGAATGATATCAAAGGCAGAGACACAGAGAGAGAGAGAGAGAGAGAGAGAGAGAGACAGACAGACAGACAGACAGACAGGCAGACAGACAGACAGACAGACAGACAGACAGACAGAGACAGAGACAGAGACAGAGAGAGACAGACAATGACAGACAATGACAGACAGGAATTATATGAAAGGCAGAGATATAGCGATACAGAGACATAGAGAGAGAGACAGAGACAGACAGACAGACAGACAGACAGACATACAGAGACAGGCAGACAAAGACACTGTGTCTGTTGAGAGCCTCCTGTGCTTGTTTCCACCCAAGGTGTCACGTGATGGATACAGTCTCTGCCCTTGACCTCATGACTTCTAGACTTTACCACGTAAGGAAGACGATAAGAACCTTATGGAACCCTGGGTCATATAAAGAAAACGGATCAGTACGAATAAACCTCCTTCCTTACAACTGACTTCTCCCATAAAGCAATTAATATCAGGTCCTGGATTCTTCCCATTACATTCAATTCTTATCTCTGTGTTCAGGTTGCGTTTTACAACTAGATAGATAAACAAAACGAATGACATAATATACCACATCAGCTAAGCATAAAAAGGCACAGAACAATTGTGAGTGAAGGTTCACTACACAGTATTAACTGAGAGTGAGAAGACTGCAACGTGCAAGCTGTCCATGTTAGAAGGCAAGGATACATGTTAGAAGGCAAGGATACATGCGTATGTATGAACAGAACATCATCATCATGTCCCATCAATAAAGCAAAGTCTGCAGTTCTGCGATTCATGGATCAGCTGCTAAGAATAGCAACGTTTGATGTTCAACATCAATGTCAATGTTTATTTCCTTGTTTTCGTTTGCCACCATCATCATCATCATCATCATCATCATCACCATCATCATCACCACCACCAGTGGTTTCTGTTGGCAGCCAATTCACAGTGATGGGTGCGTATATAGGTGACCTACATCCTTTTTCGGTCATTTGCCAAATTTAGTGTTGGTCTCTCATGTCTAGTCCAAGTCTTGTTATGTCCATCTTTATGTTGAATAGCAGACAATAATATACTTTATAATATTATGCCAGTGTTGACTACAGCTGCACATCAACCACAGATCATTCACCAGATGGCAGACCTCATACAGAACGGCTGTAAACGCCAACATCTGATAAGCAGCAATGGCCAATAAACAATAATTCTCATATTACTACACACATACAGTGAGAATTGCGGCGGGGGAGTGGGGGGTAACAACCCCCAGTCCTTCATAGAGCCCCATAGTATAGTCTGCTTTTCACACCACAATTCCAAGTGGATCATAGTTCACCCGCCCCCTCCACAGTCATTTTTCCACAATTCTCTCATTATCATAGCCAGTGCTGTAATCGAGGATATAATTATGAGGGTAAACAGCGTGTACTCACCACACAGATATTGTGTGCAATGTACGCAGACATCTGTCGCGTGTACTCGCCTCTTATTTTTCCAGAACAGACCTGATCATAGCTGTTATTATTTATCACTGGCACCAAGTTAACCAAAGAGACAGAAACAAGAATACTCGCTTTCGAGAGAAAGTGCTACAGAAAGATCTTGCGAATCGGATGGATGCAGAAAGTAACAAACGCAGAATTGTATGTGCGAATAGGCCAAACAGAGAACCTTATGCAGCAAGTAATATGCAGGAAGCTGGAACTCTTTGGGCATATATGCACGATGGATGACAGTAGAAAAATCAAGACAGTTATACTTGGAAGAATGGAGGGATCTAACAGGAAAGGACGACCACACACAGAATGGCTGGACAACATAATAGAATGGTGTGGAGCACCACTGCAGGACCTAACACACGTTGCCTTGGAGAGACAAACCTGGCGCGGAATAACGAGAATGGCATCGGGCACCTACGGGCACTGGTCCCTTGGTTGATGATGATGATGATGATGATCAAGTTATCATAATTTTATTGTGATTGTCATAATAGTAAATGTTTTAGCTCCATAGCAGTCCAGTGCAATAATACATGTTATAGCACAGATCAGTATAAATACGATGAATTAAATCTGTGAAGATCAGTTCTGTTGAAAAATTGTAACTCACCATCTGAAAAGCAGCAGCAAACTGAAGCATTGAGAGACATTAGCGGAATTTTATGCTGTTGAGTCTTTAAGTTTAGTAATTTATACACAGCTGTAAAATACGTAAAAAGTGCGTTACAAAGAGAGCTCTCTGTATCAATGAACAATCCCACACAGTGATAAAAAAGTTTCGATTAAAAAAAACACATGCAGTATGGACAATGCACATAGTGTTCAAGTTTCTCGACACAGTGAAACATGGTTGTAAGCATAAAATTATGAACATTGAACAAATCAAGAACACACATGTAAAACAACTGCTTGATATGACATGCACAAATACAACAAACTAACAGAATGGCATACCAAAAGACTCTCGTCCTGTTGTCTGCATTTGCTAGAGTGCCACCTTGCAAGAACGTCAGTAGGACAAGCTCCAACATGTCTAGTCTCTCCTATAAAGAACCGAACGAACCCAAATTGCACATTACCCAGTGCAACTAGGATCTTCAGTACAGAGTCAAGACCGGACACAATTACTAGGTTGAGCATCGGAATACTTGGATGGGACGGAAGTCTATCATTATGGTCTCTTATAATCGAGACCCAATGACTTCAAGGCACACAGAGAGGTTGCCATGTAAAAAGCACGGAAGTCTATCATTATGGTCTCTTATGATCGAGACCCAATAACTTCAAGGCACAGACAGGTTGCCATGTAAAAGCCACTGTAGGTCTCTCTCTGGCTAAAGGCCAACCATTGTATTGATTTTCACGAGCAACATCACCAACGTCATGCATTGAGGAAGTAGGTCCAGCACAACATGGAATACAGAGAAGCTGAAATATTCACCGACCAATTACGCGGTCCAATAATCACTGCAGCTGTTGTAAATTACAGCAGCTTTCAATCTCGACAACGACGCAGCAGTTAGGAGCGAAACGAATCAGAAAAAATGAGAACTTAATCCATCATTCTTCAATTAGGTCACGGCGTTCTATGGCTGCATGGGGGTGGGTGAGGTGGGGGGGAGTCTGATGGTCGGCCGGGTAACAAACCATTAGCTGACGAGGACTAACAAGTCAATCAGCCATAACTGACTAACCTTACTCTGCAATAAAGCTATTTAGGTAACCAAAGTACAAAAGCCATGTCCACACACAATGGTGGAACTGGATACCAATCAGCCATGTAGCATATTCTGCTTTACATGTTCTGAACTACATAGATCCTAATTAAATCTAGCAGTGCATGATCTCAAGTGAAGATCGGAAAATCCACAGAAACCTATTTAGGATTTCAAAACACTTATTTAGATCCATGTGCATTGTGCAGTCAAATAATTCCTTTTAAAAGAGCATTTTCATGTTGTCAAATCACAAAATATTAATCACAACTGCAACTGCAGCAATAAAAAAATGTAGTTGGTTTAGTTTCACACTACAAGAATCTGCTAGGTTCGTAACAGAGCATTTTATAATTAACAAAAGCCATAGTAAGAAAATGTAGCAAAAAAATTAATGTAACACAGCAACAACAACAACAAATAACAGTCAACAGAAGAAGCAGTCCATGCTGTAAAAATGTCCACAAACTAGAACAACCCAGTGCAAACAGATTGATGCAGGAATAATGTCTCACATAAAAATTGCAATAATGCCTTTTTTTTCAACACAACAATAATTCAGGACATCTAGATACCTTGACAATGTATCCACATGTCTATGGTTCAGTGGTTCATTGATTCACTGCTTGTTGCTGTTTGACGACACTGCCATTTCAAAGATGATTAGTGTCGCCCTCCTCCTTTACACAGGCTTGGAACTGGTACTGGTAGAGTGCAACCAGTGGCGGAGTTCATTGATTCAGAACATCTAAAAAAATATCTCAGAGACATTCCCAGCACAACGCTGGCAGAAAAGAATAGTTTTATTGTCTCAATAGAAATTGAGATTGACTCATTGTGCACCAGACACAAAGTCTGTGATATAGAAATTACAAATTGAAACCACATAATTAGGCTCAAGGCATCAATTGAATTTCATCGCTTAGCAGTCAGTATGTGAACCAAAATCCAGGATAAGCCCAGTCAAAAGCTATTATTCTCAAAACTTTATTTTGTGAATGTTCACTGTTGCAATGATAATTATGATAGATCTGGGTTTGGACATGTCAGGGCATTAATATTCGTCACATGTGGCATCAGCTTATTTTATGCACAATGCACAATGTACTTAGCACTGAATAGATCTATTGTGTTTGATTACACAGTCTGCAGCTGTTTCTTTTATATGCCAGAGATGATTGTCATGAACCCCAGCTGCCATTTCAAATGAGTTTAGCTCTTGCTTCATCAGTTCTAACGCGTAAAAGTCAAGCCACCAACTGCCTCCTGCCAAAGATCATGACTATGAAATGAAATATTATTATTTTAAGTAGCCGCTCATTGACACCTTTATGCATTCTGATAAGAAACCTTCAGAAAATCCAGATTTTCATTTTCTTTTAAATACTTAGCAAGCAGCAATAAAGAGGTTCTCAGGAAATACTGTCAAAGTCATATAAATATGTGCCTAATATTACTGGTCAAAAGTTTTGACCACTGTGATCTGAGATAGCAGATACATAAACCAATGTAAAACCTGTTCTCTTTATACACACCTTTAAAAATTCACATTTCTCGATTATAGTCACATTACCCAATTTTTTATTTATGATGAATAGCCTCGTAAATAAAGAACTTGCAGAGAGAGAACACGAGCCAAGGCCATCACTCATGGAACTTGTGTAGATCCAATTCACCACAATAGTAAACTATAATAATTATTGTCAACTATAATAATAGTAAACTATAATAATTGTAAACTATAACAATTGTAAAATGTAATAAATGTGAGCATAAAATCTAAATTACACGGTGACCACGAGCGTTTGGAGTGGCCTCCACTGTTAGCAACTTGTGGCACTTCATCCTACGAACAAAGCATAGAACAAACACCTGTTTTATGTGACCCTCGCAGCTCAAGGGATAGCGGCACGTGCAGCACTTTCCACCATCGAGGCAAAGCTGTAAAGCTTTTGTCATCGTGTGTACTGCAGACTTAATTTCCAGTAGCCACTCCACCATCGATGTCCAGAAACTCAAAACACATGACATGGTAAGTAAGTAAGTAAGATTATTCTTTATTATACCACCAGCAAACGCACAGTAGTTTACAGAAGAAATGGGGGGGAAACATTTACGCAAAGCTCATAATAAAACTTCTTTTGGCAAAAGAATCAACTCTAGGAAGAGTCAGATCATGTGGCCTGGGTCGAGTATTGTAAGGAGTAACCTTATGTGGTGACCAATGACCATGGGAATCAACTGGTTAGCTAGTTCAGTGCTCGTGAATAAGCTGGTGCCCTCTGCTTGGCTTTCAAGTGACGCTTCAGAAATTTGAAGATTACAGTTTATAAATTCTGGCATAGAACAAGTTCACAGAAAAAACTACAATTATGATTGGGCTGCTTCGTACTGTAATGTTAAATGCCAATCACGTCCTGAGGAACCTTTTCCCACCTCTAGCAAAGATCACCTATAACTTACGCCCTAGACCCCATCTTTTTGTTCTACCAATTAAGGATGATAGAAACTTTATTCCAAGAGTTCTCTTTGCCTCCAATTAATGACAGACATTGTTATGTACACAATACTTTTGCCATTGGCGATTTTTAATGTGCTTTGACGTGTAACTGGGTGCGGTGTGTCATCTGGATTTACCTTTTATAATTAAAAGATCATCATTACATAATTAGTTCATGTGTGTGCGTGCATAGACCTGCTAATAGTCACTCTTCAACTGACTCTTCTGTGCTCTGTTTTGCCTACCAAATAAACTGTTCTGTACAGAAAGCACTGCTTATTAGTGTTATCTTAAATTGGTGATTAGTGAGAATGTTAAGTCAAAGAAAAGTTCTAAAAATGACAAAGAATTCCTTAAATAAGGAGGATTGCATATTCTAACAAAGGAAGTAAAGAACTGATACATAGCATCCAGTAAATGGAACAATAAAGGAAAGTACGAATTTTAGATAAATATTTATAGCAACTTCAAAACATATAAATTCAAAACACAGATGTGTTAAAAACCGTCCACACATGCACTGCACTGTGTCTGACACCTCTGTAGCAAAGATATCCTCTAGCAAAGTTGGCTAGTACTCAGCAACTTCAATGCATCATCACATGGTGTGTGCTCTGTCATGTCTATTTTGGCCCTGTAACAAAAGTAGCTGATACTCAGTGTCTCCACTGCACCAACGCATGGCATGCACTCTGTGAAGTTTACTGTGGCCCCCGAGCAATTGTGGCTGGTAGTCAAAGCCTTCGGTGTATGTCATGGCATTTTTGATTGTCGTCCATTTATTTGTCGTCTGTTTACTGCGTGGACGCACACACACACACACACACACACACACACACACACACACACACACACACACACTGTTGTAATGATTATACCATAGATTTGAATTTAGACATGTCAGGACATTAACTGGCCATTACAATTTACAGAGTCTCTCTGTCTCTGTCTCTCTCTGTGAAGAGAGTAATGAGAGATAACTTTGAAGACAATGCAACACATTGTACCGTATCGTATCATACCATATCATATATGAGAATTCATAAATTAAAGCGTCTCTTATAGCACAAGCTATTCAGTGGCGCTCTCAGCGTATCATGAATCGTACATAAATATATTAACTTAAAATATCACTTACATAGTCACAAAGAGACGTCATAGAATCCAAAACAACACCCACATTATCAGTAGTGCTGCACTAGTCGACACAACCGGTTTTATAAGTACGTAACGCACTTAAATTTCGTTTAAGTTAATGCTGGATTCATATGCAAATTCAGCTTTCAATCAGTTAAGAAGAAGGAGTCTATTGGCCACAATCTAGAACTGCACTGTAGTCGTTTCAAAGGCAGTCAACAATAACAACATCTGCAAAAATTCTACATACAGATGAATCATACGAAAAGAAATGTTACATGACATGAACGGTGGCTATGAATAGCATAAAAGATTTCCTATTGAATAACTTTTCTTAAGCTTCCTGTACAGACGAAAGTCAAAACACGGATGCTAAGATATCATGCTCGGGCTAATTTAAATTAAATCTATACCAACAGTGTCAAACAGTTTTGGCAATACGATGACAATTTAAATGGGAAGTCAAATGCTGAAAGAGTGGTAGCACTTGCTAAAAGATGCAACTTAACATGAGTGACAACATGGTGTGATTGAGAATCAGGAAACAGACAGAAATTATACCTAATATCCGACCTCCTATTACATAGGTCAAACTAACTTCATCTTCTATCTAGTTCCGAGCATTTAAGTGGTTTTGGTGAGCAGTGGGAACGCCGAATCGGTTAGCAGTGGGAACGCCAAAGAAGGGTTCTATTGGAACGCATATGTTTCCAGGGTTCCAAGCATGGGAGCAGTGGGAATGCAAGCAAAGAATTTTAAGAACAATGGGAACGTCATTCCCACGCGTTCCCACTTTCCACCCACTTTAAACCCTGCTAGTTCCCGAAACAGGAGCTGCTATGGGTCTGTCCAACCTTTTACCTCAACTGGTCCCTGTCTTTGGAACATGCTGTCTCCATGTACTCACTCTCAAATTATAGCTGGTAACCCTCCTCCTGATTTGTCTTTTAAAACACCTATTGCTTTTCTTGCACCCTGTGCACTGGTAGAGCCTCTGAATGATTCAGCATGCTAGAGGTGCATTATAAATGTTTGAATACAACACAACCAACACAATACAATTCAAGGTGTGGCCTTAAAAATATTTAAGAAAAAATAATGAGCCGTGGTGGCGTGGCATAACAAACCTTTCCATTATTATATAGTATAAATATTGTATTGCATAGATATACTTATAAAGCATGTCTCGCAGTGCACGCCAACCCAGTGGTCCTCCAAGTGCAAAGAACACGAGAGAAGAACAACAAAAGACATCGCTCAGACAATGAATAACAATATTAAGGTCATCATAACAGCTTTCTATATGGAAAGGAAAGTCTGATTCAGTGACTGAAATTTACACAAAGTCAGTGAAAAATAATCAAGGCTGGCAATATATATATTCACAATCTGCACCTGTTGTCAGAAGTTAGACGTAGCCGTTATAACCTGAAAAAGATAAAGAATGTTTTGAAGTGCAAGTGTACAAAGCTAATTCTCAGAAAGCAGGTGTCCAACATGAATTTACAGCCAAACCAAAAACCAACCCACAAAGGGTAGCCAAAGGTATCTTACACCAAAAAACAGCCCACAATGGGTAGCCAAAGGTATCTTACACCGAAAAACAACCTACAATGGGTAGCCAAAGGTATCTTACACCAAAAAACAACCCACAATGGGTAGCCAAAGGTATCTTGCACCAAAAAACAACCCACAATGGGTAGCCAAAGGTATCTTACACCAAAAAACAACCCACAATGGGTAGCCAAAGGTACCTTACACCGAAAAACAACCCACAATGGGTAGCCAAAGGTATCTTAAATCATGAATTTATAACCAAACAAAAAACATTCTACAATAGGTACTGGGTAGCCAAGGATATCTTACATGAATTTGTATCCAAACAGCACACCACGGGTAGCCAAGGATATCTCACTTAAATTTGTAACGACGTCAGAAACAACCCGCCATGGGTAGCCAAAGATGTCCTAAATGAGTTTCCAACCACCAAAAAACCGCGATGAGTAACCAAAGATGAAAACATCCAATTGCAGCCATACCAAAACAATCCACAATAGATATAGGAGGATGTCATGAAGACACAAACTTTGGACCATCCCAAAAAACCATAAATAATTTTTACTGGTATCAAATAGCACAGAACAAGTGACTGATTGACAAAGCAGTAGCATGATCCCTGAGGCAAAACAAATGCGCTTTGAGCTATGCGTTCAGACAGACGAAACAACTGTGATGAATGGATTTGCATCCATCCGGTAACAGACTTGTTACCACCAGATCATCAACAATGCAACATACAACATACAACAACAACAACAACAACAACAAGAAGCAAAGTCACAAGGCAGCCAGTCCACCCTGATACATATGCATCAGAGCAAATACTGCTTAAATTGCATGTATACCAGACATCTGTTGTGTGAATCAGACAGGCTTTTTTCACATAAAATCAGGGATTAAAGTGTGACAGGACGGTCATGGACAGTGTCCAAGTATACTTATTTTAAAATCTGAACGCCGTTCCGCCACTTATTGGCCAGCACAGCGCTTCTTTTGGAAAGGTAAGAAGCGTCCATGTACGCACTTCTTTTTCCGCACTTTAAGCACTGCATAAAATTCTTCACATGCTCTGAAAAGGTCACTGCTTATAGTCAATGGCCAAATCAGAGAAACTGAGGGAACAGGGAAACTGAGGGAACAGGGAAATATCGTGACAAACAAGGCAAGTCATTATTTGAGAACTGCCCACAACTACAAAACCAGATGAACTGGCTTTTGCCATGATTCAGTCAAATTAGCTTGGACGTAAATTTAACTATTAAATGAAATTGATCATAACCATAACCATAACCACAGTTTTTATTGCTCAAAGTGACAGTTGACAAAACATCTTTATTACATATAGTGTCTATAGAAACTAACAAAAAGCAAAAGGAGTGAACCCTTAAGGGACTACTGTCCCACTGTCAGGGTTTCCCAAATACAAGTGAAAGTAAACAGCAACAGGTTATACGAATAATAGAGTATTAAAGTTAAATTTTTATCTTAACTAGCTAACTAAACATCCTGGGGAAAACGTCTAAAGGTGATGTTGAGTGTGCCAAATTAGAAAAGTCGTTGAAAATAAAAGAATAAGGGCGGATACATAGATTGAGATTTTGTAGTTTAATAGTCCTAGACAGCATAAAGTAAATGACATTTAAGTTTACGTTTAAACATGATGAAACAGAGAGAATTACGAATAAACAAAGGTAAGTTGTTCCTAGGGCCTAAGGTGCACTGCATTTTTTGGCGACTCTTGTTTCAAATGCCAAAACGCAATACACATAACTCATTTGGTATACACTCAAAGTAGAAATGATCTTCATGTTTCTATATAATTATACAATCATTGACAGTATAAGTTTGTCACAAGTTAATTTTGTTTGATGATTTTCATTCATTCTGACTTCTGTGGTCAAACAGTAGAGTCACTTCTCTTATTCACCATTCATTCTGAATGTTTGGGATCCTATTTGAATTTCATCCTTTCCTATATAGGCCCAATAATAGGAATACCAATGGCCTACTAATAAAACTATTTCCACCAATTATTTGTCTTGTGCACTGGAACTTGGAAGGAAAGTTCAAACCTCAATGCACTTTAATTTTTGTAATCTTGAGGGTTCACATGTAGGCCTACTGGCTACCTCAGGTCTCAGGATAAAAAATAAGGATAAATCTTCTGCGGCGGAACCTTCCGCCAGATAATGCCTTCCGAAACTGCTTATACGGCGGAAGGATCTGCGCATGCGCCAAATGTATACCGCGCGCATGCGAAGTACGCGAACTCCATCGCGCATGGGGGGGCGAAAATTTCTTACTTATATTTGCAGTGCCGTCAGCGTTGTCATTGCACGTCTTTTTCGTGAGGGTCGGTTAGGGCTCAGGTTAGGCATCGTGAGGGTCGGTTAGGGTTAGTGTTAGGGTTAGTTTAGCCATTAGAAACTCCGGCGGATTGATGGCAAAAGACACCGTGTATTTTTCTTCCGCCATACAATAACGATGGCGGAAACTTCCGCCGTATAAGCAGTTTCGGAAGGCATTATCTGGCGGAAGGTTCCGCCGCAGAAGCTTCACGCAAAAAATAAATAAAAATTATGATCATCATCGCTGTCGTTATAAGAACAGTGATAACGATGATGATAATAATATAAATAAAAGAGGACGCTATTACTCTATAAGTATAATATTAATAAGTATAGGCCTACCTAGGCCTGATGATGGTTCTCTGCCCGAAGGCAAGTTCCAATGCTTTACGCCCTTTACCTACATGTAGGCCTATGCTGAAGAAATTTTATTCAATAAGTATTGCCGTACTCTTACCCCGATATTCGATCAAAACGTCTATTTGAATGGCAGTTTCAATTGTCTGATGCGAAGGTAGTAGTGCTGAAAAGTCAATGGCATGATCATTCTCTTATTTTCTCGGCAACCATTCCCACATCCCCATGCGTGTGTGTAGTCAGTGTAGCCTACGTACAGTTCTGTTTCTCAGTGGTAGAGTCGATAGATCAACTTTTCGTTTCACAAAAAAAACCACTTTAAACACGTTTGAGACTGTCAATTCTTCTCAAAAACAAAAACTTGTGTCAGTAGTTTTTATCGGACGCAACGCAGCATTAGCAGACGACGGCCATTAAAATCTCATCTTTATATTAACACACACGATGATTGGACACACACGTGACACACCCTTTAATGAACACACGTCTGTTCCACCAATGCTCAGAGCACACTCCGGGTCCGCTCGGAATTGATTAACCGCGTCGACGTTGTATTTGACCGACGGCGTAAATCGTCAGCATCCAAAAAGAGTTTAGCGAGCACTGAAAACCAGACACCGAGATTTGTTGCACAATTGCAGAATCATATACCCTTTAACACGGGATCTTGTATGTCATGTATGATATGAATCATAATGTATGACAGACTTGACAGACTCAAGCGTTAACCTATAGCCTACCCAATAGCGGAGTAGCCCAAACTTCATAGGCCCTGTTAGAAACATATTTTTATTTCAGCGAAACTCTAGCAATTTTTATATATTGCTACAATCAATTGGGATTTCCGCACTGCTCTAACTCAACAGAGTAAGCATTGTTTGCACGCATAAAGAGGAAGCTGTTTGCTCGCCCTGATCACGTTTCTCGTACGTCGGAACGTAGATCACCCCGAGCAAACCCGGCGCAGTTGAACAGCAGCACCCACGCACAAGCAAGGCTGAAGAAGGCTGACGACCGAGTAGCGCGAATAATAATATCGTGATGAGAATGGTTGGCCGCGTGGTTTGGGCTTTGTCAGTTTTTGTTTATGATTTTGTTTGTGCGACTCTAACAGACGCAGTCGAATCAGGTAATACTTGGTTGGGCGACCATCCGTGGAACGCTACATGCAGACATTAGGCTACCTGCAGGCTGCTGGCCTGCTGCAGCTCTAGTAGCGGTCGTTCGATTTAACCGATAGGCCTACAGAACCAAAGAACCAATAGGCCTATGTCTAAAGTAGAGAGAATGTCATTTGATGACTGAATGATCCCACACAGTGGCATTCACTACATGCAAGATTCGCAGGAAATCGAAACAAACGCAGATCAAAATATTGCTATTGGGACATCACTAGGCTATATAATTTATCTAGGCTATTGACCAAGCAATCATCAACATCAATAGAGCAAAAACCTGGACAAGGTCCCGTATGGGTAAAATGGGCCCCTTTCTGGCGCATGAATTCTGGCTAACCACGACATTGTTTATAGTCAAACGTTCTCGATTTTGTGTTTTTTCTACGAGTCCGCAATTATCTGCGTCGGGCTCTGACCTTGTGGCTCATCGAACTCTTCTCTACTCAGCCAGAGGGGCTCCTGGTCCCAAGTGCTAGTTTTTGTGATAAAAAGTGCCGGTGCTCTTCGATTGCGGGGCTCTCCAACTTCGAATGAACAAACAGATTGCTCTGCATCCTTGCAGATGGATGAGACTGATCCAGGTGGTAGGCCTACTGCATCTAGCAATTCAGGCTTCATTCGGCGTCCTGGAAATACCAAATTTCCTGAGGCACTCATGTAAAGTTCAAATGTTGCTAAAATGCCACGTTCTGTAGAACTGAGTGAACCAGCTTGCTTTTTGCACCATACAGCTCGTTTTCTATGTCCACATCAAACATGTTGCACTTTGAGTTCAATTTCTTACTTTCAAGTGTATAGATTTGCACTTTGGCTGCAGTGTGGTTCTTGGTTAAAAAACCCACTTTGCACGTCTTCTTCAAGCTCATTTCTTCAATTTTATTACTCTCCGTACTCTCGGTTGGCCATTCTTTTACAAGCTTACAACGTCTCATGATATATACCTGTCAACGAAACAGATTTACTGCTGTAATGAATTATGATCTTTAAAACACATTTCTAAAACGGGCCCCCAGGGCCCGTTTTAGACCACACCATAGGTCATTGCAACAGACGACCATTTTTAAGTGAAATGATTGAATATACTAAATTGATGATGACAGACTTATTGTCGAGTAAATACTGCTTCAAATGATATCTTATGTCCACGGAAAATGTTTAATGCAAAACGCATACACAAATATTTACCGCCAACTGAAATCGTAAGAAAATAGCGAAATTTTAACTTTTGGTTGTTTCCGTCGATAGTTCGAAAAAATTTCTGTCTCAATGCTGATGAATATTCAACAGAACAGCCTGAAGACGTTTGTCATGGAAAACGCGTTCCAACACGCTAGATTAGCCCACTAAAGAGGGGGCCCATAACCCATTTCACCCGATGGGCCCGTTTAAACCACTTTCCCTAGAACGTGCTTCTATCGCCCACGTGTGACGCGAATATCGCACGATAACCATGCATGCAGTTCGCCTACAACTTAAGCTGTCACGATCATCCTATTATTTCCTATATACTATATAGGCCTAATATAGGCCTAATACAGGCCTAATAATCATCATCATCATCATCGCTATCCTTGGGTTAACAACCCGTAGGTGTCCGACGCCACTCTCTGTCTGAGTCTGTCTCGCATCATGCTTCCCAACTTCAACCGGTCCGGTCAGCAGGTCCGCTCCATACCATTAACATCTTGGAGCCACTAGACCACCTTGTCCGATTGAAGAGAATATTGGGAGAGAGGTACGAAGGACAACCTGGGTCAATGCCCGTATGTGGCCCACGTATGCTCTCTCCTTCGACTCTCTCCACCGGTCTGTCCTGACCGGCTTGTGCATGTATGCTCCACATCATGACACCTTGAAGCATCTGGGTCGCTATGTCACTTGTGTCATGGTTTTTGCGGATTTCTATGGTCTTGGTCTTTTTCTGCCAGTGTACCTCCACCCATCTGGCAAACCTTCCTCCTTTGTCCGGGCTTAGGACCGGCACAGAGACTTTGTTGGTTCCCTGTGGCGGAGGATGGATGCAGTTTAACGTCATGCCCAGGACCCAGGCCTAATAATACGCAGTCATAATTAGGCGATCGTCTAGAATTGCGTCGCCTTTTCCAGTCTACAATCCAACGACATTGTATCCTCCGCTCTCGTGTCATCCACGGATTCCAACTGCCGGGAAAAGATGACAGGAAATTTCGATTTCAATGGTCCTGTATAAGCGATTTTCTCCGTGACCATTATGCCAACCTTCTTTGTTTTATTTTATAATTTTCGCTTTATAATTCATTAATCCGGTTAACAGACCGCAACGGATTATGGCATACATTTAGGCCTACTATCAGGTTAGGCTACAGTCGATACAGTTAGGTAGTACGAAAGATGAACAATTATTATGCAATTCAAACAATTCAAATACGAACGCAAATCATAGCAGACATAAAATGTCACAAAGTTACAGCCATGCCAGACTCATGCTGTAGCCTATGTGCTTTAGCTGCCACCTAGGGAATGATGGAAAAACTTAACCTAGAGGCCTCGGCGGATTCAAACCGTGTAGGCCTATACGTACAGGACCTATAGGCTCTTCAAGCCAGAGTGCTATTCATTATAATAGGCCTACTACTTGCCAAGTTTTTTTGCTCTTCGTCTGGTAGGAATTTATTGTAATCTAAAGGACATAATATTACTCTCTAGTCCGTCATTTAACGTTATTTTGAATTTGGGTATGATGATAATATTATCGCCTTTAGAGTATGGGTCCACTTCCTTCCTTCTGTAGGCCTACGTAGAGATTGAGTGGTCCGAGTACCCGACACTGCAGGCTGGCAATGTTGGCTGTAAGTGATAGTGATAGTAATAATAAGGCAGTTATATATCTCGTGGTGTCATCCAATCATCTCCGTCCTATAGGCTACATTTCTATATATTCGCTGTGGTCAGTCTAGCAACTTTCTGGAATAGGTTTACACCTAATATATTATTATTTTATTATTATTTTATTATTATTACTATTTTTGCCCCGAGGTATAGCCTACAGGATCCTTCGGGGACTTATCTAACGCCTAACATAAAATCAAACTCATCTTAAGCATACTATTACTATTATTATTAATAATAATATATAATATTTTGCCCCGGGGTAGGCTATTTAGGATCCCTCGGGGTCCGTCGCGGGGATTTCATCACTAACTACTCGTTTAAAAACCAGTCCAGAATGGCCCTTATTATTGCTAATACTATTAGCCTACTTTTATTTTATTTTTTTTTAATTATTTTTTTTACCCGAGGTACCTAGGATCCCTCGGGATTTACAGAAATTATGCTTGGAGCTGTTTTTGTGTGTTTAGAAGATCAGGCCTCGTCCTCCGCAACAGTATTAAAAGTGCCACGAAATGCTATGGCGTTGTAGCGCTGGATACAGATAGAAAGGCGCTGGAACAAAAATGTCACCTCCCGCGACTCACCAGTTATTATTACTACTATATTACTATTATTATTATTGCTATTATTATTTTTTAAATTATTATTATTACTAATATTACTATTATTTTTTATTATTTTTTATTATTACTATTATTACTATTATTATTATTATTAGGCCTATTATTATTATTATCATCATCATCATCATCATCATGATAGCATCTCAAGTAGCCTATGACATAAGTTTGTAGTCTGCCTTTACCTCTCTTCCGTTACTGTTTGAAGACGATTTTCTTCGATGATCCTGGTTTCTCTTCTGACCTGCAGGGTCAGTGTCTTCACTGGTTAAGGTTTTCAGACGTTTGTAGAACTGGTCAGAAGAAATAGAAAAAAATGTTCGGCCTGGTGGGAGTGATTCGAACAACCGGTTCTAACCAGAGAGACCAACAACAGCAACGGGATTGAACGGGTTGAAGTAGACTACAGGTTCTTGGTGTCCCACTTTCCGATAGATTGGGTTTTTCTCTGTGCATATTGATAACAGTGTATGATGCTGCATAATTATGTAAAGCAAAGCAATACCTTTACGCACTTAATTCGCGTTCTTGTGTTGCATGGTTTGACAGGCAACCAACTCCATGATGTACAATTGTACCTTCCATGGTTTGACAGATAGAAAGGCGCTGGAACAAACCATGCACCTTCCATGATGGAAGGTACAATTGTACATCATGGAGTTGGTTGCCTGTCAAACCATGGAAGGTACAATTGTACATCATGGAGTTTGTTGCCTGTCAAACCATGGAAGTTCCATGGTTTGACAGGCAACAAACTCCATGATGTACAATTGTACCTTATCATGTACGTATCATGCTGCATATGCAATGCAAAGCAATCCCTTTACGCACTGCTGCATGGTTTGACATACAACCGACTGCATGATGTACAATTGTACCTTCCTCCTTCCACCACAGTCGCACGATTGCTGTATCATGTATGCACCGCTGGTTGTAGGACATTATCCCCCCTGGACACTATCCCCCCCGGACACTATCCCCCCGGACATTGTCCCCCCCGGACATTATCCTCCCCGGGGTAGGACATTATCCCCCCATGGGCGTAAATTTCTCACATAATACCCCCCCCCCCCCGATTTTTCGTAGGACATTATCCCCCCCGGACAAAATCCCCCCTTCATGAGACTTGATATATTAGTCAAATAACAATTATAGCCTAAAATAAAGTGAAATAGGACGAAAAAATAACATGCCCAGTCGTGTGTTGTGAAGTAACATGGGAAATGAAAAACAGACTAATTAATTTGAGCTATTAAATTTTGGCTGCAGGCTAAATGCTTCCATTATTCAACAAAACCATTACAAATCTTACCTCCAAACTTGTTGTAACTGCTCCTTTGCAATTCAGACCTTTTCTCTGAGAGCATTCCCAACGTATTCTATGAGTCTTTACGGCCTTCTTCGTATACATAAAACCACCGTAGCAGAGCCTAACGCCACCATGGCTGGTCTCTATAAATTCCATTATTCGAATCTCAATTGCAAAACTGTTGCTGTATGTTGCAAACTACGGCAACAGAAGTCAAACGTATTCTGATAAACTTTTTTTAATACGCCTTCCTTTTATAAAGGGGATATCTGATTGACGCTAATAACTCTACGAAGGCTGTATACGATTGACATTCGTTAGACGTAGCCTAACTGACGTTAACAAACATTTCTTGTAGACACTTAGTCTAAACAAATAGGTCCTACATACGTTTTTGATTAGTTTAGTTCAAATCGACTCACTTTCGTTCATTTCTCTACTGTATTGAATTTAATTTGGAATGGAAAGGTCAGAGGTAGTTAGGCCTACAAGTTAAATGGCATTAGGAACTTTCGAAGTCTCATGAAGGGGGGATTTTGTCCGGGGGGGATAATGTCCTACGAAAAATCGGGGGGGATAGTGTCCGGGGGGATAATGTCCGGGGGGATAGTGTCCGGGGGGGATAGTGTCCAGGGGGGATAATGTCCGTTTACCGCACCGCTACCATGCATGGTGTGGTCTGCTGTTATTAGAAGCTGATCGTAATCGTCATAATCGTAAAATCGAAATTTCTACAGCGCCCACAAAAGCCAAGTCGCAGAAACCAGCTTCTTTACAGGCGCTCAATCAAAACAAAATCAATAGGCATGGGGGGGGGGGGTTCAAGATCCGGGGAGTCAGGCGAGGAGTTAGACAGACTACGGCTCTGGTGGATGATGTTTAAAATTGAACGACGTACGTGGGAGGTACAGATCTCGAGGGAGGTGAAAGAATCGGGATAGGATCTGTGAAAACGCAATGTTTTGAGTTTCGAGTGAAAGACCTGTGATGAAAATAGCAAGAGGCGGATTTTTTGTGAGTTTGAATGATAGTTCAGATGTTGATGTTGTGTATGCCCATAGTGCGTTTTCAAGTGGAGTAATAAAAAAATATATTTACGTACTTAGCCTACTTTCCTTGGCCGTAGATGTATGCACCCTCGGGACAACGAAGTGACGACGGGCCAACGACTGAAAGGAGCCAGTCCCAACCAGCGGAGAAAGCAGGAGGGTGACACTAATGATTAGTGTAGTCAAACATCAACAGACACCAACCATCCACTCATCACATTTGATTCTGTGTGTGTTGTGGTGTGTGCGCGTGTGTGCGTGCGTGTGTGTTTCTGTGTGTGCGTGTGCGTGCGTGCGTGTGGTGTGTGTGTCTGTGTGTGTGCGTGTGTGTGTGTGCGTGTTGTGGTGTGCGTGCGTGTTGTGTGTGCGTATGTTGTGTGTGTGTGTGTGTGCGTGTTGTGGTGTGTGTGTGTGCGCGTATTGTGGTGTGTGTGGTGTGTGTGTGTGTTGTGGTGTGGGCGTGTTCTGGTGTGTGTGGTGTGTGTATGTTGTGTGTGCGCGCGTGTGTGTGCGTGTTGTGTGCGTGCGTGTGCGTGCGTGTGTGTGCGTGTCTGTGTGTGCGTGTGTGTGCGTGTTTGTCTGTCTGTGTATGTGTATGTGTGCGTGCGTGGGCGCCTGCATGTGTGCGTGCGTGCTGTGGTGTGTGTGTGCGTCTGTGCGTGCGTGTGTGTCTGCGTGTAACACTGTAGCTAAACATAGTTCAGCCAGTCTAGTCAGACGAGATAGAATGCAAGTTAGAAAATAATGTCACGGTTGACTTGGCACCGACGGGCCATGGACCGAGACTTTCATGACTCAGTCATAGTAGGCTACAGATGATAGTCTCAAGTGTTTTATATGCTATCGGCAGACTAATAATAATATGGTCAACGTGCATGAGCACAGATTGCCACATATGCTTAAATAATGTATGTGAGAAACTAAAAGAACACGACGCTTATAATGTTGTAGGCCTACGTGGCTTTGTAGGCCGGTGGCATAATTTCAGCACTGATGTTATTGAGCTTTGTTATTAAGCAACATATCCAAGAGGCACACATACACTTGTATTGCAATCGTGGCTATTAGTTAACTAGAAGAATAGTAGGTAGGAAAAACTAAGACTGGGATCATCGCGTTTGTGATCTAACGAACAGGCGAGAGGTCTACGGCGACTAAGATAACAACAACAACGACGTGAGAGGATCCCTTTTTGCATGTTGTAATCAACATCAGCTGCAGGTTCTTACAGTTTGTTATCATCGTCTCATTTGATCTGCTTCAATAGTAATGGATCTGTCATCATCGTCAGTGTCTACCAACTCAACAGTAACTACTGGTGAGTACCATGCAACGTCATCAGTGTCTCTTTTTATCCAATCGATTGTTGATTAAGATTTAGCATAGGCCTACAGACCACACTGTCAATATTATTATTTTGGATAGACGTGTCTTGTCTTGTCTTGTCGTCAACCATCCTCGATGCAAGGGTTGGTCGCATCATGGACGAATTTCCTCCATCTCTTTCTGTCCCTTGTGTCCACCAGAATCTGCTCGAGAGATGTTCCCAGCCGTACGTGTAGCTCATAATTATTATTAAGCCCATCCATCAATACCATCATTAAAATTTCAGAATTGTTCCATTATATTCATTGCTTTTCCGCCTATTTGGAACAAATTTCCGCCAGCATTGCGACAAATATCTGACTCATCATTCAAACTCACAAAACTCCACCTCTTGCTATTTCCCTACAGTACGTCTTTCACTTGAAATTGAAAACACTGCTTTTTCACAGACCCTATCTTGATTCTTCCATTTGCCCCTACCTCCCACGACGTTTAAACTCTAAGCGTCGTCCAACATGGCCGTCTGATTGACCTCCTCGTCTGACTCTCCAGATCTTGACCTCTGCCTGCATGTAGACTTTGTTTTGATTGAGCGCCTGTAAATTCTCGCGACATAGCTTTTGTGGGCGCTGTAGTCTGTAGAAGTTTCGAATTTACGATTACGATGAATTTAATGATCCATTGTGATCTTATCTGGGAACTTGGGAAGTCACCGTATATATATAGCAGATAAACCAGTTCTATGACCGTGTTTCCTATAATTATTGAAAACGTCGAATAGCGAAAAGTGTTTTTTAACGATTGTTTTATCTCTCGTGTATAAGTGTCCTATTTTCAGTGTAGGCTTGGTATTATTTAAGCTTAGCAATCAACATTTAATCATTATCACATATAGCAGCAGGGCTTTTTAAACGTGTGGTTGTACACAAAACGTGCAGTTCTAAATGGATTTGTGCAGTTGAAGAAGCACTTCTGTACAATTAAAACTAGCAAAAGAGGCCATTGTCCTCGGATTGGAAGTAATTTACCATGGAGGATGGGAAAGGAAAGAAGGAGTTGTGCAGTTCTAAAAATTCCTTAGGGCAGGGCATTAGAGCATAAGATATGTATTCACGCTACTGTAGTGAAAGGTTGACGTCTGCTTATTATTTCAGTTCCAACAACAACGATGAATCTGCCATCGTCGTCGTCACTCTCTGCTAACTCAACAACTCGTAAGTGCCATTGAATGACGTCATCACAGACTCATCTTTTAATTCACACGATTCAATTGTTAAGCTAAAGTATATTGTCATCAGTGGCTCAACTAGGGGGGTGCTGGGGGGGTGCTTGAGCACCCCCAGGCTAAAAAGTTGACCCACGCAATTTTTCCAAATCCGATGAGTTTTTTTGGTGCGTGGGGGGGGGGGGGGGTGGGTGGTAGGGGTCATTTGGTCTTTAAGATTACACAATCAAGCAAGTTCCTTTGTCACTCGCTACTTCGCACCATCGGCGCTTACAATAATAATTCTGAGCACCCCCCAGGAAAATCTTCTGGTTGCGCCCCTGATTGTCATCTTTTAATTCACACGATTCAATTGTTAAGCTAAAGTCTATTGTCAACTAGATTGTGACCATTGTTGCCTGTAACTGCAGGTTGTTTACAGAAGGTTATAGATGAAAATTCCATTGCCTGTGGGATAAAACCATCATAGACAAACTCCATCCCATTTTTTCCTTTGGACATTTCCTCTTTTCTGCAATTAGCCTATTGCATTTGATGACGCTTAGTTCTCCTGTTCCTACTCACCTACTGTGTCAACTTGTTATTAATGTCTGTTAGGTCTTCATTTAAAACTTGCTAACGTCCTTTGCGTCTTACGGTCTTAGCTTATAGGACATAGGCCTAATTATTAGTTATTTGCAATCACAGTTTATCGTCTGTTTGTTTTCGTTCCAGCAGTAGACCTAATGAATCTGACATCAATAGCTTCTACCACTAGCTCAACAAGTGGTAAGTGCAATGGAGAGTCAACGGTTTTACTCTTAATTCACTCAATTGTTGATATGTTTCATTAACCCTTTTATGGTAATATCTTCTGTTCATATTACTCGGGTGGTTGTGTAGTAGGCCTAGGCCCTATGTAGGCCTACCTGGGGCTTGATTGCATAATCGGAAGAACCCCGAAAATTGTGGTGGATATACTACCGCGTCGAGTCATAAATTGCAATCAATTGTCATGAGTCCGTTTAATCTGGAGACGGATCATTCTCAATCTGATAATCATTTATTAATTTAAAAAATTGTCATAACTCTCAATATAATATTTTAATCTGTTACATCAGACGAAACTGATTGATTTAATATGTTTTAGGATCTAGATATCTTATCAGTATTACCGCAAAATATCGTAGATTGAAAGCGTCGCATCTGCATACATGTTGGAGAATCTCTTTGTAAATTGTGATTACCATTGTTTCTTTCGAAGATGTGTAGTGTAATTACGTCGAATCTTCAGTGTATCATTAATTAACTATCATAATTATATCATTATTCTATCAGTACAGCGCATTCCAATGCATTGGGTAATTATCATATTCACGCTGCAATAACAGTCTGCTTATTATTTCAGTTTCAACTGCAATGGATCTGCCATCGACTGCAGCCTCTGCTAACTCAACAACAGTTACTGGTAAGCAGGGTGAGAATTGATTTGGGGTTTAGGGTTCCCCCCCCCAATATTTCTCATTATCCCATATTCTTCATTGCAAACCCCCAACTCCACATAAACCAACGTTTGCCCCCCCCCCCGGTTAGTTTTCTACCATTCTCATACTGCAGGTGGCTCGGTGAGTGCCGGAATTTGCATATTTTTACTTGTCGCATCTTCAGTGTAGCATTAATTAGCCTATCTTTTTAAAATCAATATTACAATAGAAATTAAGTCATTATTTATATACGCTACAGTCACAGCTTGCTGTCTGCGTGTTTTCGTTTCAGCTGCTGTTGGCATAATGAATCTGACATCGACGACAGTTTCTCCTAGTTCCACAACTGGTAAGTGTTTATAATTATAGCAGGTCAACGCTGTTACTTTTGATTTACTTCGTTAAAGCCTATCATCATCAGTATGGTATTAATTGATTAATTAAGTAATTAATTAATGCTTATTTATTTGGTTATTATGACACAATGCAAGGCATTGGTAATTATGATAGTATAGGCTACATTGCTACAAGCTTATATGTAATTATGATAGTATAGGCTACATTGCTACAAGCTTATAGTATAGGCTACATTGCTACAAGCTTATAGTATAGGCTACATTGCTACAAGCTTATATCACGCTGCAGTCACAGATTGTTGTCTGCTAATTATTTCAGTTTCAGCTGTAATGAATCTACCATCATCATCATCATCGTCAGTCTCTGCTAACTCAACAACAACTGGTGAGTGTATCTACATTCTACAGGGTGGGCAAAAAACACCTAAGGTTTATTTGCCAATATCTTAGCCAGAAGTAAGAATTTTGAAATGAAATTTTGCAGCCTTAAAGACAATTCATATTTACACAGTCATGATGGAAAGGTTTCATCAAAATATTTCAAACAGAACAGCAGAAAGGGTGCAATCTCATTTAGTAAATCATCTACGATAACAAACGGAGGATTGGAATGCAGGCCATAATGATTTTAAGTTAGAAGTAGAGAGGAGATATTTATATGATCTATATAAAAACATGCTATAAAATAATAATGCATAACAGCCACAGTTTGTCTTCTGCTTATTTCGATTTCAGCAGTTGCTGTGGATCAGCCATCGATAGTTTCGAGTAGCTCTACAACTACAAGTGGTAAGTGTCGTAGAAGTGTGTTTTATTCACACAATTGAGGCTTACATATCACATAACTGCACAAGAGTTTCTTTAAATGAATTTTTAGAACTGCACAACAGTTCACAAGTCACAACTCCTTCTATCCCTTCCCATTCTGCACATTTTGCGTAGGAATGCACGCTAAAAAAACATGACCGATACTGTAAATGTCACTTGGATAGTTTATCCATTCATTCTTAATTAAATTTATGTTGCTGTTCTGGGGTTTGGAGAACCTTGAAGTCCATTCCATTCACACAATGGAAAGACTCAATTCTGCACAGTTGCAGTGTTGAACGGTGTAGGCTACTCTGTGCAAGTGTAACCAATAGCACTCATTCCGTGCAGGATACATGGGGAAAATGTATGCATGTCGACGAGTTTCTTTTGACGATTGTTTCTCTCGTGTGTCTGTAAGTGTCGCATTTTCAGTGTAGCATTATTTAAACTAATCCATCATTATATTATTTGTGTCATTATCACTTTGGCCAATAATTCAGATTGTTGTCTGCTTATTTCAGTTTCATCAGCAGCAATGGATTTACCATCGTCAGTTTCTACTAACACAACAACAACAACTGGTAAGTGGTGCGATTACGATTTCACGGTATTAATTCACTCAGCAGCTAGAGCATTGGTTTCACAGTCTTCACTCTTAACATATCACTCAGATAGTTGCGTCTATATTAAGCTTTCTTGTATAATCGGACGATCCCCCACAATAATTATTGTGGTGATTATCCTGTGGCTTTTTTGTACGGTAATTTAGTTGAATGTGGTTATGATTATTATTGCATCAACCCGTTTCACAGTTTGTCTGGAAACTAGACAGTGTCAAATGGTGTATGTGTATTAATAATATTACTGGAAATGAGGTGAAAACTGAGTTGGCATCCGTTATGTTTATTAATACGTTAGTTGCTTCACTTTCTACCACGATCCCAACATTTAGATGTTCAGAATCAGAGGTATTGTCCTACTGTGAAATTAGCATAGCTTAATACGTTCCGTATTAATCAATGATCTAAAATATATGATTATTTAATCATCACAACGCATCTGATAAAAAGCTACACTCAGAGGTTGTCGTCTGTTAATTAATTATTTCAGTTTCAACAGCAATGGATCTGCCATCGACTGCAGTCTCTGCTAACTCAACAACAACAATTGGTAAATGTCACAGAAAGTCCTTCACTCACAATTATTGCTCAGCGCTTCGGCGTGAAACTCCGATGCAGTGTCCGCTCTGCATTCGGGAGCGCCTCTGAGTAGTGAGCTTGAAGGGGCGCTATAACAAGTGCACATACGAACGAATGAACGTCAATTACATTTGTATTAAACTGTAAATTTGATCAGTTGGCGCATAAGTTTTGCTGCCTTCACTCTTGTTATAATTAATTTTGGATAGTTATAATATTCCTTATTGAACAATCCGGTTGACAGACTGCAGCCGGTTACAGTGTACACTGTACAGTAACTGTTATGCAATTGAAGCAATTCACCAAAAACAGAAGACACAAATCTTATAACTACTAACAGAAGAGACAGCCTGCAATAATCGGTGCTAATAGTATAGCATACAAAGCATGTCCGCACTACGGGACTCGAACTCGGGTCCACTGATCTCGATGCCAGTGTGTTAAATTGTTAATTATCCAATGCACTTACGCATCCCCATTACATTACACTTTCTTTTATGATCGAACGAGTCCCCAAAATTGTGGCGATTATCCTACATGTAGCTGTCGGTAATTTGAGTGAATGAGGCTATAATTATTCCATCAACCCGTAAGGGAGTTTGTCTTGAGACTAGACATTGTCAAATGGTGCATTGTGTACTAATTACTAGAAATAAGATCAAAACTGATTTCGCATTCGTTATGTTTATTAATACGACAGTTGCTTCACTTCCTAACACGAACCCAACATTTAACCATTGGCCTACTGTGAACTTTGCATTAGCGTAACGCATCGCCTTAAAAATTAATAATCTACAATGATTATTATTTCATCACTGTATAAGCATGCATTGCTGGACGTCTGCAGTCAGAAGTTGTCGTCTGCTAATTGTTTCAGGTTCACCAGCAATAGATCTGCCATCGACAGTTTCTGCTAACACAACAACAGTTACTGGTAAGCACGGTGAGAATAATTGCCTTAGGGGTTGAGGGTTCACCCCATCATAGTATTTCTTAGGACCTTATAGTAGTCTTCATTGCAAACCCCGACTCCACTTACCACTCCCTCAATTCTTTTTTCTATAATTCTCATTCTGCGGGCAGGCCTAAATGCCACGGAGCATCAACGAAGTTACTCTTAATTCACTCGATTGGTGCATAAGTTTCACAGGCTGCAGTGTTAGAGTAAATAAAAACGTCGCTAGTTTAATCGATTTATTTGGAATTCTCACAATCATTCCATCACTTCTATTAGCAAAAGTTCACTGATCGAATATTTATGTGGCACAGAAAACTTCTTTCTATCGGTCAGTGTGCTCGAACTCTCAGTACCACTACTACTCACCGAAGGCTTATATAGACCCGCACACAGAAATCGCAGTAGGCTACATCTCCGTCTCTCTGTCTCTGTCTCTCTTGCTCTGGCACTGTCTCTGTCTCTCTCTGTCTCTGTCTGTCTGTCTCTCTCTCTCTCTCTCTCACACCCACACACACTTGGACAATTCTTCCTACAATTACAGTTTATCATCTGCTTATTTCTGTTCCAGCAGTGACGGATCTTTCGTCGGCAGCAGTCTCTCCTAGCTCAACGACAACTGGTAAGCGCATAAAACGTCAGAGGGTGTTACTTTAATTGACATTCGCCAGAGAAGGGCCAGAGTGACAAATTTTTGGTTAATTGGAATTTTCACTGATTTACATTTTGGTTACTGACTGAAATTTCAGCTGAATTAAAGTTTCCTTGATTGATATCGGTATTTGCAGGTTAACTGTTCAGTGAGTAGTTAAGAATTATGTCTTCTGTCATTTGCATTCCTTCTTGTGAATTGTTTCAGTTGCATCACTGTAGGCTACACTGTAACCGGTTGCGGTCTGTCAACAGGTTTGTTTCAATAAAGAAATTATTATTATTATGATATTATTATTATTATCAGTTCATCATCACTTCTTCCATGAATCTGTTTGATTGAAATTTCTATTGATTGGCATGTTGGTTGGTTGATTCGTTTGATTGACAGTTCCAGTCTACGATATTCCTTCTGAGGAGATCAACTGTCTGCCAATCAAAGATCCGAATGTCATCGTGAACACGACATCTGTCGCCGATGGAACCGTCGTCCATGTCGAGTGTAAGCCATCATTCACCCTCGTCGCTCCTCGCACGAACACTGACTTCGTCACGTGTCTCGGTGGTCGATGGATCCCTCTGACGCCCACGTGCAATCCAGGTCAGCAATTGTAACTGTAATCGAACATTTATATAGCGCCGCTCACAGATTCAGTAGCGCTCCCGACCCTAGTTAGCACTGCCCCTAACGAGTAGCATGGTCTTCAGGCGTTTCCTAAACAGAGGGAGAGAGAGACTGAGAAGCTCAAGACGCAGCTTGTGCGGAAGACGGTTCCAGTAAGATGGGCCAACATAGGCAAAGCTTCTGGATTGGGCAGTAGCACCACGCATGCGAGGAATCACAAGGAGGCCATTAGCTGCTGAACAGTGCCACCCAACGTTGCTTTGCTGGCGTCTCAGTCTCAGCTGCAGGCTTCCATACGTGTTGTCTTCACGATTTCATTTTGAATTTATAACCTTGCTTACAATAAGTAGGTCATTTCATCTCACTCTTCGCATACGGGGCACGGTGGTGCAGTGGTGGGTTCGGTGCCTTGGAGCTGGAGTGTTCCAGGTTCGAATCGACCTCTAGGCGCCACGCAGAGACCTTGAACAAGACCTTCACTCGCAATTGCTCATATGCTTCGGCGTGAAACTTCGATGCAGTAATATCTGTGCTGTAGTCGGGAACGCCTCTAAGTAGGGCGCTTAAAGAGGCGCTATAGCAAATGCGAGAAATAAAATGTAATATTTCCTTATCGCATCGATCTAAACCAGAGTTTCTTAATAATTGTTGTCGTTGTATTTGTCTGGATGATTTCAGTTCAGAGCAATTCTGCTCCGGTTGGAGTCATCGTCGGCTGTACGGTAGGTGGATTCGTCTGCCTCGTTCTCGTCATCGTTGCTCTGTTTATGCTCAACAAGTCGATCAAAGAGAGGAGAGACCAGCGCGAAAGAAACAGAGAGTTCTACGACAAAATGGACCAAATCGGGTTAGCGACAAATAATCTTCCAACATTTCCAGTTAAACCTAATTGATGTCACTTGGTAAATTTTATATTACTTGGTATTAAGATTAATCTGGATCAAGATTACCCCAATAGCGGGATCACTCCCTTCTGGTATCCTGTTGCTCCCTACATTACACAGTAATAATTGTACAATGTACACTAAGCTATATACCATCACAATTGTTAACTGCAATTGCAATTAATCGCTTTGTGTAGTGTTCATGCAACGTATACTGTATCCTCTGCATCCGTTGTAATATATACTCAATGGTTGTAGACCTTAATTGTCTCCACACGCGATGCACTCGCAGTTGCGTGTGATCACGTGTTTGCATTTGTATAGCGCCTGATTATAATTTGTAAGGCAATGTTCTATAGGATAACAATCTTAATAACAAAACACTATTTGGCATGCATATTGTTTCTTTCAGTCTCTACATAAATGAATCGTTCCAGGATCCCGTTGGAATGCCTGTCCTCACGATGGACACAAGAGATACAGATCTACGTGGAAGAGTTGCGCTGTCCAACAGCAATCCGTAAGTAGCCTACTACAGCGTGTGATATAATTCTATCAGGTATCAGCAGAGGCTTTCAAGGTCATCCGCATTATGATGTGGGTTTAGGCCTGTTGGCAAAGAAAATGCCTCTGCGTGATAGCATTTAGCCCATTGTGCGTTTGCAAATGGAGTAATAAAGGCTATACTTACCTTTACTTCTTCTTTGCGTTCTCTGCCCCTAGGCAGGTTCGAATGGTTGACGTCTCCAATCTTCCCTGTTCTGGGCTCCCTCCTCCGGCTTCTTAAGTTCTTATATCCGTCTTTCATCATCCAGTCCAACAGCCTTTGCTTGTGTCTTCCTCTCGTTCTTTTCCCTTCCATTTTCCCTTCTACGACTGTTATTTGTAATTTAGGCTAATATAGGCTATGAACGGGTGCCATACAGGACTATGACTCCTATATTGTAGGACCAATATTCCCGTGTTAAGAGACCTGTTGATAGCCCATGTAGAACCGCTCTATTGCACATGGAATGCTGGCAGAGCAGAGTCTCCTTCTTGTGTGTAGCCTAAGACCATGTACTGTGTAATTGAATGAGTTGGAACGAAGTTGAGTTGTCTCTGATGAATGTCGTCCACGAATTTTTTCTGGCCCACGGAGCCTTCCCTCAGGATTAAATTTTTTAAATGTTGTCAAAATTTAATAGGAAGCGAAAAGTGTACCTTGAATGAAGATCTTTTCGCAATGTTTGGACTTTTCTGGGAATTGGCTGACCAAGCCCGGAGCTCCCTCTCAGATCACTACCCATTTTTGCACAGGAGCTTCGACACTCTGGCCCGCAACCTGCTGGAAAATGTTCACACTGGCCCGCCACTTGTTAGAAGATGTTCAAACTGGCCCGCCATTAAAAAAGGTTTGACACCCCTGGTTTATTACGTCCGTATTCTGTTTTTCCGTGCATTTACAGATCAGCGTCATCAGAAAAGGAGGAACCTCCGGACGCCGGGAAGTTAGGAGCAGATCTGTTCTAATGAAGTCTCAACATCATCTCCACCTGGATATGGATGCAGCATGGATGGACGGGGAGACTGGCGCCATTCTGAATGAAGAATCTCTGTGTGGCTGCATAGCCATCAGTGATGAGCAGAAAGATTGAATCAACTGATCAGAATGGGAGAAGAATTAAATGTGTGAAATGGAAGACAATAGATGCAAATCACCCATCGATCCATTTATCGATCCATCGATCCACCCATCGATCTATCGATCTATCGATCCACCCATCGATCTATCGATTGATCGATTGATCAATTAGAACACTGATCATCTGTGGATTGATTTTTGTTCATCGTATATTTTAATATATTATATTATAAGGCTTCTGTTTTTTCCATTTGATGTGACTGAAAAAAACATCAGACGTGGCTCGCTGACTTTACCACAGTTGTGCATGCGTTTATTCGCTCTCGATTAGATTACTGTAACTCACTTCTCATAGATCTCCTATGTAGGCTATACAATAGAATCTTAAATAATACAGCATTACGCTGGCACCCTACGAAGGTACTATTTTTATACCACGGAACCAGCCTATGTGCTATTTTTATAACGGGGAACCAGCCAACAGACCACGTGATTGCGCCACAATCTGTAGTCTTCTCACTACTGACATACTGTGTGCATGCAAAAAGCAGGGCAGCGTATAAAAAATTGAGTTGATAGTGAATTCGACGCTGACACACGCACACACAAACGCACACATCGGAAAGACGAATGTCTTCTTCTGTGTGCTGATGATGAGGTTTCTGTGCAATGGCAAGTATAGTCTAATGGCTTTAACGCCACCATAGGGATGAGATGAGATGAATGAGGCGATTATTTCTCGTTGCTTTCTTCACAGACAATAATTGCCTTGGACAAGTTGCTCACCCTTTATTATCGGCTTGATGTAGATTCAAAAAATAATTGGCTGTTAGTAGGAAAGCATACAGACTCATCCTGTTGACGTTGATTTTCAGAAGAGTTGATCGAGTGAGCAATGAAGACTTTACTGTGGATGTCTAAAAAAATAAAGGGGTTGAATCCCAAACTCCAACAATTATCACCTAACAGTCCTAACTGGTTTTTCTCTGTCGATAAATGATAGTTTTTGATGTCGTATACTGTGTCAATAAACTGTTGAAATTCGCGAAAATATATTGTTGTCGTATTTGTTGATATAAGATGAATATCGAGCGAATCAAAAATATAAAGAGTTAATAGCGGAATCTGCGGTTGATTGTAATAGCCTACAGGTGAATCTGGTATTTAAAACAGTCAACATAACAGGTATACTGAGCCAACTGTTACCGAATGGAGCCGAGTGAAGACGAGTGGAGCCGAAAGGATCCGAGTGAAGACGAGTATATATAGCCGGGTGGAGCCGAGTTAAATCAGAAGGAGGTATACATAGAGCCTGGAGTAGAGTGAAGGCGAGTTGAAGCCAGGTGGAAGCGGCTTGGAAGGAGTTGATGGAGCGAAGTAGGAGCGATTAGATCAGATTGATTAGACTGAGAGTGGATTATGGATCATGCATCAATTGGATCATGGATCAATTGGATCATGGATCAATTGGATCATAGATCAATTGGATCATAGATCAATTGGATCATGAATCAATTGGATCATAGATCAATTGGATCATAGATCAATTGGATCATGGATCAATTGGATCATGGATCAATTGGATCATAGATCAATTGGATCATAGATCAATTGGATCATGGATCAATTGGATCATAGATCAATTGGATCATGGATCAATTGGATCATGCATCAATTGGATCAATTGGATCAATTGGATCAATTGAATCATGGATCAATTGGATCAATTGGATCATGCATCAATTGGATCAATTGGATCAATTGGATCAATTGAATCATGGATCAATTGGATCAATTGGATCATGGATCAATTGGATCATGGATCAATTGGATCATAGATCAATTGGATCATGCATCAATTGGATCATGCATCAATTGGATCATGGATCAATTGGATCATAGATCAATTGGATCATAGATCAATTGGATCATAGATCAATTGGATCATGAATCAATTGGATCATAGATCAATTGGATCATAGATCAATTGGATCATGGATCAATTGGATCATGGATCAATTGGATCATAGATCAATTGGATCATAGATCAATTGGATCATGGATCAATTGGATCATAGATCAATTGGATCATGGATCAATTGGATCATGCATCAATTGGATCAATTGGATCAATTGGATCAATTGAATCATGGATCAATTGGATCAATTGGATCATGCATCAATTGGATCAATTGGATCAATTGGATCAATTGAATCATGCATCAATTGGATCAATTGAATCATGCATCAATTGGATCAATTGAATCATGGATCAATTGGATCAATTGAATCATGGATCAATTGGATCAATTGGATCATGCATCAATTGGATCAATTGGATCAATTGGATCATGCATCAATTGGATCAATTGGATCAATTGGATCAATTGAATCATGGATCAATTGGATCAATTGGATCATGGATCAATTGGATCATGGATCAATTGGATCATAGATCAATTGGATCATGGATCAATTGGATCATGCATCAATTGGATCAATTGGATCAATTGGATCAATTGAATCATGGATCAATTGGATCAATTGGATCATGCATCAATTGGATCAATTGGATCAATTGGATCAATTGAATCATGGATCAATTGGATCAATTGAATCATGGATCAATTGGATCAATTGAATCATGGATCAATTGGATCAATTGAATCATGGATCAATTGGATCAATTGGATCATGCATCAATTGGATCAATTGGATCAATTGGATCAATTGGATCATGGATCAATTGGATCATGGATCAATTGGATCATGGATCAATTGGATCATGCATCAATTGGATCAATTGGATCAATTGGATCAATTGAATCATGGATCAATTGGATCAATTGGATCATGCATCAATTGGATCAATTGGATCAATTGGATCAATTGAATCATGGATCAATTGGATCAATTGAATCATGGATCAATTGGATCAATTGAATCATGGATCAATTGGATCAATTGAATCATGGATCAATTGGATCAATTGGATCATGCATCAATTGGATCAATTGGATCAATTGGATCAATTGGATCATAGATCAATTGTATCATGGATCATCAGTTAACGAAGACAGCAGAGGCTGGCATCGTTGGTGGAAATGACGACAGGTTGAGAACATTGCACTGAAGCAGATCTGACTTCGGTTCGAATTCTTCCACTCCCACTTCCACTTCGTCGTCATCGCCATCGTCAGCGGCTGCGCTGGTGGTGATCTCCTTGCTATGTCCCTTGACGAAAGCGCCGACGACGAGCTTTCCCTCTCCATCGATTCCACCTCTGACTGATTCCGGTTCGATCCTCTCCGTCAGTTCGAATTCCTTCGAGAACTTGCTCTTGATGAGTCTCTCCGAGCTGATCTCCTCGTGCCTCGCCTTGATGACGATGCGATTGTCCTTGATCACCTGCACGGTCACATCCCTCGGTTGGAAGAGAGCTCCAATGTAGAAGACGAGGAAAAGACGTCTGCATCCTCTCTCATCGCGAAACACCGGCACCCCCAACTTCACCACCTCGTTCTGCACTGGCACCCCACCACCACCAACACCAGCTGTAGTCCCCTGCAGCTCCGATGTGCCAGCCACCGCTGCTGTGGCCATCTGGTGATGGTGGGTTGGAGTCCCTGGAGTGGACTGGGACGAGGTTCGACGACGATGGTGGTGAGGAGAGGCAGAGGTCGATGAAGACTCAGAGATCTTGCTCTGAGGAGGTAGGATGGGAAGGGGAGGCTGAGGCAGCGGAGGCTTCACTGCCTCGATCAGCGCCTCGACGACCAAGATTCCGTCGGTCATCAGATGTGATGTCAGCTTGTCCGTGTCGAACTCGATGGGGTTCTGGATCTTGCGGATGAACTGCCTCAACACCGCTCTGCCCTTGACCATCTCAGTCTTCGATGCCTGGACAACGATCCTCTGACCATCCGTCGACACCTCGATCGTATCCGCATCGAATCCGGACACGTCGAAGCGGAGCCGGAACTTCCGGTCAGAGTCCGCAGACCCCACCCCTCCACCCCCGCCCCCTCCGCCACCGTGGTGGTGGGGAGTGTGTCCGGCGGCGGTGACATCCGTGATCATTGTGTGCATCTTCTTTGCGTCCAGAATGTCCGTGCTGCCTCGTCGCTTAGCAACGAGTGGATCGAGATGATGATGATGTTGTCGTTGTTCCTCCGCCGTTGTGACAGGATGGAGACGGAGGAACTCGTCCCTCATCCGTTCGACCTCTCTCTCCCAATCCCTCCGCCTCCGCTTCATCTCCGCTTCCGCCTGTCGCTCCATCTCCTTCAGACCCTTCGTCTGCCGCACCTGGAACGTCAGACTGTCGTGGATCAGCGGAACCAACAACGGTTCCACCATCGACGATGACGTCATCTTACCGAAACCACGCTCCTCCGATGACGACGATGACGTATGCTTCTTCTTGGTTGCCATGGTTATTGCCAAGGTTGTTCCAAGGTTGTTTCAACAGCCTCTGATCTCGCTGAGTAGAAAGGGGATTAGGTCACATATACTCTGTGAAGTAGGCTACATGTATCTGCAACAACAATAGCATAATTATGTTAAAACTCCGTCCGTTCGGCTGAACAAGATCTCCTCTCTCCTTAATTCTTTTGCCAATTCCTTACTTCTCCCACCATCACTGCCGGCTTTCCAACCGCCCGCTCCCCACCTCATCCCACCCCTCCCATCCCAGCACACCACAGCACACCCCATATGTTTTTATAATAATATTATATAATAGACTAGTGTAGGCCTATTATATCTATAAAATGTATTATAATTATATAAATACGTATTATATGTAGACTATATACATATTGGTCTGTGCCTTTGTGTGTGTGCCTTTGTCACGCAGTGCATAAAACACACAAACAGGTATTATTAATTTCTGTGTGCATGCGCGTATCATATAGAGACTGAATTACATAGAATAGATGATGATCACGGAATAACCATCATAGGACAAGTTATTAATCTCGTAAACAAATAATAAACAACGATGTTTCGTGATGTTTATTCAACAACAGACGAATGATAATGATATTATGGAAAGCTTGAACAAATATTTGTCCACACCACAGCATGCAGGATGATGCAGCAGAGGTAGACATTCATGCAGACCTGCTTCATTGCTTTTGAGGATATTGCTGCATTGCATCTAATCATCATCCAATGGAATGGATTGCTGATTGGATTGGATTGGATTGCTGATTGGATTGCTGATTGGATGAGATGATTGAAACATGGACGATTGATTGAAATTAGATCACGTGGTGTGTGTTTCATCAACGGAGTATATATCCATCGTCGCTTAATGGATGTTTTGCTTATGATTATACATTATATATATATATATATCCATGATATTATACATATATATATATATCCATGATATTATATATATCCATTATATTATATATATATAATAAGAAGATATTATATATATATATATATAATATGAAAGATGTTACAACGTCGTTACTGTAGTTCGGCCGCAGAGTGGATGAACAGGCTGCAGACTAATAATTACGTACAGACATAAAATCCTTGGTCATCGCATCGCTATATTATACTCGGTTATATAAGCGTAGAGTCTCTTGGGAAAGACTGCAGTCATTGTATGTAATAGGGGTCTTCTTTGTATACATCAATCTTTTATTATTCGCCAAATAATGGTAGCGCAATAACAAGACACAAGATGTAAATAAAAAGAAACACCGCACTCTCAGGACAGTACATCTGCCCATATATGCCTATAATTATAAAACTATTACAGACAACATAGCTTAAGTTTCCTTAATATAAATACCGTATATATACAATTATACATGCATATAGATTATATGAAAAATATTCACACACAAATATATGTATACATACATGTAGGCCCTAAGTATAATTATCTGCACATATTTCTATAAGCGGTGGTCTAGTGGTGGCGTCGTTGCCATTGAGCCGGAAGGTTCAAGGTTCGAATCCACCTCGCCGCGTAAGGACCTTGGGCAAGTCCTTCACTCACAATTGCTCAGCGCTTCGGCGTGAAACTCCGATGCAGTGTCCGCTCTGCATCGGGAGCGCCTCTGAGTAGAAGGAGCTTGAAGGGGCGCTATAACAAGTGCACATACAAACAAATACAAACAAATATACAGTATATAGGCCTATATATGCTAGATCTACCAGGTTGATCGTTAATTCCCAGCCAGTGGTTGCACAAAAACAAGAATATTCTATGGGCTATAAAATAATTATAGGCTACTGAAAATTACATGAACTCAAACGCTTATGATGTGTGAGAAAAACACGATAGGCCTAAAAATAATAATTAGACAATATGCTGGAGGGACAGGATGGTTTATCTCCCCGTATAGCCTACTCTAATAATAATAATAGGCCTATTCCTTATTGAAACAATCCGGTTGACAGACCACAACCGGTTACAGTGTACATTAATATTTTATGCAATTGAAGCAATTTACAAGAACGCAAATTACAGAAGCCATAATTCTTAACTACTAACAGAACAGACAGCCTGCAATAAACGGCGCTAATAACAGCTTACACAGCACGTCCGCCCTACGGGGTTCGATCTCGGTTTCTCTCGCTCTCCATGATGAAAGTGACGTGTTATCCAATGCGCTACCGGGACCACCTCCGTGTAGGCTATTCCATTCTGGGATAGATTGTTTCATCCCCCGGATAGCTTTATGGATATTCCGCGACACCGGCTGAAGCTGGATGACACAAGGTCGTAGCAACGACTGCCACACGTTGCTGCATATATTATTATTATTATTTCCACTTTAAGACATCATGTGAAGCAATGGTTGGAATAGTCTCAAAGTTCTCTGTCTGTCTGTCTGTCTGTCTGTCTGTCTGTCTGTCTGTCTGTCTGTCTGTCTGTCTGTCTGTCTGTCTGTCTGTCTGTCTGTCTGTCTGTCTGTCTGTCTGTCTGTCTGTCTGTCTGTCTGTCTGTCTGTCTTTCACTTCCTGCCTAGTTCTGTTTGTCCTATCGTCTCTCTACCATCGCGTGTCAATTTAAAGATCTCTGAAAGCGGCAGGCCCAAGTTTCACGGTGTGCCTATGCGTGGATGTGGGCTTGTGCGTGTGTGTGTGCATGTGTGTGTGCGTGTGCGTGTGTGCGTGTGTGCGTGTGTGTGCGTGTGTGCGTGTGTGCGCATGCGTGGTGGTGTCGTACGTCGACCATCTGCCACTTGCTACGGCGATCGTTAAGAATTCATGAGACCACGAAGAAGAGAAACGGACTCTGACCAACAGCAACTGCTTAACTGCTCTCCCTGTGTCTGTCTGTGTCTGTGTCTTTCTCTCAGTCCCCCTGTCTCTCTGTCTCTGTCTGTGTCTGTGTCTGTGTCTGTCTCTCTCTGTCTCTTTCTTTTTTTCTCTCTCTCTGTCTCTGTCTCTGTCTCTCTGTCCCTGTCTCCCTCTCTCTCTCTTTCTTTCTTTCTCTCTCTCTCCCTCTCTGTCTCTCTCTCCCTCTCTGCCTCTGTCTCTCTCTGCCTCTGTCTCTCTCTGTCTCTGTCTGTCTCTCTTTCTGTCTCTCTGTCTGTCTCTCTGTCTCTGTCTCTGTCTGTCTCTTTCTCTCTCTGTCTCTCTCTCTGTCTCTTTCTCTGTCTGTCTCTGTCTCTGTCTCTCTCTCTGCCTCTCTCATTCTGTCTGTCTGTCTGTTTTTCTCTTCTTTTCTCCTTCCTCGCTCAGAACTTTATTTATGTCGGTCTTTTCAAGAATCACCTGGATGCTATAGCTAGCGTCTCCACTTCCCACTAAACGTTTGAATTATGGGGTGCACGCCATTCCGCATCGGGTTTATGAGGTGTCCACTCTACACGACTATCATACTATATTTATGAGGTGTCCACTCTACACGACTATGTTTATGAGGTGTCCACTCTACACGGCTATGTTTATGAGGTATCCACTCTACACGACTATGTTTATGAGGTGTCCACTCTATACGACTATATGTTTATGAGGTGTCCACTCTACACGACTATGTTTATGAGGTGTCCACTCTATACGACTATGTTTATGGGGTGTCCACTCTACATGACTATGTTTATGAGGTGTCCACTCAACATGACTTTGTTTATGGGGTGTCAATTCTACACGACTATGTTTATGGGGTGTCCACTCTATACGACTATGTTTATGAGGTGTCCACTCTATACGACTATGTTTATGGGGTGTCCACTCTATACAACTATGTTTATGAGGTGTCCACTCTATACGACTATGTTTATGGGGTGTCCACTCTACGCGACTATGTTTATGAAGTGTCAACTCTATACGACTATGTTTATGAGGTGTCCACTCTATACCACTATATTTATGAGGTGTCCACTCTAAACGACTATGTTTATGAAGTGTCAACTCTATACGACTATGTTTTTGAGGTGTCCATTCTAAACGACTATGTTTATGAGGTGTCCACTCTACACGACTATGTTTTTGAGGTGTCCATTCTAAACGACTATGTTTATGAGGTGTCCACTCTATACGACTATGTTTATGAGGTGTTCACTCTAAACGACTATGTTTATGAGGTGTCCACTCTACACGACTATGTTTATGAGGTGTCCACTCTACACGACTATGTTTATGAGGTGTCCACTCAACATGACTTTGTTTATGGGGTGTCCACTCTACACGACTATGTTTATGAGGTGTCCACTCAACATGACTTTGTTTATGGGGTGTCCACTCTATACGACTATATTTATGAGGTGTTCACTCTAAACGACTATGTTTATGAGGTGTTCACTCTACATGACTTTGTTTATGGGGTGTCCACTCAACATGACTTTGTTTATGGGGTGTCCACTCTATACGACTATGTTTATGAGGTGTTCACTCTAAACGACTATGTTTATGAGGTGTTCACTCTACATGACTTTGTTTATGGGGTGTTCACTCTAAACGACTATGTTTATGAGGTGTCCACTCTACATGACTATGTTTATGAGGTGTCCACTCTACATGACTATGTTTATGAGGTGTTCACTCTACACGGCTATGTTTATGAGGTGTCCACTCTACACGACTATGTTTATGGGGTGTTCACTCCTTATCCTTATCCTCCTCTCCTCTTCCTCATCCTCCTTGTCTTCCTCCTCCTCTTCCTTCTCATTATCCTCCTCCACCACATCCTCCTCCTCCTTATCTCCTCCCCTCCCTCCCTCCTCCTCCTCCTTTTCTTCCTCCTCCGCTTCTTCTTCTTTATCCTCTTCATCGTACACTGTGCAATGCACCTGTCGTATCGTTGGTTGTATGGTTGGTGCACATTTCACAAGAGACGACTGTATATATATATATATGTAATATAATATAATTATATATATACATATATATATATATATATACATATATATAAATTCTGTTGTATCGTTGGTGCACATTTCACAAGAGACGACAACGTCTTTCATCATCGCTACATCAATAATACTTGAGACGATTGCATTTAAATGCCTTCGCAATCTTCACAGTCTGTACATACATATATATATATACATATATATATGTAATATAATATAATATATATATACATTCGGGAAATATATATATATATTTCCTATGCACTGCAATTTTTATATAGAGGTAGATTATCCTGCCTATGTATAAAGGGCTACGTCTAGTAATTGATATAGCGCCATTGTGGAGCCTCTCGAAGCCTCTACTCGTCTTTTCAGGTTAAATGATCACTATTATAAGCAACTAGAAAGCCATAGGTCTATACTCAGTTGCAAACAAACGAGACTTGAATCAATTGCAGAATCCCTGTCTGTCTTTGTCTGTCTCTGTGTGTCTCTGTCTGTCTCTGTCTGTCTTTGTCTGTCTCTGTCTGTCTCTGTCTGACTATGTCACGCTGTCTATCCCTGTTCCTCTGCGTATCTATATATGTCTCTGTATCTGTCTGTCTGTCTGTCTGTCTGTCTGTCTGTCTGTCTGTCTGTCTGTCTGTCTGTCTATCACACGCACGTTTAACCAAATCAATGGAATCTAGTGTATAAATTATTGATGAGCGGCTTGCTGAGATGGCGTTACAGTTGTCAATGCGTATCGTCATAGTTACAGCCTCGTTATGCTTATTATACAGCTGCTTAGATGACAGCAGCAGCTGCAGTGAACCACATCAGCTAACATATTATCTGACCATCGTATATATTATATTGTATATATATATATAATATTATAGATATACAGCAGTGGTAACAGAAGGTCGTGAGCCAGATTAGCAGCATTCATTAATTTGGTTGGTTATGTTCTTATCTATGATCGGTTTATATATATATTATAGTTCAGCAGAAGATGAATTCATTTTAAAATTTAATTCATTTTAATTAATTTAATTCATTAAACACTGCGGCAGCAGCAGCAGCAGTCGCCATGCAGCCAATCATGAAGCTCATCAATGTCTAGCAGATCTTAAACTCAGTCTGTGTCTGATTGTGTCTAGCATTAATTAGGGCTAAATAAGCCACAATCGTAGTGTAAACAGCTGTATATATACGTAGACAGACAGATCATAGTCAGAGACGCCGAGAAGAGGGGGAGGGTGTCAGAGGGGAATATGTTCAGGAGTTCGGCGATTCATTCAATGGACTTATACATGTAGTGCTCATTCAGAAAAATATCTACGCAGGAGTGCTCCCAACCCAGCCACGGTTAGGAAAAATTCTCTCGAGTGATTTGTGATCAGAGCCAAAAGTAATAAAAAAATTGTGTGCAGTTGCGAATGCCGAGATGGTGGTTAGTCGAGATGGACGACGTCACTACGACGTCATTACCGAATCACGTTGGGTATATAATCGTCTGCATAATATTTTGAGCACAGCGCCAACCTATTTCATATGATACGGTCGACCGTGAAAGAGAGAGAGAGACAGACAGACAGACAGACAGACAGACATACCTACATACATACATACATACATACATACATACATACATACTTACATACATACATACATACATACATACATACATACATACATACATACATACATACATACATACATACATACATACATACATACATACATACATACATACATACATACATACATACATACATACATACATACATACATACATACATACATACAGATATATATATATATAGAGACAGACAGACAGACAGACAGACAGACAGACAGAGTGTGTGTGTGTGTGTGTGTGTGTCTGCAGTCGAACAGCGTATATAGACGTGAGCTGTATAAGTGAGATGGAACGAATGGCGCCATAATATAGATGTATCCGATATATATGTAATGTATATATACAAACGTAATATGTCCAATGCATTAAATGGTAATATATAGATCATATATACATGTATATGTATATATATATATATACACATGGGCGCCGACTCTGCGAGGCCCGTGAGTGCTCAGCACCACCAGAAATTGGCCATGCGAGGCCCTCCTATGCATGGGCACCACCTGAAATCAGCCGACAAGATGTGCTTTTAAGATATTTTTTCTCTGTTGGGATTGCTTATCCATAAAATCATTCCATCTTTAGTATACTTTTTTAAATCTCAGTTTGTTTACCTTACAATTTCTCCAGTTTTATGATGACTTTTATCCCATCTGGTAGTCTGAACTCCATTGGTCTTAAGCCGATCAGCGTATGTGAGGAAACCCCGATACCTGCTTATTCGATCCGCTTCCGTCATTTTTTTATTACGGAAGAAGGCGACGATTTGAATGACATTGTTTCTCTAGGCCCATAGTGTACTGTATACATGCTCAATAGTGTTCTTTCAGTGCTCGAGAGTCACCTCCCAGTATCATAAAAGCGGGATATTGTTTTGTCTTTAAAAACTACTTGAAATACTAGGCCCTATTTGAAAATACTATTCCACAGTGTTAATATTGGCTCACTAAACAGTGGCCAATTGTCTGATTTCTTGTGCAAAATTTGAGTATGTTGACCTAATTGAGGGAGAGTGCTCCAAGACGCCCATGAAAGCGAATATTGTGCTTTCTTCTGTGTGGATTCCAAGAGAAATAGGCTACATCAAACACAAAGAATGATAAAAAAATTAAATTGGGAAGAACATTATTTTATTGAAGTTTTAAATCATGTCTTTATGCAATGAGATAACAGGAAATTTTGACAAGGATGTCATGACGTCAAAATGATAGCCTATTATAAGGTTCTACCATTGCAGTGTGGCAAAAAAAAATCGAAAATGGGGAAGAGCACATTCCGTTCCCAAACCCCTTCCTTGCTCGGCACTGTGCTTCTCGGCGATCATACTTTGGCCGCGAGTTCGTCCCTTAAAACCAGGACCAAGTCTCTGCCTATGTGAACAGTGGTGATTTCAATAAGTCTCCTATAAAAAAGGGTCAAAAAAAATTTCGCGCGCTCACGCGCGCATATTTTCACATTCTTTTGGGCACCCCCACTCTTCGGGTCAACTCGGCGCCTATGTATATACACACAAACGTAATAATTATGTCCAATGCATTAAATATAATGGACATTATTACGTTAGACTTCTGTACAGTCGATGCATAAGCCTACTGTAACTATAATAATTCTGTGTATATAATAAGCACCCATGGCCAGTTTCGTTATTTTTCATCACCCGTAACATTTTCTATGGCTTATGCCGGGCATAATGCAATGATGCATATAGGCTTACACTCACAGATGCATTTTGCATAGGCTACACACAGAAACATACAACCTATACACATAGGGGTCTACCCAAAATTGATGTAAACCTACATACATGATTCCATATTTTAAGGAATTCTACTACGAGAAGTATACATAGAAACGATTCAATGTAAAACACTGAAGTGCTGCTGCCTCGCAATCTAGAACAATATTATTATTATTGTAAGTATTTTATCTTCATAATCACAAAAAGTCTAATGAGAAACGATTGGACTTCTGGGCTTTTCCTGATTATTCAACAAGAAAGACGCCGACATCATTAGCCGCAGATCCAGAGTGTCCTTCTTTTGTCTCATTAGCCGACAGCAGACACTACTGTAGTATACAAACGTAGACTATGTATACCTATAAAGATACAGCAGCTTCTGGCTGCTTATTAGGCGTGTAGTGGTCATCATCCCCACAAGGCAAAGTAGTAGATTTACGTCCCATCCCTCCTTTCCTTCCTAGCTCTCGTCTTCCCTTCTCTCTTTCCCCCTTTCACTTCTTCTCTGCAGTAAACGAATCTAGAATTATTCCGCTGGCTATCACTTTAAGCCTAAAGGGACTCGAAGACAGCAAAGAACATCATATTTATTTTGCTCCATACATTTCACAGTAGCCTAATGATTGTAGGCCTACACGTACTAAGCTATCCCAATGCCATTGTTAACCGCAATTAATCACTTTGTGTACTAATGTGTAGCCTACTTTTATGGATGCATAATTGTCTGTTTGATATTTCTGGGATCAACAAACAAGTTCAAGTTCAAGTTGTTTCTGTTTAAACTATCATGTAAAGAACATAAGAATTATTTTTACAACAGTTTCTGTTAATAGCATCAGTTTACTGTTAATAATTATGCTGACGATAATAACTACATCCATCATTGGAACACCTTCTTCAAACTAAAATAATGCCAAAAAGTGTAAATTTACTGTGACTGTCACCACTATGTTTAAAAATTATGTTGCGGACTAGACACCAAACGTCACAGTACAACTGTACAAGTTGTGTCTTGACGCACCGCTTAAGCTGCTATTGTTGTTGTTGTTCCTATCTGTCTCGGTGCTCAATAAGAACTTATAGGCCTATGCTATGAAATACGTTGATACAGTGGCAATGTTAAAGGGGACCTAAGGATACACGAAAAATTGCCGTAGATAAAACCAGAGACATAAAACTGTATGTTTGGAGATTTAGTCAAAGCCAATTAAAGCTTCATTGACGGAGAAGATATTGACTTTGAAACAGATCTACGAGTTTACAAGACCAATGTGATTTTCTATGGTATAGAGAGATTATTATGACTGTGGTAAAGTATACCTGGTAAGTTAGATGATCAGACTTCGAGTCCAGGGTGATTTAAACAACTTTCGTCGTTATTCGTTCATCAACAAAACAACTGATGCGAATCAGATGAGATGGTCGCGAATTTATCTAATTATTCTCTGCATACAGTAGGCCTAACTGTTGACTTCCTTTGGCCAAACTACCAACAGACTGCGATCCAAACGTTCATTGTCTTTCAGCTGTCCAAATTTCAGATGTCCACAGTTCAGCTGCCCAAAGTTCAATTGTCCAAAGTTCAGCTGCCCAAAGTTCAGCTGTCCAAAGTTCAACTGTCCAAAGTTCAGCTGCCAAAAGTTAAGCTGTCCAAGGTTCAGCTGTCCATATTTTCGCTGTCCAAAGTTTATCTCTTCGAAGTTCAGCTGTCCAAAGTTCAGCTGTCTAAGGTTCAGCTGTCTAAGGTTCAGTTGTCCGAAGTTCAGCTGTCTAAAGTTCAGCTCTTCGAAGTTCAGCTGTCCAAAATTCAGCTGTCCAAAAACTCAACTGTCCCAAACTTCAGAGCTGCTCAAAACTACAGTTGCCTAGCTACTCTTTCGTTCAAATATAATAAGCTCATTATTTTGTTCAAATCTGATTCAACGGTTACTCAATGATGATCTTTACTTAATTTCCTAGCTTACGTTGCAATTCAACTCTTCCTATGCTTAGAGTCCGATTACTTGCTTTCAGCGCTTCGGCGTGAAACTCCGATGCAGTGTCCGCTCTGCATTCGGGAGCGCATCTGAGTAGAAAGGGCTTGAAGAGGCGCTATAACAAGTGCACATACAAACAAACAAACAACTTGAAAGCCACCGGCAGAGCAGGACGGTTGCACTTGGCCAACAACAACGATTGTTGCCCAGTCAATGATGTTGTTGTCCTGTACTGTTCTTCAGACGAGCGGTCACTGCATGTGGTATCACTGCATGTGGTATCACTGCATGTGGTATCACTGCATGTGGTATCACTGCATGTGGTATCACTGCATGTGGTATCCAGGCTAATCGTCGTCTACTATGATCCTCAGTGCTACTGATGTTCTGCTGGGATATAATCGTCTATCATCGTATGATGAACAGTTGGATAATGCTCTTTCATTTACTTCGCCACGTGAGTCGCCTTTCACAGTACTTCCACTGCATTCCAGGTCGACAGATTAAACAGCATGAGCAGCAACAGCAGTAGGAGATGCGTCATGCATCCATTCCAATTCCATCAGCATAGAATGCAGCAGATGCCTGCATGGGACGATGATCATCATGATGATGATGATGATGCGGCTGCTGCTGCTGATGATGATGATGAGGCGCGCGTCGTTCACTTGGACCATGCAGACATGATACAGCAGCCATGCAGCAGCATCCAAGCGATGCAGTTAACGCAGGATGATGATGATGATGCTGGTCGTCGTCGTCGTCGCAGAAAAGCGAGGGACGACAATAACCGATTATCCTCCGTGGAACACTACAGCAGCGGTTGCGTGCCAGCAAACGATACATCGCACCGTCTACAGAAGGGAGATCATCATTGCTGCCGCTGCTTCTGGTGGTACGTGTTGGTTGTGGTGGTGGTGGGGGGTGATGATGGTGGTGTTGGTGTTTGTGGTGGTGGTTGTGGTTGTTGTTGTTGTTGTTGTTGTTGTTGGTGGTGGTGGTGGTGGTGGTGGTGGTGGTGGTGGTGGTGGTGGTGGTGGTACTGATGGTGGTTGTGGTGGCAGTGGTTGTGGGGGGGGGGGTGGTGTTGTTGGTGGTGGTTGTGGTGGTGATGGTGGTGGTGGTAGAGGTGGTGGTGGTGTTGGTGGTGGGGTGGTGTTGGTGTTTGTGGTGGTGGTTGTGGTGGTGTTGTTGTTGTTGGTGGACTGGTGGTGGTGTACTGAAGGTGGTGATGGTGGTGGTGGTGGTGGTGATGATGGTGGTGGTGGTTGTGGTGGTGATGGTGGTGGTGGTGGTGGTGGTGATGATGGTGGTGGTGTTGGTGGTGGTGATAATATTGTGGCTGGTGGTATACTAATGTCAAAACGCGAAAGTCGTCGTCGCAGGTCAGACAGTCAACACGTTGTGACTTTGATGAATCTACTTTCATGTTGTTATGCTTTCTATCCACATCGTCGTCGTCCTATGTATGTGTATGTATGTATGTATGTATGTATGTATGTATGTATGCCAACACGCATCACATATCGATCATGCTGCTGCTGGCACTCGGCCTAATATGATTTAGTAACGAAAATAAAAGAGTATTACTTCTTGCATCCTAATAATCCACATGTCATTCCAGCAGTTACCCGCGCAATGCCGTAGACCAGCGTCAAAGCATTTCCAGCAGGGCCAGGAGGGCCTATAAGCTTTTATTATGGCCTCTGACTTGCTATCCTATCACACTTAAACAAAAAAGAAATACAGGAACTGATATTAGAACTAAGGGTTTCTCGGTTTTCAAATCAGCATTTTTATACATTGAAAAAATTCTTTCTCGTATTTGCTATTGGCCTATAGCCTGCCCCTTCCAGCTCTCTTTAGGTCTACTCAGATCAGCCAATAAACGTACGGTAGCCTAGTTTCACGTGATAATCGATCCGCCGACGCGTATAAGCAATTGCAAGTTAAAGGCTTGCTCAAAGTCTCTACGCGGTGACTTGAGGTGTATTCGAACCTGGATGCTGGAACCCTCCGGCTTCAAGGCACCGAACCACCCACCACTGCACCACCGCTCCCCGTATTGATTGCTTCTTGCATCAACCATTGAAAGAAAATAGAAAATGTCCGTCGTAGGTAACAAAATGCTGACCTTAAACATTTTCACAGCTCCAGCCTCATTTCTGTGAAGAAGCTTAACTGAGGACCCATATAATTGTCACTCGCCGGATATTGGGTTTGGTTAGGCCTACATTTAATAGGCCCTACCGGGGGGCCTACCCGTTACCGGGATAGGCCTACTTAATACCACAGCAGTTAAAACCTAATAATCCCAATAACACTTAATCCCGACGACATCATTTTATAATTACACAGAATTTGATAGCCTACCATGGGCCAATAAAGGTGTTGGGTGGTGGGGTGGTGAACGGCCCATGCATTGACCCCCCCCCAACCGTTGAGCGTCAAGACTAAAAAAAGTCATTCAAATTTTTTCGGCGGTGAAAATAGACATTTTTCCTAGAGTTTTTTGGCCAGACGACTAAAAAAAGGTCATCAACTTTTTTGGCGGTGAAAGTTGAAAATTTTTGCTTGGAAAAAGGTCGTCAGAAATTTTCATCCGTCAAAAGAGCTCGCGTCTTTCCTTCGGCCACTCGTTCGCCTCCCCCCCCCCCCCCCCCATCTCCGCCCAGGTCTCCGCCCATGCCTGGGACTAGGCTAATATCGATATTAGTCCCAGGCCTACCGCGACATTTATTACAAAAAAAGCAGTGCCGTTTTAGCCTAAGGCTATTACTTCTGGGCCTTTGTGTTATATAATTATATTGCATTGTTGTTAATGAAAGAAATTGATGAGTCAATGTGCTTCATGGATAGTAAATTAACTTCTATTCTGCGGATCAATAGCCTAATATAATGACGCAATTGTAAAAAGACGTCATCTTGTAATTGCTGCTCCGAAAACGTGACGTCATCTTGATCGATTGTCACGTGACTGCTCACATGGAAACATTCGAAGGAGACCAGACGTCGGTTAATTAATGGCGAAACATTTCGATGCGAAAATTGTCGATCGGAAGTAATAGAAACTCGATTAAAATAACAGCTACTGTGGTAAACGCAAAGTTATTGTACGTGTATTTTAGCTGTTCTTTTGAAGTTTTGAAGACACCAAAGCTCAGAAGAATCTCAGCAGAAGAATCTCATCGAATCCACGTCAAGTCGCCGGGTATGGACCTTTGGCAAGTGACCCGCAAATAATTATTGCTCAGCGCTTCGCTTCATCAATCGACAGGTAACGATTCTTGCGACTGGAACATCTGTCGCACATGGTGCAAATACGAAGGTTTGTTTGTTTGTATGTGCACTTGTTATAGCGCCCCTTCAAGCTCTAAGGTGCTGCTGTTTAACTGTTGCTGCCGAACTCCTTTATCCAGGCTTGGGACTGGTACTGTCAAAGCACGAGCAGTGATGGTGTTTCAACTAATATCGAAGTGACTCTGGCGGTCCGCTAGTCACAGCCAACTAATATATGCCGACTGGTAGTTGCAACACTAGTGTAAGAATAGCTAGAAGGTTCTTATGGAAATATCCCTATTTAGCGGAAATACAGAGATCGTTTAACAAACATGTTAGTTAAGTCATTTAAATGATTCATAAATGTCTTGTTGCATTCTATGATACCAAAATTATGGCTATGCTAAACCTATCTGGTGTCTTGTGTAGCTGTCGCAAAGATCCTTCTTCATGGAGATTCTACATCCGTCGACAGATTACGCTTCTCGTGGCTGGAATGACGAGCAACGCTTGGCAACAGCTGTAAGTTATTAAAACCAAGCTACTACTCTATGACTTCTACTGAGACTACTAAGCAGTGTAAGCACTACGAAATCCGTTTCTGTAGAGGCAAAGGGTGAAGTGGCTTGAAGATTGCCAGGCAATATATGTTCTTCCTAGAACGTTTCACCCTTCTTTTTCTAGACGAATAGCAATTGATGGTAAAATGTTGTTGGAATGGAAGAAGCCAGAATGGATATGGAATAGAACACGGTGAACTTCTGGCGTACAAGTAAAATAAATTTGGAAATAACTGTAAACAAAGCATTGACCAAATTAAAATGTAAAATTGAAATTATAAAGTGGGAAAGAGAGTTAGTTCACTACTTCCAAGGGTAGTCACTGTCAGTAGCATGGGAGTCCAAGAGGAATATCAGGGAAGGTAGCCAAGCTTAACATTGTGCCAAATTTTCATCCAATTGCTAGTTAATCTAAACTTTTCAGAAAGTAATGCAAGAGAACACTTTGTAAAGTGCATCTCAAGAGCCTCATACTCAGCAACTAATGCACAATTATTGGAACTGAAAAACTGAGACAAGACAGGATTTACAGTAACAACAATCCTTATCTCGTAAAAACAACAAACTATTATTCAAATGGATACTAATAACATAACAGTAACGCCCTAGTAACAATATCACTAACAATGACACGTCATTGATGCTAGCTACATCCATATACAGAACTGTTGCACAGTGCATACATATACAGGGTGGTCCAAAATAAACTGCACAGTGACAGTTTTCTTGATATAATGTATAACAATTCAATGTTTAATGCCATTTTTCTTGCGTATGATGAAAGAATTTCCAAATAAGACATGGAAACGTCGTACTATCCTCATTAAAAAAATTGATACCGAAGGTACCACAGCTAGGAAGCCGGGTTGCGGACGTCCGAAATCAGCTCGAACAGATGCAAATATCAAGTTGGTAAGTGCCTTATCTGTAGCCAGGAAGACAAACCGCTAAGCCATAAGAGCCCACGGGAGATCGCACGTGAAACCGGCATTTCACGTTCAACTGTTAAACGTATTGTAAAGAAAGATCTCGGACTTAACCAGTACAGGCGCAAAGTTGGACAGCAGTTGAACAGCGATTGCGTTTCATTGACCGCGCAATTGATCAATGGCGTCGTTGGCTTCAAAGCGTGGTCGAGCAGCAAGGAGGACACATTGAACATTTTATGTAACGAAATCCATCCATGTAATGTTACAGTAAAAATAATTGCTGTGTTTTTGTGAATTTTCACGGTTATATTTGAATTGGTCTGAATAAAGTACTATCAATTTATCATTGTGCAGTTTATTTTGGACCACCCTGTATGTATATATAATATTTAATTATTTATATATATATACACAATACGCATATATCATATAATTATAATATATATAATATCGTCAAAGTACCACAAGCAGAGATTACTTACTAACTACCTATTGGTAAAAAACCACTGTTACATAGTATGAACCACAAAGAACTGTTACAACAAAGCATCATAGTAAAATCAATATATATTAGTAACAACGCAACTTGATAATTAATCAACACAGATTAAACATCCCATCATCAACCATTACTTAAATCATAATATCTAGACCAGATATCAGAATTTACAGATCTCTTAATCTTAATTACATGATTAACTGACATTCTCTTAATCTTACATGATTAACTGACATTCTCTAGCATAGTAAAACAATCTGCTGACAATCTGACAGTGTAATACAAAAAGAAAAAGTACAAGTGCGTTAAACTGCTAGCACAAGAAAATAAAACTGCACATGAAAATCAAATGATAAATAACTGTTTCAAAACTTATGAATGCAAGTCCAACATTGCATGTAATTTTACTGCAAATACCATAAAACTTATGAATGCAAGTCCAACATTGCATGTAATTTTACTGCAAATACCATAAAACTTATGAATGCAAGTCCAACATTGCATGCCATATTACTGCAAATACCATAAAACTTATGAATGCAAGTAAACATTGCATGCCATATTACTGCAAATACCATAAAACTTATGAATGCAAGTAAACATTGCATGCCATATTACTGCAAATACCATAAACTTATGAATGCAAGTAAACATTGCATGCCATATTACTGCAAATACCATAAACTTATGAATGCAAGTCCAACATTGCATGTAATTTTACTGCAAATACCATAAAACTTATGAATGCAAGTCCAACATTGCATGCCATATTACTGCAAATACCATAAACTTATGAATGCAAGTCCAACATTGCATGTCATATTACTGCAAATACCATAAAACTTATGAATGCAAGTCCAACATTGCATGTAATTTTACTGCAAATACCATAAAACTTATGAATGCAAGTCCAACATTGCATGTAATTTTACTGCAAATACCATAAAACTTATGAATGCAAGTCCAACATTGCATGTAATTTTACTGCAAATACCATAAAACTTATGAATGCAAGTCCAACATTGCATGTCATTTTACTGCAAATACCATAAAACTTATGAATGCAAGTCCAAATGACAAGAAGGAATCAGAGGAGCAAAGAAAAGTCTCAAGATAATTATACGAATTTGTTTCATTACGAGCAACCAAACTGTCCTTCTCTAAGCTGTTAGAATTGTGTAAAATTCTGCACATTCAGTAACGTTGCAATCTCCACACGCACAACACATATCACTAACTACAGTCATTCACGGCTGACAGAAATTCTGGGGATCACATAGGCAGAGCAGTCACGGGCTCCAAACTATCTTAAGGCTTCAAAAGAATTTCTTAGAAACAAAATGGAATAATAAAAGTGAAGGTACAACCTACGATTTAATATTTTTATATATACAATTATCATTTTCTTCAGTTGCCTATTTGAAGTTTAAACTGATCGTAATCAATTCTCCAGAATATATTTAAAAAGACATAAATCCTATACTCTATATACCTAGTCCAATCCTCTAAAAGTTTCCTCATCTGGGCATTTGCCTATGTCCCTTTCAACGGCCATGCAGTCGTCCTCTGGATTACCAACTCAGCTTTTCCCAATGAAGCACGCATCTGCTTAAAAACGATCATCGAAAATGCTGCAATGACCAGTGTTGTGTTGTACATGGCTTTAGATTGCAATTACCTGGTACAAGCATGGCAATTTGTTTCACATCCTGTAAAGCAAGTGACTTCTACGATGTTTCACGCATACCATCAACCATCAGCACAAATGTTCACACAGTCAACATAATATTGCCATTATTTAATTTCCGCATTTATATCATAGTTTGGCCCATTTTTTTAATGGCATCACAACTTGCTAATGTACTTGCACAGTGGTCCACTCAGAGAAAGCACTACACACTCCATGTGACGACGTCTTACTGCCACCATTTTGTTTCACTAATCAATATCATACGCATTGTAATGATCATTATGGCATTATCACAAATTGTAATTGTAAGAAATAAATTGTAAGAATGATAGAAAAGTATAGCAACATCATTGCTGAACAATGCAGAGACATATTGAGCCAGATGTAAGCAGATGACAAAGAAGTAAACATGTGACAAAGATGCAAACAGATGACAAAGATGTACATCGGATGACAAAGGTGTAAACAGATGATAGAGATGTAAACAGATGACAAAGGTGTAAACAGATGATAGAGATGTAAACAGATGACAAAGGTGTAAACAGATGATAGAGATGTAAACAGATGACAAAGGTGTAAACAGATGATAGAGATGTAAACAGATGACAAAGATGTAAACAGATGACAAAGATGTAAACAGATGACCAAGATGTAAACAGATGACAAAGATGTAAGCAGATGACAAAGGTGTAAACAGATGATAGAGATGTAAACAGATGACAAAGGTGTAAACAGATGATAGAGATGTAAACAGATGACAAAGGTGTAAACAGATGATAGAGATGTAAACAGATGACAAAGGTGTAAACAGATGATAGAGATGTAAACAGATGACAAAGATGTAAACAGATGACAAAGATGTAAACAGATGACCAAGATGTAAACAGATGACAAAGATGTAAGCAGATGACAAAGGTGTAAACAGATGATAGAGATGTAAACAGATGACAAAGGTGTAAACAGATGATAGAGATGTAAACAGATGACAAAGGTGTAAACAGATGATAGAGATGTAAACGGATGACAAAGATGTAAACAGATGACAAAGGTGTAAACAGATGATAGAGATGTAAACAGATGACAAAGATGTAAACAGATGACAAAGATGTAAACAGATGACAAAGATGTAAACAGATGACCAAGATGTAAGCAGATGACAAAGATGTAAGCAGATGACAAAGATGTAAGCAGATGATAGAGATGTAAACGGATGACAAAGATGTAAACAGATGACAAAGGTGTAAACAGATGATAGAGATGTAAACGGATGACAAAGATGTAAACAGATGACAAAGGTGTAAACAGATGATAGAGATGTAAACGGATGACAAAGATGTAAACAGATGACAAAGGTGTAAACAGATGATAGAGATGTAAACGGATGACAAAGATGTAAACAGATGACAAAGGTGTAAACAGATGATAGAGATGTAAACAGATGACAAAGGTGTAAACAGATGATAGAGATGTAAACGGATGACAAAGATGTAAACAGATGACAAAGGTGTAAACAGATGATAGAGATGTAAACAGATGACCAAGATGTAAGCAGATGACAAAGATGTAAACAGATGACAAAGATGTAAACAGATGACAAAGATGTAAGCAGATGACAAAGATGTAAGCAGATGACAAAGATGTAAACAGATGACAAAAACAGAGATTTTTTCGGGCAGAAGTAAAATCTTTGCCCCACCCCACTGCTGAAATCTCCCGTACGCCTATGATTGTGATCATCAGTTGTGTCACTAGAACTATGAAATTAGACAATTTATCTGCCATCCTCCTTGGAGCTTCAACCCAAACTTATCATGAAGACGAAATTTTTGGGAAAAACTCCTGTCAACGAGACAAAGTAAGAGCGCTCGAAAGAAGTTCTGCATTTATCGAAAAGTTGCGCACTGTCAACTGGATGCAGACCGTTAATCAGAATGGCTGAAGCATGAAGTTACGGTTAAAGATAGGTTAGTTTCTAGTCTAAACGCCAACAACCAAGCATTCTGTTTAACATCTTAACAGCTAGAAACATTGAGCTAAAGAAAACGTAGAAACTCTAGACTGTAATATTTTACGATACAGATGAAACAGAAACCTTAACACTTACGACAGCACAATATTGCAAACGAGAAACAAAATTTAAATGAATCATTGGATCAACATCAAGTCTTCATACTAACGACGATATTCAGCACAAATGTCTGCTATCTGTACACACGAACTGCACACGTCACACATCTGCATTGTCTCACCAAAATAGAAGTCCAGCCTTTCTTCAGCAGATAATAAAGATCATCAATATAATAATATCACCATCTACAGATCATCTACAGTTTGGACAACTTATCACCAGATGAAACTTAGTCGTAATAATGAGGTACAATATTATATTCTCCACCACAGGTTCGAATAAGTCACTGGGGTTTATAGCACTGCAAGTATTTCTAAAGGTCCCACAAATTGGTCTACCTCATCACACCCACCTTCTTCATCATACCAATTTAAAAGTTTGACTGGATGTAGCCTCCGAAATCTGCAGACACAATTCAATTGACCCAGGATAAAAAATTTAAAAAAGTTAGCAAACAACCTATTTCCAGTATTCAATACACTTCGTATTCCACTACAGTACAACGAAAAGAGATCTATAAATAATATCGAGTGCACCACGATTGAAATCAACATTGAATATTACTCTGCTGCTTACCCTTTAAAATCTGAGCCATCTAAAAACTTGCTTCAGATCTCTAATAATATTCAAGTATCTCGATCTTTAACTACCCGAATAATTGGCTTCAGAGATTCACGTCTGCACGACTTTGAGCATGTTCAAATAATTTTCTTAATAATAATAATAATAATATAAAATTTTCTTGATAATAATAATCATAATATATAAAATTTTCTTAATAATAATAATAATATATATAAAATTTTCTTGATAATAATAATAAATCATAATAATAATTCAAACAGGTAACCACATAAAGGTTGAAACATAACACAACTAATGTCAAAGCAGAGATTGAATTTCACAGACGACGACTCTGAAGAGGAGGATTAGGATGAGATGGCAAGCAACAGAGTAGAACTTCTTCCCTCGCTCCACTTCTCCCTCCTACCACTTCTCCCTCCTACCAGTCCCCCCCCCCTTCGTGAAAGCTGACTGCAAGGCGAGGAGTCGTCATAGCGATGACTACAGACCCAGGTTTTATTCACGGCTATAAATATTGCTCAACTGTCCACAGATGAAGTTCAAAGCAACTGAATTGAGAGATGAAGACGAAGATGAAGAGTTGTTGTTGTTGTTGTTGTTGTTGTTGTGGCTAATCAGAGACAAACTCATCTTCCGATGCGATGCGATCATTGTTCAAGCCATGCAGTCGTATCGTCCGTTGAATACTAAAGCGAAAAGAAAACAAGTCATCACCACATCCAAATGAACACCAACGCTTCTAACAGACTTTTCATTTAAGATCTAAAAACACAAACTAATAATTGTCCAGGGGGATTGTCTTGGGTGGTAATTGTTCCGAGGGAGGGGGTGTGGTAATTGTCTGGGGGTAATTGTCATAGAACCTCAATAGTAGCAGTATAATATTCGTTTATTGACAATGCTAGATGTCACACCGCATCCAATTACTGTTGGAGGTTACATAACAAATAAGATTGTTAGCTACCATCATTGTTCTCATAAGAAAAAAGGTTTGTTTGCCATTTTCTATATAAAACTCTTGCTGTATAGTTTCTATCATCTTTGCTTGGAAGCTTATAAATATATTTCGTCTCCTTTAAATACGTACCGTGTTGGTGTTGAAGTCCGCAGCAAAGTCCTGGTCGCCATCTCCTCCTCCTCCATTCTGACTTTCCAGACCTTCGTGTCCCGCAGCGTCCGATGTCTGAGGTGGTAAAGGACTCTTAGTTGGAGCAGGCGGTCGAGGAGGAGGTGGACCCTTCTTCTGCTGCTTGGCAGGGGGAGCTGGAGACTTTGGTCTGCCAGGAGGAGCGGGGGATCTTGGTCGCGGAGGAGGCACCGGTGACTTTGGCCGTTTCGGAGGGGGGGCAGGGGACTTGGGACGCCCCGGAGCAGACGGCGATTTAGGACGCGGAGGACCGGACTTCTTGTCTGATGGATGCAGACTCATCTGCTTCTTGACGACGTCGTCCAATCCAGGTGGAGCAAATGTTCCAGTACCAAACGGATCTTCAGGCTAAGCAACGCAAATATAAGAAATTCACTGATCATGATATTTTCACTGAATACTGTGTGAATAGGAATAAAATATGTCGCTGAAAAAATACACTGATGCACAAAGCGGTGGCCAAATGTTCAGAAGACATATCTCCTCTTTTCCCCTCACTTTATCACATAACATTCTTTTTTTATTTATTTCTCCATTTCTATAGCGTCCCTTCAAGGTTGCTACTCAGAAGCGCTTCTGACTACAGCACGGACACTGCATCAGAGTTTCACACCGAAGCGCCTGAGTGAAGGACTTGCTCAAGATCCCTACAAGGTGGCTTGAGGTGGATTTGAATCTGCAACCCTCTGGCTGCAAGGCAACGAACATACCCACTACAATACCGTGCCCCACATTCTTTCCTCTTGCCCTTTCCTGCTTCGCTGGCACATCAAATATTCAGAACTATAACATCAAATGAAGGGTATCACCGTATCCATTTCACCCATGGATATAGGCCACAACCTCCCCTAACCCTAAACACATGAAATGCCCAAGCAAAGGCAATTTCATAATAAAGAAACATGTGCAAGTGAGTAATGATGAGAAATTTCTCAATCTGCTCAATGTAGACTACGATGTATAAAGTTTATTTTGAGGAAATAAGAAACTTACATTAATTGGAGATTTCAGTTCAGCAATTGTTCCGACGTAGAACGGATCATTGGTCGCTTAAAAGACAAAGTGCAACAACATTCTACATTCACAAATTATGAAAACAATAAATTATTGTCTTCTTTGGTCCTGTCCATTGTATTCAGCTCTCTCTCCATTGACACATTCTTTGTTATTAACTGGAACCCCGAGCACATCGTTCCTGTCTCAAACCTACTTTCTTTTCTCTGCGTCTTTCGCACGGGAGCACCTCTGATTCGTGTGCACTGCGAGAGGTACCTTATAAATTTATACAATACAATTATAGCTGTTCGAACTCAATTATTTACAAATTACAAAATCATTAATTTGTTATGTATATATTTATAGAAAATGTCATTTATGTAAATAGACATAGCTCTTCCAAGTGACATACCTGGTGGTCTAGCATTAGCAAAAGCCTCACAAGCCCATGGATCTTCCACTTTCTGAGAACACAAAGACAAATATTTCTCACCATTATTCAAAACTCATCAATTAACTCTAACAACTAGGCCGACAAAATACGGCATTAAATCCTGTATAAAAATTTTAATATGTGCAAAATACCAAAATTCAGTCACATTTCAAATTACATGCTGTAGATTGTTCACCAGCATATTGAAAACAGGGTTGTCTCCACGGTATGCTGACTTACCTACTTGATCTTTGTCAACCTGTATCAAGTACTCAGACAAGTCACAACCAACATTCAGTGGGAGTGGCATGCTCTCAGCTCCACTTGCTTATATGTTCATCATGCAAAGTTGTGCTTCTTTGAATGGCCTCCTCTTGAGGTGTCCCTCCTCTTCCCTACGCTCACTTTTCTCTTAACCTGACTAGTTGTGACTTGCAATTTAAATTCTTTGGAATTTTAAATATCTTCTTTACATTTAATTCCTTCGACTTGCTCAATGACCCCATGGCCATGACACAACCTGTCAAAGCAAAATAGCTGGCACCACCATTGGCAGAATTAGAGAAAGACTGATTAGTGTAGACTGAAATTTATACTGATACTAATTAGTGTAGACTGAAATTTATACTGATACTGATTAGTGTACACTTAAATTTATACTGATACTGATTAGTGTACACTGAAATTTACACTGAACTTCTTTCTCTCATACCGTTTCTTGTGAAGCTTGCTCAACGGAAGCAAGAGCGTCACCGAATGGATCACCACCAGGTGCAGCCACTGTATCTCCATAATTGCCTCCCACAACATCACCTTCATCAGCTGAAATTTTAAAAAAAACTAATCAGAAATATCGGCAAATATGGCAAAGAGAAAATCCAATAAAGTTCTGTTTATTTTTGTTGTTGTGTTAATCAAACAATCAGAATTTATATAGCGCCCCTTCAAGGTACCTACTCAGAGGCGCTCCCGGCCGAGGTCAATCGAAAAAACCAGTTAACGGAAGTCTTCACCTGCTTGCCACACATTCACAAACAATTGCCACTATGCCGTGACTTTGCATCCACCAGCCACACATCCATCCTTTCACTGAACATAACACCAAAGATGATTGATGGGCAGCAGAAAATGTTACCATTCACTCATTCATTACCACTAACAACCCAGAGCTGTCTGTCCTCTAAGTTTCAACTTGATTCAATGACTCTCGTCTGCACTAACTGAATGTGCGTATCATCAGGGGTTGATCCTTAATGCAGCCAACAAATCACTAACAAAGCAATTATTAATCGCCATAATTGATTTAATTCCCCCCCCCCAAATAATGGATTGGCATTTAAATCAAAATTAGCTGAAAGAGAAGACAAAAAGCAATTTTAGAATCAATTGACTCTTCTTTTAAATGAAATTAAACATACTTAACATAAAATAACATACTAATAGCAACCAAGCCATTACCTTCCATGTTTCCACTTGGCAATGTAGTGAGCTTATCTTGCAGACTCTCGAGTTCTGTGTTCGTCATTTGCACAATGTCCGACTATTACGAGAAAAAAATGTATAAACATCAGATTGTCAGCAAATTTTAAAACAGAAATATATCTATTCATCTATCTATCTATCTATCTATCTATCTATCTATCCATCCATCCATCCATCCATCCATCTATCTATCTATCTATCCATCTATCTATCCATCTATCTATGGTATTTATAAATCTCCCTTTCAAGATAAATATTCAGAGGCATCCTAGACCCATGTAAGCCAAAGAGGAGAAAGTTAGACAAGTCTCGTGGAAAGAAAACGCATGCCAAAGAGGAGACTTTTCCAAACAGAAGGATCCACAAAGTCTGTGAAAGTCCTATGTACAAAGTGGATGTCTTAACACGTTCACCGCCCAGTACGAGTTAACTCGTAATGAATCCAGTCATTTAACATGGCGTGTAGGCGGTGAACGTGTTAAGATTGACTAGACAAATAAAACACAACTGATCACAATCTCTTTGTAAGCTCAAGCAGAAATGCTCAAGGCTCTTTTAACGTGCAGTTGTACCCAAAATGTGCAGTTCTAAATGGATTTGTGCAGCTGTAGAAGCACTTCTGTGCAGTTAAAACTAGCAAAAAGGACATTGTCTTCCGATTGTAAGTAATTTACCATGGAGGATGGGTAAGGAAAGAAGGGGTTGTGCAGTTCTAAAAATTCCTTTAAAACAGCGCTGAAAACACTGATAATTAGCTAAAGACTTCGAAATGCAACGGTTGAAGTGCGAATATCTGACCATGGCTTCTAGAGTGGAAAGACTGAGATCTAAGGCGAGAGGTGAAGTGACGGCCAGTGACCCAATCCTCGTCGCCTCATCCTCCGTCATTTCATCGTTCAACATCGAGTCGTACAGACCAATCGTCTGTCCTATGTTCTTCTCCGCCTCCTCTAACTTGTTAATGTTGTATTCGGCCTGCAGCACAGAAGCACATTTCAATTAGCAAGTAGTTTATTATTATCATCATTATTACTATTGACTTTTTATATAGCGCACCTTCAAGGTAATCTACCAAAATCAACATAGGCTAAATAAGGCAGTTTTTAAGTGAGAAAGAAACAGTGGTGTGACGTCTAGGCACAAGACGGAGTGCAGCACATTAAGCACAAGGAATCAACTGATTTATTAAAGCAAAGTCATAATCTGGTCAAATCCAGATCAGTTTGTTAACCCTTTAATGCCGAGAGTGTAGTAAAATGTATGGGAAATCCTATACCATCCAGGTCCCGGCATTAAAGGGTTACGACAAGCAAACCTCAATCAAGCAGAAGAATAAATACGATGTCAGTTTCAAAGTCCTAAATCAACCTTAGATGATATATCTAATAAGATGATTTTTATAGCTCCACAGTAGCTCAGCTGAGGCCAAAGGATACTAGGGTGCTGTAGATGAATTCAAAAAGTCAATGGCAATCACATATGATTATTTAAAAAGATTTTCATCTGCGATTTAACTGCCTCTAAAGATGGCGCGTTCTTCACATTATAGTGAAGATTGTCATTCCATGCAGATAACAAAGTTAACAATGCAAACACAATCTCCTGATACCTTCTTGGTAATTATCTTCGAATGACTGTTGTGCTGAATTGTTACCTAGTTGATGTTGACTTGAGTGCCATAATTGTTACCTGGTTGATGTTGACTTGAGTGCCATAATTGTTACCTGGTTGATGTTGACTTGAGTGCCATAATTGTTACCTGGTTGATGTTGACTTGAGTGCCATAATTGTTACCTGGTTGATGTTGACTTGAGTGCCATAATTGTTACCTGGTTGATGTTGACTTGAGTGCCATAATTGTTACCTGGTTGATGTTGACTTGAGTGCCATAAACGAGTTTCGAGAGTTGAACGAGTCGGCTGTGACCTGTCTCGACCTTCAACTCCAACTCCAGTTCTCTCTGACGCAACTGGTTCAACTCATCACGTTTACTCCTCAGATTCTCTTCCAACACCTAACAACAACAAAATCAAAGTCGTCTTCTTGCAATGGAGGAGATCTGGAGTGCCAAGGTTGCTATGTACTTACAATGTCAATCAAAGTCATCGTCATCTGAATCCATTTCAACACTTATTTCACCCTTTGCCTTCCACGGAAAATCCTGAATAACTCAACTGCTTCAGCAATTAATTCCTTGATATGTAATAGTTTAAAATTTCTATATACCGAACATCTCTGCCATTGACTTGTAACAAATTCACACAGTGTGCATATTGATATTGAACAATTCCCTAAACTCAAACACTCCTCCACACAATTAGAATTTGGAAACTAAGTTTTAGTGTTCCTAATCTAACAATACTTCTCTCATGCGATATCCAATAACATCACTTCCATTTACTACACGTCTGAAGTTCTGCAATCTAACAACAGCAGTCGAAGGTATTCATAGCTTCAAAAACCATCATTTAAACCAGTTAGAGGATTCAAAAGATTTATCTATTTAATTATCATAATTTATTTAGTTATTTATAATTGGAGCCAGGTTCGTAGGGAGCTTCAGCAAGTCCTTTATTCACAATTGTTTGTGCACTTTGACGTGAAACTCTGATGCAGTGTCCGCGCTGTAGTTTGGAGCGCCTCTGAGGAGAAAGTGCTTGAATGGGTGCCATAGCAAATGGGAGAGAGAAAGATACACAAATAAACTATCACCAAAAGTCTTTCATATGTACTGAAGAAACTACAATAACAGAATAAGAGAAGTTATTATTCAACACACTTCAGCCGCATTGGTATAACCACATTTACCAGTCACATGAAGTAAACTTTCATCGTTAAAGCTCATAAAGTTATCAGCGACAAACCTTATCCATGCTGTCCTGATTGGTCAGCTGTTCTCGCAGATGAATGACCTGCACAAAATGACAAAAAAACAAACGAAATTCTGCAAGTCTTCAAATAATGTACGGCAATATTTTCACAAAATTATAATTTACTTAAAATGGTCATTTCGAGAAGAAGACCAAACAATTTTATATAAACATTTGGGTTTTAACCTTACTTCTTAGTAGAAGTTTTACTAAAGTTTCCCTCTAAGGGATATAATTATTTAATTTTTATATTTTTTCATTGTAACTGCAATTATAATTAATCTGATATTTATAAAGCACCACTTCAAGAATAAGAAGAAACTCATTCATGTTGCTTCCAACAAGAGCAAGAGTGAAATTGCAAAAATATGTTAGGTGCTTGAGCAGCAGCTCTTGAGAAACCAAATTACAACTGGTGAATCCAGCATAGGTAAAGCTTCCTGACTGAGCTGTATGCATATAATGTATGTAACGGCAGGAGAAGGCCCAGCTGAGGGAAGAGTGGCGACACTGGACAGCCGAACCTGCCTAGGGGCAGAGAACCAGAAGAAGAAGAACGGCAGTCAGGAGTCGATGGGCAGACCAACGATGAAGGGTGCTACGACCCAGGACTGAGGACATCGAAATGAGATGAAACAATAGCTATTGAGATGAAACAATAGCTATTGAGATGAAACAATAGACATTGAGATGAAACAATAGCTATTGAGATGAAACAATAGCCATTGAGATGAAACAATAGACATTGAGATGAAACAAAACCTGTTGTTGTTCCTCTTGAAGTCTGTCGTTATTTTCCTTCAGAACTTTTTCAAGGCCAACTCTCTACAGAAGACAGCAAAACAATTCAATGCAGACCATGATGCAGATGACGATCATTATTATTTTTATTTCATAAATTTCTTACACATGCTCAAGGTCAAACTGAAATGAGAATCTGAGGCTGGTGACTGGCACTATCAGATTGCGAGCAGTTGCGGAGTTTGCCATTCATAATGTTACTCGATTTATAATAACGGCATTTAAGTAAAGCACAAAAATGTCCAAGCAACACCAACACAACCGATTAAAACACAACAACACCATAATATAATATAACACCAAGGCAACCAATTAAAAGATAATAATATAATATAACACAAATGCAACCAATCAGCAGGTATCAACACCATACAGTTTAACAAACATGGTGTGTTGCCACAAAGTGGAACTGATATCGTCAATCTGCTTACTCTGCCATCCAATTCGTTTAATCGTTTCTGCGCTTCCGTCTTCTGTGTTTCCAGTTGTTTTACAGCAGCCAACACAGTTGCCAACTCTTGCTCCAGCTTCCCCATCTCTTCATTACACGACTCTATGTCACTCTCCACTTTCGCCTTCTCTTCATCAAGAACAAGCTTCTCACTAAACAACACAACACAGCATCAAATTTAACTCTTTCACAACAGAACACAGCATCAAAACTCAATTTAACTCTTTTACAACAGAACACAGCATCAAAACTCAATTTAACCCTTTCACAACAGAACACACCCTCAAAACTCAATTTAACCCTCTCACAACAGAACACAGCATCAAAACTCAATTTAACCCTTTCACAACAGAACACAGCATCAAAACTCAATTTAACCCTTTCACAACAGAACACAGCATCAAAACTCAATTTAACCCTTTCACAACAGAACACAGCATCAAAACTCAATTTAACCCTTTCACAACAGAACACAGCATCAAAACTCAATTTTTAACTCTTTCACAACAGAACACAGCATCAAAACTCAATTTTTAACTCTTTCACAACAGAACACACCATCAAAACTCAATTTAACCCTTTCACAACACAACACAGCATCAAAACTCAATTTAACTCTTTCACAACAGAACACAGCATCAAAACTCAATTTTTAACTCTTTCACAACAGAACACAGCATCAAAACTCAATTTAACTCTTTCACAACAGAACACACCATCAAAACTCAATTTAACCCTTTCACAACAGAACACAGCATCAAAACTCAATTTAACCCTTTCACAACAGAACACAGCATCAAAACTCAATTTTTAACTCTTTCACAACAGAACACACCATCATAACTCAATTTAACCCTTTCACAACAGAACACAGCATCAAAACTCAATTTAACCCTTTCACAACAGAACACAGCATCAAAACTCAATTTAACCCTTTCACACCAGCATCCATATAATTTTAATTCATGATACGATAGTCAAAACTGGAACGAAACTGTCTGAAATGTAAATATCCTTCGGCCATGTTGAATCACTGGAATGGTTTTAAACTGGAAATTGGCTCACAACAATGTTGTTAAACAAGTCATGGAATAAGGAAGTGATAATCAAACCGAGTGAAACAAATTTTATACAAAAAACTTGTTATTCTGAATCCCTAACTCCTCATCTTTTTTCAAGACACACGCTTCAAACTCACTAGTTTTTAATAGTCCTTTGCACTGGTTACTTGTACAACTGTCCTGCTTACAAAAAATATCTGGTATTAACTCCATATCTAATATCTAATACCATGTAGAATTTTTGTAGATAAAGACAAAATCCATTTTTGGAACAAACTCAAATGCTGTCAAATTGTGTGTCAATAGCAGAATCTGATAACAAATGCGAAAGATGTCACATGATCACCTCTTGAGCTTCTCTATCTCGTTGCCAAGTTGGTCAAGTTCCTTCATTCCAGGAGAAGTATAGTCGACAGACAGACCAGAAGGAACCGCTCCATCCTATTTAATCAAATACATGTATGCCACACACATACTATGAAAATATTACTCTTGTGACACAGGTAAAATTAACTAACAACCCCACTGCCATTACAAATTAAACCTGTCTTATTCTTAGCTTCACAGCTGATCATTAATTAACGGACATTAAAATAAAAGTTCAATAAAACTACTTAAATATTAGCATCAAACAAGTCATCTAAACAGCATTCTGGTGATAAATCCCTTTCCAATCAACGAATCACAACGTGGCATCTCTAGATTATGTGAGCGAGGCCTAACGAGTAACCAGTTACTTGTTCTGACAGGAGAAGATCGTGGAGGACATGCCCAGGGTCACTCAAGATAGAAGCAAAGAGGGATTCATCTGCCTTGCAACACAACATGCCAAAAGTAGGAGCACTAGTTTGCAAAAGCTCCTTAAATCTATTTCTGTTTAAAGCTGTCAAATTTGAAACAGACCAGCCACTATTAAAATTGATCATATAGATCTTCAAGCCCTTAACTGCCCTTGAGATGTCTGCCATCAATGCTAAAATTAGAAGGGACATCCAGGTATAGAAGTAGGAGGACTTGCCATAGTGTCCTTTCTAGATATCTACTCCGAGGCGCTAACAACTACAGCACGGACACTGAATCAGAATTTCATGCCAAAGTGCATGAGAAATTGCAGGTGAAGGAATTGCTCGGGGTCCCTACGAGGTGGCTTGAGCTGGATTCGAACCCGCAACCAATTTACCACACATACCCATACACCACTGCGCCCCACAACAGCAGTGGTAGCTGCATGGACTCCATTGATGAATAGCTAAGTCAAGGATTTTCCTAGTGGAGAGGAACAATAACTTACGACGAGGGATCTTCGTCTGACCGATTGTGGAATGAGTTCCGGTGGAAGTTTTGTCGGAGGATCGATTCCCTTCAACTTCTGCTGAATGAAATACATCGCCAACGCAAACTGATCGCGGTTGAGCTTTCCAATTCCACGCATGTCACAAAGACTCCTGATCAACGAAAAACAGTTCATTCTTTATTGTAAGATACTGCACAATGCACATGAAACATCTCAAACTAAACACTAATGCACAACATAGAAAACCAACAGGATCATTCACTCAATGGATTTATATAGCTCCTTCAAGAAACCTACCCCGAGGCGCTTTCAGCCAAGTTACAGCAAAAACGACTTGAGAGATTTATGGGAAAAAAATTATATGTCAATTTTAAAATCAGATTCAAATGAAACTTGCAATTCTAATAAATCATAAAAAATAACCAGTCATCATTTGAGTCGAATGAAAATGAAAAATCTACCATATATAACCTTCAAGAAACCTACCCAGGAGTGCTATAGCCCAGCCATGTCAAAAGAAAAAACACTTGAGAGATTTATGAAAGAAAAAATTATATATGTCAATTTTAAAATCAGATTCAAATGAAACTTGCAATTCTAATAAATCATAAAAAATAACCAGTCATCATTTGAGTCGAATGAAAATGAAAAATCTACCATATATAACCTTCAAGAAACCTACCCAGGAATGCTACAGCCCAGCCACGTCAAAAGAAAAAAGACTTGAGAGATTTATGAAAGATAATATGTCAATTTCAAAATCAGATCCGAATAAAACATGCAATTTAATTATAACTAACAACATGAAGAATAAGAATTTGCCTACCATATGTTAGCTAAAACCGACTGAGGTAAACCAGATTTAAGGAATATTCCTTTGATTTCCGTTCCACTGACGTAACCATCTTTGTCTGAATCTGTCTTGTTGAAAAGCTCTTCATATTGCGCTTTCGCCTGAGGTGACACGTACCACTCCGGCTTAGTTTTCGAACTCTGCATCACAAACAACAACAACACAATTTAATCATGATTTACAATCGAAATGAATAATCCTGACGTTGGGAATATTTCTGCACAGGCTGCAGTAACTGAACTGAGACATTATAGGTGCGCTAACAAAGCAGTTGAAACCTAAGAAATAACAAAATATTCCTAATGTGAATAAATGCACTGTTAATTAGGGTTATAAATAAACTACAAATTCCCCAACACATCGGACAGTTTGTTAGTCAGTGCAACATGAAAAAGCGAGTGATTTTTTTTGATGATCATGTTTTACATATTTAAATAAATTATGCTATCAATATATATTCTAGCTTAATCCTAAACACAATGGCCATAGCTTTATATATATCATAGACAGCTCAAACAAAGTAAGGATCTAAGAATTCAACAAAACTGTAACTTAATGCTCTTACAAATGTACTTCTATTACACGTCTTTAGACAAACGCAACATATCGACATGAAACTTTAACCCATCACACATCACATTTCCATGCTAGCATTGAGATTAACCCTTTCCCACCGGACCGGGTCACCCATGACCCAATTAACAGGATAGGTATCAAAACAATTCCGGCTGGAAAGGGTTAACTTTCCCCCCAAGCAATATCTGTGATGAAGATCAATTCCATCGGAAACCTACGTCCGTATTGTTGTTTGTCATGCTGGTGGATTTCACCAATGCAGCGGAAGTTGGAGAGGACGATGAATCTGAAGAAGATGTGAACCGCTTGCGCTTTGACGGTGGAACCAATTCAACCGGTAGAACTGATGGCACCGGCTGCTTCTGCAATGCTTTGTACACCAAGTGCATTGCCTGCAGACAATCATAAAAGACACAGAGAATGTAAACCATAAATTTCTATTCAATTTCTTCCATTAAAACTGATATAATTGAACATTGCATGCAATGGTTTTCAACATAAAAAAACTGCTTCTAGAACAGATATTATAATTGGTGGCTTTAGGGCTGTTTTTAAGGAATTTTTAGAACTGCACAACTCCTTTCCTTTCCCATCCTCCATTGTAAATTACTCCCAATCGGAGGAAAATGGCCTTTTTCAACAAGTTTTAACTGCACAGAAGTGCTTCTACAACTGCACAAATCCATTTATAACTGCACATTTTGTGTACAACTGCACGTTAAAAAAGCTCTGGGTGGCTTAGACATACGACGTTTGATTCATAACTTACAACTGCGAATTCCTCGCGGTCGAGATATCCATCGGAGTCGATGTCACTAAGATCCCAAACACGACCAAGAATATCAGTCGGCAGCTTCGAGTTGAGCAGAACCTGTGAAGCACAGAAAAAATTCTCCTTCCTCATTTAACACAAACACTTAATGTTGGGTTGTTACAGATACCGGTATTATGGGGGCAATAGGGAGATGCTTAGAGTGCTTTACTGTCAGTCGAAAAGTCAGGGCTAAAATCCCTGTCATGGCAGAAATTTACCAGTTAAAAATATCTGTCCCAAGCTATGATTAGTACAATGTAAGTAGAAGAATGAGATGACTGCCCAGTGCCCCCCACATACCAAGGCTAAGAAAATGATGTTCATAAATCTTCATTCTTATTTAGTGATAAGAATTTACAACATTTCACAAGCTAAGAAGTTTGGATGTGTTGTAGAATGATAAATTCAAGGTCTGAAAGTCCCACAAAAAGCGAATTAGCATGATCAAGGGGAATGGAAGCAAGAAAACAGGTCATGAAGGTTTGTGACATATTCATTGCCTTAGCCAACCTCATGTGTTTTATTGCCCTTATATGTTAAAAACAACAGTTACAAATGTTTTTTATGTGTAGTAAAAATGTAAGCAAACAGTCCAAAGTTACAGTGTCTTGACATCAGCAAAAAAACACAATGTCAATACAAACAATGATAATAGAAATTATGCTAAAAACAATGTGATTCAAAATGAATACTAACCGGTTTGACCTTGTCACCTTGTAGAAGACCGTTGATTGGACCCAAGCCGTTAAATATCTGATCATACTTTGCTTTCTCTTTCACCTGACAACAAAATCAAAGCAAATAAAATCACAAGCCAAACACTAATAGCCTTGTGCAAATCCAAATCAAATGAACGACAATGATTATATGTAGATCTTAATCAAATGATTAACAAAAAGACAAATGCAACGATGAAATGAATCACAAAATGATAGTATATTTTAAGAAACAGAATATCAGATGTTTTACCTAAATGAGACGTCACGACTAAGAAACTGGAAACAAAAGAAAACAAAATCCCAACAATCAGCTGAAAAACAAAAATTAGACAAATTAAATAAACTCAATCAATAGCAACAAAAAAGACAAGTGACCCAAATAAACTTCTAAAACATAGGATAACAAAGCAAAAAACAGAAATCATCAAATTTATCGCAATGAAATTTCTCTTAAGTTATCTGATCACCCCTTCTTTGTTTTTTGCTTTGTCCAGTTAAACTTTCTACCCAATAAAAACAAGAAGCAATAAATAACAAAATTATATTGATTCTAATAAACTGAGTAACAATTAAAGCACATCACCTAAGCACCAAACCTAATTATCCCTATCTATTGCAGCACCAATAGGCATTAAAGCAAAATACCGAAAACACATGAAATACGATTTATAGAAATCAAATTTGCTTGTCCTGCTTTCAGCAAAACCTCCTACCAGAATGGCCCATGGTGGACCTGTAGAGTTGGTGGTTGTTGGTGCAGCTGGACTTCCCGATGTACCCTGTCACGCAAACACAAGTTCTACATAATTTAAAAACAGTTTCGTAATTGTCATAGCAGAATGAAAAGCAATGTATTATACTATATACTAGTATATAGCTGGCCCAATACACAACAGCGGCAACTAACGGTGGCTGGCTTGATATTATGAATGAGGCAGGACAGGACTAATGCAGGCAAGTGAACCTACCATAGATCTGCAAATGCATCATAATAAGTGATGAAGGTAACAGACTGACTACGCTCACTAGCATCATGACTAGTTGACTACCATCAATTAAATTATGGTAATTGCATCCTACTTGCTCTACGTAATGGAAAGCCAGCTGTACCTATAGCCAGAGTTAAGCTACTGTACCTATAGCCAGAGTTAAGCTGCTGTATGGCTAGAGGTGACAACTACTTACTTCTAGTGTCCTAAGGCCGTCTGCTATTGGTTCCTGAATTTTAATATGTACGGTAATACCTACAAATTCATTCATTCAATTATTTATATGTAGCGCCTCCTCAAGGAAACTGCTCAGAGGTGCTCCCGACTCCAGCACGGCCCCAAAACGTTTCCAGGTGCTCATACACATGGCAGAGCAACATTCATATAACATACAACAATTAGCAGTTCAACATGATTGCCCGCACTAGCAATCACTTTTTAAACATTTTATAGATCTGTAGTTCTCAACTCTACTCTAAGTTACCTATTAGTCTCCGTAATGAACTTCTTTGTCTTTCTTTGCCCCTTCTCCGCAAGCATTTGAAAACCATTCTCTCTGATTGTGCTTTGGTGTCAGGTCGGGAGCGCCTCTGAGGAGTTCTCTTGAAGGGGCGCTATATAAATGTCACCTGGTCACCTGGTGCCGTCAGCTACTGGAGCTCTGGCGAAAGCCCTGGTGCATCTTCTCCAGTTGATCCTCTCCCTAGTCGCCTCTCTTAGTTCCTCCAGTCTCATGCCAGACTTTTCCTGTACTTCATCCAACCATTTCTTCCTTGGTCTTCCGCATCTTCTCCGTCCCTCACCGCATGCCGTCATCAGCTCCTTTTCCAAACCGTTAGATCTCATCACATGGCCGAAGTAGCTCAATTTCCTCCAAGTTGCTGTTTGCTGCAGTGTCTCCTCCCTCTCTAATCCGAGCTCCTCGCGCACCGATTCGTTAGTTCTCTTCTCCGTCCATGAAATCCTTAGCATCTTTCTCCAAATCCACATCTCACACGCGTTGATTTTCTTTTCCATATCTCGTGTCTTTGTCCATGTCTCGCATCCATATAGGACGACTGGGAAGATCAGTGCTCTTACCAGTCTTTTCTTTGTTTCCCTGCTCACGTATTTGTCCTTCCAAATCTTTTCCAGACCGTTCATTGCCGTTTTCCCCATTGTTACCCTCCTCCTTATTTCCATATCACTTCTTCCCTCCTTCTCTATCATAGATCCCAGGAATGTGAAGCTCGATACTACCTCTATCGTTTCTCCATCCACCTCAAAGTTTTTCCATGTTGCAGTTGTCATAACCTTTGTTTTCTTTACATTGAAGTATAGTCCCGCCTTTTCGCTTTCCTTCCTGACTCTTCTTATTAACTCGACTAGGTCGTCCCTCTTACCCGCCAATAATGTCGTATCATCGGCGTACCTCAGATTATTCAGTATTTTCCCCGCTATCCTTACCCCTTCTGTTGCCTCCTCCAATCCAGCCCTCCTCATAATTCTCTCGGCATACAGATTGAACAGGAAAGGGGACAAAATGCACCCCTGCCTCACTCCTTTCCTTATTTTAAATTTCTCTGTGTCACCATATTCAGTTCTTATTACCGCTTCTTGATCCACATAGAGGCCCTTTAGTAGTTTAACCAAATGCTTCGGAATTCCCATCTCAACTAGTGTCCGCCACAGTAGTGTATGGTCTATGCAATCAAACGCCTTGCTGTAGTCTATAAAACACATATGCACCTGTTGCCCGTATTCCCTCTGTCTCTCCATAATCCACCTTATATTGGCGATGTGATCGCGCGTTCCTCGCGCCTTCCTAAATCCCGCTTGATTGGTTGGTAATTCCCTTTCAATTGTCTTCTCCATTCTTTTGTGGATTATTTTGAGAAGTATTTTGCTCGTGTGCGATATCATCGCTATCGTTCGATAATTTCCACACTCTCTCGCGTCTCCTTTCTTGAATATTGGTATGAACACGGACCTTTTCCAGTCCTCCGGCCACTGCCCAGTTCTCCAGATTTGATTGCATAGTTTTGTAATAGTTCTCACCACTGCTTCATCTCCCGCCTTTACCAGTTCTATAGGTATTCCATCATGTCCTGGCGCTTTGTTGTCCTTGAGCTGTTTTATCGCCCACTCCACCTCTACCTCCAATATCTCTGGTTCGTTTTCGACTTCCTCTATTTTGATGTTTTCCTTCTCGACACATTCATCTTCCATGTACAACTCTTCCGTATACTCTCTCCACCTTTCCTTTATCTCCTCCTCATCTCCTATTATCTTCCCATCCTTCGTCTTGAGTGAACCCATTCTAGGGCCTGCTGTCTTCGTTATTTCCTTCATCTTTGCGAACAGTTCTTTAGTCCTTCCTTTCTTTCCTTCTTCCTCCAGCTCCCTACACATTTCCTTTAGATGGTTTTCTTTATCCTCCCTTGCCTTCCTTTGGAAGGTCTTATTCAAGGTTTTTACCCTATCCCTGTTCCCTTCCTTCTTTGCTTCTCTCCTTTCTATTGCCACCTCAATGGTCTCTTTGGATAGCCATGGGGTAGTTTTCCTTGACGTTTTCTTTGGTACATGTTTCTCCGCAGTCTCCTGGATCGCAGTTTTCATCTTTGTCCATAACGTGTTCGTATCCTGCTCTTCCATTGTATCGTCTGTCTCTAAGATCTCAAACCTATTCTTTATCTCTACTCTGTATTCTGGTGTTATGCCTTTGCAATCAAAACTGGTCAGTCTTTTATCTCTCTTCATCTTCTTCAACTTTAGCTGCAATGTAGCCACTAATAGCTCGTGGTCTGTTCCGCAATCCGCCCCCGGTCTTGTTCTTACGTCTTTTATTGTGCTCTTCCATCTTTTGTTCACCACCACGTAGTCGATCTGATTCCTGTGTTTTCCATCCGGTGTCGTCCATGTATAAAGTCTTCTTTTCGGTTGTTCGAACCATGTGTTCATTATTCTTAGCTCATTGGAAGCACAGAACTCCACCATTCTCTCCCCTGCCTCATTCCGTACACCCAGTCCGTACTTACCCACGACTTCATCCTTTCCATTTCTGTCCTCACCAACTTTCGCATTGAAGTCACCCATAATCACCAGTATGTCTCCTCTCGGTGTTGTGTCAATTGTTCCTTGCAGGTCCAAGTAGAAAGCTTCCTGCTCCTCCTCCGTCGCCATCGTTGTAGGGGCATATACTTGTATGATTGTTGTGTTGATCTTTCCACCACGAAATCTTACACTCAGTACTCTGTCACTCACTGTATTATAACCCATTATCGCATCAGCGCTCGTTCTATCGCACATGATTGCTACTCCGTTTCTTCTCCTCTCATCCTGCCCAGACATTACTATCTTAAAACCGTTCCAACTAAAATGTCCTTTTCCCTTCCATTTTGTCTCACATAATCCCAGTATCGCTATATCCATCCTTCCCATCTCTTTTTGGATGATGTCCATCTTCCCACTCTGCATGCTTCTGACGTTCCATGATCCGACTTTCATGGCTTTTTTACAGCTCATGTCAAGTCTTTGCTTCCTGGTCATATCCGCCGCTGGACGTCCTTTCGGCTTTGGTCCTGTGGCTTCATTAGAACCTGAATCTCCCGACTCGACACTGTGCTCATCCCCAGTAGCCATTAAGTCACCCTCAGGCCTGAGGGTCTCACCTTTGGTGACTATCGTTGATTCACTCTTTAGATACACCATGACTATTTTCTTGGCAGAAGATAAGGGGTGGTTTGCCATTGCCTTCCCCCCGTTTGCCATCCGTGCCCGTTCGTTCACCCTTCCATACGGAAAGGTTACTAACAGGTCGCACCACGAGAAGGTGGGCACGGTGGACTTTGGTTCGCCAGCCCAGGTCGGTTCCGAGTCTACGCTCCAATTGGAGTCGTCGGTCGGGTCTCCTCCCCGCTTTACTCAATTGAATGAGTGACTGACAAACCTTTGCGAAAATGTACAATAACAATTACTGCACAGCTGGAGTAGAAACTGACCATGTCAGGAAGTGGAACAGGTAATCCAATGTTCATGAGACTCGCTTCTTTACCGTTCTGAACAACTGCGATCAACTTGAGAGCGACAAAGAAACCTTGCTTGTCAAGAAAACCCTTGCCTGATGGATCAGCAAGATCCCATATCTATAACAAAATAATATTTTTTAAATAATATTTTAAAAAATAATTATAAATGCCATGCACATAGTTCTATTATATGCTACGTAGCATTAAGTGCATTTTAACATGAAACTTTTGGAAAGGTCTCATAGATGATAGTGATCAATTACATTGTTAAACATTGGACTACATATATACCAATGGCAACATATACCATTGGCAACATATACGACTGGCAACATATACGACTGGCAACATATACGACTGGCAACATATACGACTGGCAACATATACGACTGGCAACATATACGATTGGCAACATATACGATTGGCAACATATACCATTAGCAACATATATGAATGGCAACATATACCATTGGCAACATATACGACTGGCAACATATACGACTGGCAACATATACGATTGGCAACATATACCATTAGCAACATATACGACTGGCAACATATACGATTGGCAACATATACCATTGGCAACATATACGACTGGCAACATATACGACTGGCAACATATACGATTGGCAACATATACCATTAGCAACATATATGAATGGCAACATATACCATTGGCCTTGATAATACTGCATCATATTGCAATCGCAAGATTAAAAAAATTACGGACTGTGCCAACAATTTCAGCACTGAGCTAGCAAAAGTGTTCAATACAATTATTACACAATTATCTTTATTATAAAAAATCAAATAAAATTATAATAAAATAATCTTCACCTGTTTTAGTACGGACTCCTTGAGACCGGACTGCTTAAGAAAAGTGACCGCTTGAGCCGCACCCACCGAACCTTTTCCTCGAACATCTGCCTGTCATATATACAATGAGAAATTATCAACGATGCAGTCTACAGGTGTCTCACGACCAACGTTAAAATGTCAAGCAAGTCATTTAAGAGCAGAACTTTTAAATGCCACTGAAGACATTAAATCGATGTAAACAACCTTAAAGACATCCTTGTGCACAGTCGTTGGTAGCTGTTGTATATATTCACTTATTGACTATTCTAAATGTCAAACTGCATCCACGTACAGGTTGTGGGGCATGGTGGTGTAGTGGGATGCTCATTGCCTTGCATGGTTGCAGGTTCGAATCCACCTCAAGCCAGGTCTTCACTTGCAATTGCTCAGCGCTTCAGCATAAAACTCCCAATTCAGTGTCCACTGAAACTCCGATTTAGTGTCAGCGCTGTAGTCGGGAGCACTTCTGAGTAGAAATTTTGAAGGGGCACTATAACAAGTGCACATACATACAGGCCATATGAAATAAGAAGTTTGAAAACTCTTTCTTAAATAAAACACACTCTATCTTTGAAACCCTGACAAGAACATCTTGTGTCACCAATTGAAGTCTTATGCAGAAGACACACTGTAATTTGTAATTCAAAATTTATATTTGTTTGTATGTGCACTTGTTATAGCGCCCCTTCAAGCTCTCTGTACTCAGAGGCACTCCCGATGCAGAGCGGACACTGCATCGGAGTTTCACGCCGAAGCGCTGAGCAATTGTAAGTGATGGACTTGCCCAAGGTCCTTACGCGGCGAGGTGGATTCGAACCTCGAACCTTCCGGCTCCAAGGCAACGACGCCACCACTAGACCACAGCGCCCGCTATATAGCGCCACTTCCAAACTGACACAATGAAGTCACGATTGAACGATCTTCGCTCTTCAAGCACTTTATATGGAAAAGAGGGAAAGAGATGAGATCTACGGAGGATTCCATGCACAGTTGGTAGAATGCGACTTATTCCGGCAGGATTGGCCAAACACAGCAAAACTTCTATAGATGATGAAAAGTAGAAGAGCTCATGGGTGGCCTCTGTAAAAGCAGTAAATGGAGTGATCCGTAACCCAGAGCAGCATTACCTAATATCAGCAAAATGGCAATAGTTTATTCAAAAAATCTGTTAACAAAATACGGTTCCAACATTACAGAAGCGCCCAGAATCACTTACCTGAACAATAGTACGTATGTGCAATGGTTAAATTTGAAGAACATGCAACCAACAATCATTTACAAACTTTCTATTAATAAGCAATAACCTACCTTTTTGAAAAGAGCTTCATAAGCAAACATGTGTGGACCAACCACCTAAATCGAAAGAACAATAGACAGAGGTAATAAACAATGCTCAGCAAAATTCAATTTGAAAAACAGCATTGACTGTATTATCTCAATATTCATGCTAGCTATAGAAAAGTGTATTAGAATAGGAGTCTCTGACCAGTATAATTACTTTTTTTTATTTGACCACAGTTTGGCATTGATGGGCAAAGTGTCTTCTAGGAATCACACCAGACAAAAAGAAAGTGAGAGTCTTACCACCAGACATTAAATATTGTAAAGGTCCAGGTTAGAATAAAATGTGCATCTGGGTGTACCATGTTAGATTTTAGAATTATTGACCTCACTCCAATGGACTCATGTCATGTTGTCAGTGTTGTCACATTAATACTTTTCAGTAGAAGGCATTATGACAGGACAGCAAATGGAAAATAATTATTTCTACAGAAAAAGAAATGCTTCATGCCGTTGTGTTACCTCCGTCATTCTGACTGCACCTGATGAGCAGCATATCCATATGCCAATGGTTTCCTACATATTAAGTTATGCTTAATATGGCACTTTTACTGTGGCACATGGCAGTTTATCGTGTGAATTAGTCACATATCTTATCAACATCTCCAATCTTCGTTCTGCTGACCGCCTCGATCTACATGAACCTCGGTCAAGCATCTCGTCAATGCAGCATCGGGCTTCTGGTATTCCTCAATGCGGAATGACCTTCCCCTTGCAGTTCGTAGTAGGATTCTGGTGGCAATTCACCTGCATCTCTTTGCTGCTTGTGTGCACGAGCCTGTCACGCTGAGAGCACTTCTAAATTGCTCTGAGAAGCGCTTTACAAATTCCATTATTAGATTAATCTAATCTGCTACGAACTTCTATGGCGCTAGCCGGCGCGCCATACTGCTTAAGGCACCAAACGATGGTCGCCGTTAATCAAAATCATTAAGCAAGTCAAATACCAGGATTAGCTAGATCGAAAGTCAGAAAGAGAGTACTATACGAGGCGGAAACAGTCCACGGCGAAATAATTAGTCTGGACAGTAAAAGACGATTTTAAGGTGAGTGCTGAAGGCCAGAAAATATAACCCATAATACCAATCGCAGTCAAATAAACTTAGATAATGCGAAAACAGAAATTCTTAGATAATTTAAGATCCTGTCAATGATATCTATTTCCAAACCAGCAATTCGCCAAAAGAACAGTGCTTTGAAACAAAAGAGAGAAATAATATAAACAAAATCTTACGATCGACATTGGCGGAAACGTCGCCATCTTGGATGTGGCAAGAACTGCTGCCAGCGAAATGGTCGATGATTGGAAACAACTGATTGGAAAGAATAAAAGTCAATCGCATTCGGTCAGATACGATGTGAACTGTTGTTACTAAAAACCTACTGTATCTGCATCGCTAAAATAGGAAACGCCAGTAAAACCATCTTACAGTTTAGTTTTACGACACGCATGTCACACCACGAAATGTTTTTCTTTGAGATAGACGCTTTTGTTTCAATTGTTTGCAATTTCACTATGAATAGGAAACTCTGCTTCTGCGCTATCGACCTACGCGTGGACAGTGAAATCTTTGCTGAAACTATTGACTTGCGACCTGACCCGTGCACGATTGTCCATATCTTGAAGACAGCATCCTTCTAAGTTGCTCCGAATTCGAGACATCCATTCATTTAGGCCTAATTGGCTCAGCGGGTCTTGCCCCGAAATATTCGCGGGTGGTTATAGTCGATCAGAAGTACTAGAACTGCTACGGCTCAGTACGTCTCGATCCTTTGCCTCAATAATTGGTCAATTTGAAATGCATGCGCTATCTCCCATTAGCCTAGCTGTTCCACTCTGTCTTGCAGTCGTCTCAAAACTGCTTCTTCTGCCTTGTGCACTGGGAGCGCCTCTGAACGATTCACCTATAGGAGGCGCTTTAAAAATTGTTTAATAAAAGCAATAAAATTAATTGCGAATCAACGACAATACTGATGACGTAATTGTTATAAACACGCAATCTCAATAAATTTACTCCGATTACGTCACGATTAATTGTTGACATGGTAACAGTAACTGTTGAGGCTCATAAAAATGTTGGAAAATATACCTCCATGTAGGTTAATGGCGAGATATTTCGAAGAGAAACTTATCGAAATTCGTCGATCAGAAGAAACACAACTACAAAGTTCGATTAAAAGAACTTTGACTTGTTGTGCATCATCTCATTAAAAAATCGACGCGAACAGCGGAAAACCATCGATCGAAACGTCGATGAGAAGAAAAGAAAATTCAAAGACAGAACTCAACCGGTGAGACTTACTTTTATATGATCCACGTTAATTATTGTCATTTTAATTTTTAAACGGAAGATCATCGACGGTTTTGACCATCAAAAAGAATTTAACTTTAGAGGAGTCAGTAGGAGACTATAGGCCCCTGTAGGCCTACTAACTTTAGGTTTAGGCCAATGGTGATGATCGCTATTCCAATGCGCCATCTTCCAAGTGCAAACCGATTGCGATCGAAGTGCATCGAATAATATGCTTCCGTATAATTATTATTTATACTGGACGCTTTCTCATAATTTCACGTTGCGGGAGAGAGATGCAGAATTGCAAGTGCAACTGGATTTGGCAACATTGGCTGCTTCCTCCTGCAGCGCTCAGTGGCGGATCCAGAACTCTTCCAGAGGGGGAGCCAAAAATCTTAGATCTTGGGATGGGACAGGTGGAAAAAATTCCGAAATTTCGTTGTTGGTCGAAAATAAATAGTCATCAGTCTTTGGCTGAGGAGAAAAAAGGAAAAGTTCTTTTCATCCGCCAAAAAAGTTGATGACCTTTTTTTGCTTGAAAACCGAAACGTGGGGGGGGCCACGTTCCATGCGATTTTCCAAATAGGGGGGGGGGCAATATGCTATTACACCCATATGCGTATTGCTAATTTCACACCAAATGGGGGGTCACGTCCCATGGCAGTTTTAAATGGAAGGCCATGGCCGGATTGGCCCTCCTGGATCCGCCTCTGGCAGCTCTGCAGATGTTGAGTCAAATCCCGTTTTTTAGTCTGCAATGCATCCGCAGGACGCCTTGCGGTGCGGTCCATGTTAAGCTGCAAAGTTGGTTTCATTCTAAAGTCTAAACTATATTCATGTTGATGCATTTTAGGGCAAAAAATTCAATATGAGATTACTTCCGTGCGGATTATTAAAAAATCTTTAGCTCATAATTATGGATCTATGCAGGAGTCGAAACCCTGGCGTTCTCCGCTAGGTCCTTCGTTAGGCTACTAAAACTTATATTTTGAAACATTTTTAATCCATGATGACATCAGCGATGATCGTCGATCGTCCTCTGATCACAGTTGGTTCAGCATCGAGATCGTCAGTCAGTTGCTGTGTCCACAGTGTCCGGGTTCGAGCCTTGCTGACAGTTTGTTTTGTAGTATGCTACTAGTCTCTGCTTGCTGCAGGTGAACGACTGCAGATGAGAGCGCGGCCAGTAGATTAACTAGTCTAGATTTGTTATTATAGGAAGCTTTATATAGCGCTTCTTCGAGGTTCGCCCCGGCATCATACCATCAACCATGGCCACATCGAACAGTTTTTGAGATTCTTGAAGAACAGAGTGGAGTAGCCTCGGTACCAGCATTAGGCCTAAACGTACCATTGTGGGGCGCGGTGGTGTAGTGGGTTAGTTCAAACGTTGCCTTGCATCCGGAGGGACTCAGAGGAGGGTTGCATGTTCGAATCCACCTCAAGCCGCCATGTAGGGACGTTGAGCATTGAGCAAGTCCTTCACTCGCAATTGCTCGGGTGTTTCGGCGTGAAACTGATGCAGTGTCCGCGCTGTAGTCGGGAGCGCCTCTGAGTAGTCAGCGTGAAGTGGCGCTATAGATAGGCCTATCGAGAGATAAATAAACAAATAGCCTATAGCATATAAACCCGCCAAATCTCTGATGAAAATATATAGACCATAGAACCAGTAGATAAATGTGTATTAGGTCTATAGGGCCTATGGTGCTATCGATGCCGTAGCTATATGATAGCCTATATCCGCCTGCATTTTGCCTAGGCTGCTGCTGCCGCCGCTTCGGCCGTTAGAGTTGGTTTGGATGATGAGGTGGAGTTCGATAGGAGAAGAGTTGCAACTCATCGGCAGAACTACGAGTATATAGTCTAGCATCGACAACACTTGAAGAGAAGTCGTGTATTATACCATGTAAGATACACAGAAAGCGGTAGGACATAATTATTAAGTGTCTACTTTCGCCGCACCCTGCCAGATAAAGTCGAGTAGACTAATTGTTCATTTGATCGCTAGGGTGCGTCGTCGAATTATTTGTTGTTAATAGCTGCAGCGTCTCTGAAGTTAGTATCGGCGTCTGCGGTCGGCGGGAGCTAAAGAAAAGCGGACGATGTAAATTTATATCATGTAATGGATCAGTCATTTTTATTAAGTAAGCTGGAAGAGGATTTTAAAAAGTGTCTGGATCTGGTTTGGAAAATGTTTACGATGATTTTTAGTTGCTTTGCGTTTGTTTGGTTGTGAATGATCTGAGATAGGCATATACCAGAGTGTATATCATACTAGTAGTCTAGTACTACCAGTCAAAGTCTATGGCCTAGGTCTTACCGAGGACTGCTGTAGTGTCTTGGATGACGGGGTGCATTTGTAGGATAAACGGTTGTGTGCGACATTCATCGGCGACTGAGTGACTGGCTGACTGACTTACTTACTTACTTACTTACTTGACTGAGACTGACATTTCGATTTAATACTTTCTCACTGACCAAGTATAGCGACCAACCGTTATATCCCAAACAACGATGTTGGAAGTGGAACTTACCTGACTGAATATTCGGATTATATTCCAGATCTGATGCTGCTCATAGGCCAAATATTTTTATGGCGTTGCTATCGCTCCTGATAGCATTGTCATTTATAGGGTCAACAAATTCTGTAATAGTGTAGTGAATTAAGTGCTCTGCAGGGCTTAAAGTGTGGCAGGACGGTCATGGACGGCATCCTGGCACTTACTTTCAAATCTTTATGCCGTCCTGTCACTTATTTGGCAAGCACACCTGAAAATGTATGGGGCGTTCTGGCACTTCTTTTGGAAAGATAAGGGGCGTCCTGGCACTTCTTTTTTACACTTTTAGCACTGGTGCTCTGTAACAAATTCCCAGACACAGCCTTGCAGCTTAGGTATTAAGGACTGTGTTCCCATCATTTAGCATGTAAATAAGTCTGCATTCTTTGGAATGTGCATAACTTTAATGGGTTACCCCTTAGGGAGTCAAACAGTTCAACACCCTGGCTTTCATACTGTGAGACTCATGCGAGTTGATACTTTGTACCATAGTACTGCTGTCTGCAATGATTAAGGTGATTTTAAAGCTGGTTGTATGTGAAATTTTTGATCTGTTATTGCTGCAGTGACATTTGTTTCTATTCAAAAGTTTTCTCGTAATCTTATGGTTATCGTACATTTCATGTTTTTTTTAACAAAACATCTCACGATGCTAATACAATTGTTTATTATTATATTATATTATATTATATTATATTATATTGTTGTTGTAGATAGTTGTTAGCTTTTCAACCCTTTGAAAACTTGTATGGGCAGTTATAAAGAATTTTTGCTGTTAAGTTACTCTGTGGCTGTGTGAAAGATTTTTACTTGCCTTTGTTAATTCTTCCTTGTCTAGTTAAGTATCTCATTAGGGGCCGTCCATAAAGTATGTCACGCTCCAGGGGGGGGGGAGGGGTCCGAGAAAGTGTGACAGTTTGTGACAGGGGGGAGGGGGGGTCAGGCCATGTGTGACGTCACACATTTTTTTTTTTTAATGATGTGTATTATATAATTGTCTTGTTTAATTTTTGCAATTTTTGTTTTCAAATTCAATCTACATTGAGTTACTGCTTCAATGAATAACTGTGACAACTGTTTGCAATTAACTATTCTACTATTAAAGTCATTTTAATAATGTGATAGTACTTTTAAGTGGAAACTTTACAGTTTAATAGTGAAGTGTGTTTTAGATTAAATTTGAATAAGGTGTTAATTACAAAAAAATCGAAAGTGCGACGTACTTTAGGGGGGGGGGGGGTTCGAGAAAGTGTGACATACTTTAGGGGGGGGGGGGTCCGAGAAAGTGTGACAGTTTGTGACAGGGGGGAGGGGGGGGTCAAAAATGGTCAAAAATAGCGTGACATACTTTATGGACGGCCCCTTATGTGAAAATACTATGGAACGCCAACACATTGAACCATTAAAATGCGAGGTCCCATGCAGTGCTGAAAATTTAGTTAATTATTAATAATAATAATTGTTACCTCTGTTGCGGAGTATCCTGGTGGACATAATTATTATTACTTATGTTATTTTGTGTGAATTTTCCATCTTTAACTCTGAAATTGGGCATAATAGACTTCACAGAAATAGCTATTGACTTAATAGAAATAGTTGTAGCTTGATAGAAATAGTAATTGACTTAATAGAAATTGTAGTAGCTGATAAAACAGTAACAGACTTACCGGTAATAGAAATAAAAGACTGAAGTACGGTAACGGTATCTAATATCTATCTCAACCATAGTTGTTTAAAACGTTTTTTTCGTTTTTTATTCGCTCCCAAAAAACCTCGTTTTTTTCGTTTTTTATTTTTCCCATCGTTTTATTCCGTTTTTTTATTTTTTATATAACGCTATTTATTTATTTTCTGTCTCTTATTATTTTCCTTAATTTTATTTTTCCTGATATTCCTTACGTTTTCAGCCCAATCTCTCGGTTTCAGATAACTAATGTCATTATTTAATCGTTTAACGTCATCATTTAAGAGATACATGTAGAAAGTAAACAAGGGTTTTATGTCTAAAATGCAGTTTAAGATGTAAAAAGTCAAATTATTTTCCGTTTCCGTTTTTTTGTCGTTTTTTTCCGTTTTTTTTATTTTTTCGAATAAAACGACGTTTTTTCCCGTTTTTTTATTCCGTTTCCATCGTTTTTTTACATCTATGATCTCAACTGAGCTGATCAGTTTTAAGTTTGAGGACAGCCATACCAATTGCTGATGGTGCAAAATATATGGAACGTTACTATGGTAAACTAATTTAATATGTTAAACACTTTAACTACTTGTTTTCATTGGTCAAGTTGACAAACTTTGGCAATATCTATGTCATCATGACACCAGCAGCAGTTAGGAAATTAATGATTGCTTTAATGCTATAGTTTAATTGAATGTTTTGATGAGTGACTTTCTGTGGACTGTGGTCCTCTGTGGTGGCTGAGTTGTTTGGCATCTCAATCATTACACCACATGTACTTGAAATGCACACATGTGATCAGTCCCTACAGAAAACACACACATGCAGATTGGCTGCAGCCCTGGACTTCCCTGCTCTCTTCCATCAGTCTTTGATTATAATGATAAGAAGCAGTTACTCAGGTGATGAAGTGTTCGTCTTTCCCTATGGAGGCCATGAGTTATGTAACATTCTTTCCACAGGTGTAGTAATGTATATATATTGTATTTATGTATATTATATGTATATAATATATATATATATATATATATATATGTAGTAATGTGCAGACAGAAGAGATGTCTCTTTTGTGATTAATTTGCAGTCAGTCGCTCCACCTTGTGTCCAATCTGTCTCCATGGAGACCGTCCTATATTATAATTATCCTTCCTGCTAATTGTTTCTATAGCACTATGATGTCTTTCATCTCATCACATAATATGTCTCTGGTAATTACTTGTAAACTGCTGACGTGTCCTTCATAACCACGAGATCTATGTTGTTGTCGTCTGAGAACAGTTTGCAATTTATGATTGACTATTATTCATTCATTCATTCGATTAATTCATTTATTCATTCGATTAATTCATTTATTCATTCAGTTATTCATTCATTCATTTCATTAATTTATTCATTCGTTTATTCTTTCAATCATTCATTCATTCATTCATTTCAATCATTCATTCATTCTATGGTCTTCTATTGCTCCTCTTCATCCACCGTTTTGTGTTAATCAGCAGAATAATAATAATAATGGCTGAGAACTTTAGCATTGATACAGTGAAGATGAGTGGTTTCTTTATAGAAATTACTTCTGAAGGTCACAAGGACATTTCTAAAATGGTCGCAAAATCTTAAGTTTTCACGAATTTCTTCATATATAACCATGGTATCTGTGTATTTAAATGTATACAGTTTTCACATCAGCTGCATCTGCTGTATTGCAGAGCTGTCTTTTTCCAACATGACCTTGCATCTTTCAACATTTCTCAACCAGTCTGTGGTCAACTTAGAATTGAAACCTCGGCTCTTCACCTCGAACCGAATCTGATCTTACCAGTAGGCTGTAGTAATATAGTGCTTCTGAGTGGCTATCTTGAAGGGGCACTGTAAAAAAATTTGAAATGAATGAATGAATGCATGAATTGTGACTGAATGCATGAATTGTGACTGAATGCATGTGAATAATCTGATTCCCACGACTTGGTATTCATTGAATGACATTGTTGACAAATACCTCTGATTAACCTCTGCTTAGTTTGTATGGAAACGGCAGAACTCTCAACCTTCTTATTACAATATGTTAATTTAATTAATTGTACTTTGTAAGGATTGACTTCTGTAGCGCCTGATGCACAAGTCATCAATCGATGGCTCTCGACTTAACCAAGCTTAGTCATGTCAGAAAGGCTGTCCGCAGAAACGGAGAGGCTTGTATCAGCGCCTATGTGGTTGGTAAGGCCTTCGGAAAAGTGAAGTTTTATAGTTGAGACCGAAATGATACGAGAGATCCGGTTGAACGAACAGATGCAGGAAGAGAGATCAGAAATTTTTCATCCAAAACCAATGAAGCTCATCGTTGTCTTTGGTTGTACAATCAGAGAAAAACAATCAGAGAAAACAATCAGAGAAAAACAATCAAAGAAAAACAATCAGAGAAAACAATCAGAGAAAAACAATCAGAGAAAAACAATCAGAGAAAAACAATCAGAGAAATACAATCAGAGAAAAACGATCAGGAAAAACAATCAGAGAAAAACAATCAGAGAAAACAATCAGAGAAAACAATCAGAGAAAAAAAATCAGAGAAAAACAATCAGAGAAAACAATCAGAGAAAAACAGTAAGACAAAAACAATCAGAGGAAACAATCAGAGGAAAACAATAAGAGAAAAACAATCAGAGAAAAACAATCAGAGGAAAACAATAAGAGAAAAACAATCAGAGAAAAACAATCAGAGAAAAACAATCAGAGAAAACAATCAGAGAAAACAATCAGAGAAAACAATCAGAGAAAAACAATCAGAGTAAACAATCAGAGAAAACAATCAGAGAAAAACAATCAGAGTAAACAATCAGAGAAAACAATCAGAGAAAAACAATCAGAGTAAACAATCAGAGAAAACAATCAGAGAAAACAATCAGAGAAAACAATCAGAGAAAACAATCAGAGAAAAACAATCAGAGTAAACAAACAATCAGAGAAAAACAATCAGAGAAAACAATCAGAGAAAAACAATCAGAGAAAAACAATCAGAGAAAAACAATTAACTGACGATGTGATTGAATATTAATTGTGAGTCATAGGACGGATTTGAAAAGTGTCAGGTGATGGTAAGAGTACTGCAGGATTGACTTATGCAGGATTATGACTTATTGTGTATGAGTAAGAGTAGGCTAGAACTGTTATTCTACAACAACCATCACGATAGGTCTCAGTATAAGAATTGTATAATAATAACTGAGGGGGGAGGGTGTCAGACGTTGGTTTATGTGGTGTTGAGGTGATGTGCAATGAAACTTTACTGTGAAAGACTAGGGGTTTGAAGACCCTCAACGCCTCCCGGCAATTCTCACCCTGGTAGGTCTTGTCAACTATAGGCAGTCATTGTCAATAGGAAATTTATTCACATGTATGTGATTGCTTAAAACTCTCTATTAAACATGTATGAAATTTTTAGAAAATTAAAAGACTTGTTGTTTCTATGGCCAGGTTTTACTTTGAATTTGAGCTGCAGGGGATATGGTGCGGGGTGGGTGGATGGCCTTGGGTGGTCCCCCAGCTGTGCCATGGGTGAAAGGACCTTCTGACTACTACTGCTGCTTGTGATGTAATTAATGGTTGTTGCAATTTGTTCCGCTGTATTTCTGGTTTCATATGTCTGCACCTGATTGTTTTCCGACTACATGTATAATATGGTAGACCGATTAGAGCATAAATCTGTTCAACTTTGCCTTTCTGTATGGCGCACTTGGAACTTTCGGGTCCTGTGATACAGGATTAAGTTTCATTTCATTTCATTTCGTAGTTAGATAGGCCCCGCGGCCTGCGAGGGGGAGAACGTGTTCCTGCTTACAACCAGCTTGTTAATCAAATGTTCGTTACCCTCGCAGAGCGTGAACAGGCTGCTGCCGGAATTCTGTCATTAAATCTGAGACTGTTATTAACTCAGCCCTGTGCAACCATTCTTTCGTAATTGGTTCGGGTCGTCAGAGGTCAAACAGTTGTCCCACTTTTGAGAGGCATGGCTAATCAATCAGTTTTGAAGCACAGTCATATACCATGCACCACCACCACCTCTCTCACCTCCACCACTTATGCCACCTCCACCACCTCTGCCACTGCATCTGGCTGCGGGCCGCCTCCGCGCTCTCTCTCTGCATTAGACCTATTAACTGAACATTGACTAGCATTAATCTATGCACAGAGATTTTTTTATTCATAGACTAAACTTGAGCTGCTTAACTGAAACAGACCACTGAAGTATTTTTCTGTGCTTTCTCGTTGCAGGATAAATCATCTTTGTAGCAGAAGAAGATAAAATGGTATTGATCGGCCAGTTTGCCAAAGATGTAAACATTCAATTGACAAGTCATCGTTGCAGAGAGCAAAGTGTGTGAACAACGTTTTCTTGCTATCGTAGTGCACATTACACAAGGAAAGTTTAATAATTATCTTTGAGTATAGGATATTTTACTTTCTATCATAGCGCTACACTAGGAACTTGATAATTATCTCGGCGTATAGGATATTTTACTTTCTATATCACAGCGCTACAGAGGAACTTGTTAATAATTATCTCGGAGTATATTGGAAATTCTGATCCACGAGAAAACTGCGATGTAACAGAGAAAGACTTCTGGGATTTGCAGCCATTTGTTTTAGACAGGACTAAAGTTGATGAGAACTGTTAGAGGATATAAAACTGTTGAAGAGTGAATCGCTGATGCAGTAGTTTTGTGGATGGAAAGACATTATATTGATGTCAACTGATTGAACTTCTCTTCTTCGAACAAATGGACGAACGATGGATAACAAACGCACGGCTTCTTCTTCGTTTGACTTTGCATGTGATGAAGGATTATCAGCCGTAGAGGTAGGAACCGTGGAAGTAAGCAGTCTTCTTATCAGGAGATTTCTTATTCTTATCAGGAGATTTCTTCTTATCAGCAGATTTCTTCTTATCAGCAGATTTCTTCTTATCAGGAGATTTCTTATTCTTATCATTTCTTCTTATCAGGAGATTTCTTCTTATCAGGAGATTTCTTCTTATCAGGAGATTTCTTCTTATCAGGAGATTTCTTCTTATCAGGAGATTTCTTCTTATCAGGAGATTTCTTCTTATCAGGAGATTTCTTCTTATCAGGAGATTTCTTCTTATCAGGAGATTTCTTCTTATCAGGAGATTTCTTCTTATCAGGAGAGTTCTTCTTATCAGGAGATTTCTTATTCTTATCAGGAGATTTCTTATTCTTATCAGGATATTTCTTCTTATCAGGAGATTTCTTCTTATCAGGAGATTTCTTGACGAAATCTTCTGAACTAAATCATTTGGAATGTCTTTTGATTAGAGGAAATAATTTATCTAAACTGTTTGTATGATAACAGGAAGTTAACTTACGGTAATACCTCATGACTAATTATGAATTTCCCTTAATTCATTTTCTCTTTCTAGAATTCTTTCTCAGACATTCCTCTCACCTTAAGACAGCTTTAGTTTGTCCTGCCGGGGTTTATGAGCACCTCTGTGTAGTCCTTTTGAGACTTGAAGAGGCACTGTACAAATTCATTAATTAATCAATTGTAATTATGAACCGGCTTAACTTAGTTGGCTATGTCTAGGAATTAGCTAAGCAGGAAGCTCATCACTAATTAATGAGATCACTTTTATAGCTCCACTGTAGTGTATAACACTCAAACGTATCTTTTCGTAGTTGCTGATAATCAGCATTGCTGTGAATGCAGAAATCCAGGATTAGTCAGCAGCAATGCAGAAAGCAGAGCCATAAACCTTTTTCAAGCTGTCCATTTGCTGCCCACTTGAACCACATTCAATTATGTTAGGAGTGAATGCTGGGTGTTGTTGTGAGGAGGACACGAAGATCATGACGACTCAAATTGTCTATTAGTAAAACTCATTCCGTCCAATCGTGTTTTCCACTTGAAGACTTTACGTATTTCTCTTCAGAAACAAAGTCTTTTCAATATCAACCAATGAGTTTCTTTTGGACTTAATTGGTCTTCTGTGTTATGCTGAGATATTTAGCTGACTTACATTTACATTACATTATGTTACATTTACATTACATTTACAATTACCATTACATTTACATTACGACTAAGAAGACAACTGCGTAAAAATAATTACCTTTCAATTTTACTCATCCTATACGTAAAGTATATAGTATAAGACTATAAGTATATATGAGTTGTTTACCGTTTTATGTGTGCATGCATTTCTCCCCACAATCACCAATATCTTCAAAGTGCACAATTGCACATACGCACACAAACACACACAAACATACACACGCACACACACATCAAAAGACAGATGACGTTTTGCTTATGGTGCCTAGATCATCTAACTCAGATTGAGAACAGGACATTGTCATGATGCAGCATCAGCATTCTAATAATAGGTCACTTTTTATGAGGGAGACGAGTGTCATTGTCACAAGGAGACAGACAGACAGACACACAGACAGACAGACAGACAGACAAAGTCGAATGAGTGCATAATTATCATTTACATGCACAATTAGCAGAGCTTTGTGCTGAGCAAATAATGAAGAAGAGATTTGTTTGAAATATGATTGATGAGATTTGAAGTAACTGTGTTTTCTGCTTGAATTACTGATACATTGACAAGCATTAGCATTATAGCCAGTCTAATAATATTGCTGAACAGCTTTGTAGGCCGACTATTACATGCTACATGCGTGTGTGTGCATGTGTGTGTGTGTGTTTGTGTGTGTCTGTGCATGTGTGTGTGTGCGTGTGTCTGTGCACGTGTATGTGTGTGCATGTGTTTGTGTGTGTATGCGTGTGTGTGTCTGTGTGTGCGTGTGTGTATATGCATGTGTGTGTGTGTGTGTGTGTCTGTGCATGTGTGTGTGTGTGTGTTTATGTGTCTAGTTGCCAGTGTGAATTTGTTTATTATGAGTATGAGTAGATCGGAGTCATTTATGACCCAGCAGTAAGTCAGATCGGCCTGGGCCTGAGGAGAAGGAGGAAGCCATGCTGAGAGCACAGAGTTTCAAGGGAGTTTGTAAGAAATGTTGGCTGCAGTTGAATAATAAGAATGCTCCGCCTTCTTTCTTATGGGATGGTGGATAGCACGTGTCTAGAGATGTCAAAACTAATGCCAGTTACAGCACAGCGCGTACAGATACAACGAGACAGGGACAGATACAAGGAAACAGGGACAGATACAAAGACAGGCTGATGGACGGATGGACAGACTTCTGAGGGAGGGAGGGAGGGAGGGAGGGAGCTGTTTATTATGAGCAGTCTGAAATAATTACAGGAATACTTTCAGTATGGACTTTGGGTGTGCCTCCTTCTCGTCTTTGAGCGGACGGACCACGGCGGCAGAGGCCGCTGTAGTGTATAGGAAACTCACCAGGGAGTGGAGTGGGTAGGTTGATGGGTTGGTGGATGTGAGGTGGGAGGGTGGTGGGATTTGGGGGATGGAGTGGGGGCGGCGCTCTTTGACTCTCTGCCAGACATCAGACATCCATCATCATCATCAATACTGATGGACCATGATGATTCTGTCTTGACGGCAACAATACATTTGCCCCATGCAGCAGCAGCAGCAGCACCAGCAGCAGCAGCAGCAGCAACAGCAGCAGCAGCAGCAGCAGCAGAAGAAGAACAGCAAACCACGGGATGCACCAAGGAAAAGCAAAGGCAGAAAGGTATGAGGAAGAAAGAGAGTAAATAGAGAGTGAAGGTTTGGAAGGATTGAGAAGGAAAGAAAAGAAGAGAAGGAAGAAGAAAAAGGAGAAGATGAGGCGGAAGCAGAGGAAAAGAAGGAGAAGGAGGGAAAGAAAAGGAAAAGAAGGAGGAAGAAAAGGAAGAGGAGGAGGAGGAGGAAGAAGAAGAGGAAGAGGAGGAGGAGGAAGAAAAAGAAGAGGAAGAGGAGGAAAAGAAGGAGAAGAAGAAGAAGAAGTAGAAAGAGTAGGAAGAAGAGGAAGATATTGGAATGAAAAGTCTACATGAGAAAGTTATTGTTGGAAGAGCAAAACTGTGGAAAATGGTTGAAAATGGTTTGTGTATAGGACTGCCTCAAAGTTTCCGAAGATAAATTTCACTACATTTTATTTGCTTGTAAAGTATTTTAAATTACTTGCCTAAGAGAAATTCGCCCCTAACAGGAAACCAGTGTAGCATCTATTGCAAACAGTATATTATTATGATAAATGCAAATGTTTTGGATTTTTTTGCTAAGACTTGGGCAACACAATTTAAGACTGCTGGGGATATTAAATGGCATTATTCTAAAAGACGGAATCGCACAAGTGGGTCACTGTGCACTTTACAATACAATACAATACAACTGAAATTTTATAATGTCCTCCTTACAAAGCTCAGAAGTGCACTTTGCAGTGCTGAATGATAAATTTTGTATTCATCATAATTTGACCCGTATGTGATTCAACTGGTAGAGAAGCAAAGCAAGGATCCACTACTGATGATAAATAAATCTTTGGCCAGAATCACACCTTTAATTATTATTGCATAATAATGATGAGCTGGAACTTTATCCTACTTTCATCATCATTTCACTGCCTCTGGCATCTGCCCTGTTGCCAATATAGACTACTTGTTCATCTTTCCTGGAATCATTAGACAGAAGACCAGTGTTATTTTAGTTCCTGAGAATAGAATAAGAATAATAATTATTTTAATTTCGTTCCATGGAACGAGAACTGGAATAAAAAATAATTCTGGAACGAGAATAGAATAGGAATAAAAATTTCAATATTTTTCTGGAACGAGAACGGAATAGAAATAGAAAATATTGGAATTTTTATTCCTATTCTATTCTCGTTCCAGATTTTTTTTCGGACTGAAGGCGGCTCCTGATTTGTCACCACGCGGCGCTATGATAGTAGCTTCTCCGTATACTCTATCTCTGCATAATGCTTTATGGTCATTTCCGCGTCAGCCAGTTTGTTTACGAATCGAGCTACGGGTGTCACTTAGCCAGAATTAGAAGTGAAAAAGCGTAAATATGAGTTTGTCTAAAAGTTTGGCGGGTAGAAAAAAAGAGTCTGCCGTTTGGCAATATTTTTCCTATTCAGAAGGAAAAAATATTAGTCAGTGTGAAGTAGTAGATGCCAATAGCGGTGAATGCTGTGATAAACAGCTCAGCGGGAAGAATCCAACAAATTTGAAGAAACACGTGCGAACTTGTCACCCGGAATAATTGACTGGTAACTTTTTAGTGTCTCTCTGCCGAGAAACTTTTATTATAGTCTGACTTTTTCTTAACAGTCGCATTCACATTGTCCGCAATTTACTAATCTTATAAATAGGTCAAAAGACTCGAGACACTGTTTTGTGTGTTACTGTGAACATTCATGGGTAAACACGCACACTGAGTGCCCGTACTCCAAACAATATGGCTGCCAACGAATGCAGTAAAATTAGAACGCGACCGATCGACGACATCGCCACATGTATCTCAACATGCAAAGCGTGAGGGTCGGTTAGGGCTCAGGTTAGGCTTCGTGAGGGTCGGTTAGGGTTAGTTGGTAAAATCCCAGACTGGCTGCCCGTACTCCAAACAATATGGCCGTTAACGAATGCAATAAAATTAGAGCGCGACCTATAGACGACATCGCAACGTGAGGGTCGGTTAGGGCTCAGGTTAGGCGTCGTGAGGGTCGGTTAGGGTTAGTTTTAGGGTTAGTGCAGTCATTCTGCTGAAATTGAAGCTGAATTTATGAACAATGTCTTCGATGGTCGCGCTCTAATCTTATTGCATTCGTTGGCAGCCATATTGTTTGGAGTACGGGCAGCCAGTCTGGGATTTTACCGGTTAGTTTTAGGGTTAGTGCAGTCATTCTGCTGAAATTGAAGCTGAATTGATGAACATTGTCGTCGATGGTCACGAGCTAATTTTATTGCATTCGTTGGCAGCCATATTGTTTGGAGTACGGGCACCCAGTGTGCGTGTTTACCCATTCATGTTAGACATAGCCTAACTATGAGAAGTGGAAGTGGAAGTGGAAGTGGAACTAGAAATAAAAATTTTCTGGAACTGGAACTGGAACTAAAATTATTTCTAAATAGGAAGTGGAACTAGAATAAGAACGAAATTTATTTATAAAGAAGAACTAAAACTAGAATAAAAATTACAACAATGGAATAGAATAAGAATAGGAATAAAAATTAATCCTGGAACTAAAATAACACTGCAGAAGACTAATAGAATGCTACACTTTTTGCCACAGTGGTCCCTTGTAAAAGAAACACAGGCAATTGCATCATAAGGATGGCGTGTGTATACACTTATAAGTCATCAGTATATTAATGGAATCCCTCCCCCCCCCCCAAGCAGTTACCGGTTGAGACAAATTAACTTGGGTAGGCCCACTAGGCCTACTGAATCTTACAGGATGTATTGAATAGCATTGATTTTGTGTAATTGAAGATTGATGGAAGTTTTCTCTTTGAATTTGCGATCAGCATTATTCTTCTTCAGCTGAATTCTAATTCAAATATTTCCACAATGTTTCAATCGTCATACGACAAGTTTCATTCAAGAGATTCTGCATTTCTTTTGTTTTAAAATGACATAATTATGTCGTCTTCTTTTATTTGTCTGCTGCTTTTGATATTATATGGAGTTCATATTGTTCTCTTCCTCTTTTCCATCATCTCCAACAAAACTGGTTTGCGTTTCTCGTCCAGCACTGAATTCGTTTAGCATCAAACCAGTACTCGTCTTTGTCCACACAATCATCCAACAGTATGTTCAAATGGTATTTATTTGAACATCTAGTACTTTGATGTTCTGCAGAGTCTAGTACTTGGTCCTCTTTTGTATATAAATTTACAATGCATCATTAGGAACATTGCTGGGATGCCATTTCTGTGCTGAAATCAAATCTACATTTGACTTGACTGTTTGACTTCAATCAATCAATCAATCGATCAATCAATCAATCACTTGACTTGTCTCCTTTTCAGCTCTTGCAATATTTGAATGAAAACATTAAAGAAATGTTACATCAACTGTGGTCAACTGCCTTACAGAAGGTGCAACATTAGAGCTTAACTTTGGCAATTACTGTTGATATTAATGTAATTTTTTCCTTTATCAACCAATGCTATATAGGATTCTCCATACCATTTATTGCACTTTGGTCAGTTAAGGGTTAAAGAGCATTTTGTATGAAAGCGATTAGAGGGGGGTTAAGAATGAAACTTTATAATCAGGATGAGATGTAATATATAAAAAGATGATTGATGATGTTTAGGTGTCGTCTGCTGTAACGTCATGCCTTGATGATGGAGAGAGTGAAACTGGTTAGGGCACTCACGAAAATTTTCTTGCAAAGGCCTGGATGGCTTTCAAAACAGTTAATTTGACTCCCTGTAATAATTAGGGTTTTTAATATGGGTTTTTGCAAACCGATTATCGGTTTTATAAATCCGTTTTTTAACCGATTAGCGGCTTTTAAAAATTGGCTTATTAAAAATCCGATCTTCCTAGGGGTAGGCCTGGTGTAAATAAAGATGATTGCTGCATTAATTGCAATCTAAAACGTTTTCTGCGTAAAAAGTCTTGTTTAAGGTTTTGTTATTAGCTTGTCTCTGTTGCTGACAGCGAATTTTATCGGTTCTTATTTTCGCCGTCACCATATAATACTGCGACCGTAGTATATTACTTGCCGGAATAGCGTACTCATAACATGCATGTGTTAAAAAAAATAATATGTACGTGTGCGTTAAAAATATAATTGCAGTTGCACTGTTGCAGAATGTGCTAAATGCATTTATGGAAAAATCGGTGTACAACTGTACAAACAGTGTACAACTATACATCCATGCGAATTATCATTTTTGGACAAAGTAAATTATGTAGAATACTATACTCGGCAGCTGTTGAATGGATTATATCTTGCCATGGGTCAATGACCTCAAGATTATATATAATGGGACGTGGGTAATGCAGCAGCGCAGCTACTATTTATTTGTGGCAATTAGTTTGTTCTCAGGGCAAACTTTAAGCCTATACCTCCCCTATAGGCAGTACAGATGATGTACCATCTCTTGTAATTTTCGAAAATCAGTTTTAAAAATTAATTCAATTATCGGCTTGTAACCCGTAAAAATCGATAATTGTTTTCAAAGCCGATAATCAGATTTCCAATTATTTTTTAACATCCATCCATAACTAACTGAGTTCTGATCATGAATTAGTTTTGTTTGTCTGGTAGAAAAAGCATCGGTCGTGATATCGTGCACGGTCACATCGTGTATTGCGAAGGTTTTTGGGTGATTAGCTGGTGGAAGTAAGTGATGCAATGTAGCTAATTCATTCATTCATTCATTCATTCTGAGAATTTATATAGCGCCTCTTCAAGACACATCTACTCAGAGGCGCTCTCTGCACTAACTAGCCGAAATGATGTTAAGAGTCATAGCGAGCGAAAAATAACAACAAGTTGCAAAACAAAACACAGTAAGCTGTAAGAGTCACCGGTGGCGAGCCCTCGCAAACACTAATTGTTTGCCATTGCCTTATAAAAGCAATAGGGGTAAGTGGTAATAAAGTTATCACTTAAATAGACAACTAGAGACCGGTACCCTAAAGTTACTGCAAAATAGTAACTAGTTACAAGTAGCAGGGTAATGCACACCCTGCTGATTGGCCCACTTGAGTTTTCAAATTTCACTCAAGTGCAGACAGTTAATTGCCGGCTGTAGCTGTGTGTGTGTATGCGCGCGCGCGTGTGTGTGTGTGTGTGTGTGTGTATGCGTATGTGTATGTGTGTGTATGTATGTATTGTTATTTACCAGTATTATCACTGTCAGTGTGCCATAAATTAGTCTCATGTCCAACTGTAATTACGGTTCATTTGATTTGTTTACAAACGCTGTTCGTCCCTGGAATGAACACAATTTTCACTCTTTGCAGCCACAAATCAACAGCGCTGCCTTATGGCTCATCTGTGGCTGTGTGGCTCATCTGTGGCTGCCAGCCGTCAATCAGTCTCTCAATGTCAGCAGAACGAAAACAAACGTTCATTCGTTGGCTTCAGTTTGCCAGGTCTATCTATCTGTGGGTCTGACATCCAGTCATAGGCGTAGGGACATTCCAGCAGTGTGGGGGGGGGGGCAAAAATGAGACTTTTGTCCGAAAATTTTATCTTTCATCCGGCCGAAATCTGAAGAAAAATTCCCTTTACGATTGCCCGAAAATTCTGACGACCTTTTTTTGTCATCCGGTACTTTTTCCCCGAATTTTTTAATACTTTTTTTATTTTTCCGGGTTTGCTTGCCCGAAAAATCAGACTTGCCCGAAATTTGGGGGGCATCTGCCCCTCTGAACCCCCGTCTTTTACGCCTATGCATCCAGCTACTTGGTTTTGGTGTGATATCATTGGTACTGTATTTTGGTTAACTCAGAGGTGCTCCCGACTACAGCGCAGACACTGCATCGGAGTTTCACGCCAAAGTGCATTCATGAGCAATATTGCAAGTGAAGGACTTCTTCCTCAAGGTTCCTACATAGCGATATTGATGAGTTTGAAAGGAAGGAAGCAGTTGCTTGTCATCCGTTTGATGATGTTCAGCAAATGTAATGAAACTTTTGCAGGATTTCTTGATTGCATAACGCTCACGCATGCATGCACGAACACGCATCCACCCATACATACATACACATACATACATTAGCGCACACACACACACACACACACACACACACGCATGCACAGTTTGCACACAGCACGAGTTTTTTTATAGTTGTTTGAAACGTTTTTTTGTTTTTTATGCGCTCCCAAAAAACGTCCGTTATTTTATTTTTTATCTTTTCCATCGTTTTATTCCGGTTTTTTTATTTTTTATGTAACGCTATTTATTTTTTTTCTGTCTCTTATTATTTTCCTTAATTTTATTTTTTCATGATATTCCTTACGTTTTCAGCCCAATCTCAAGGTTTCAGATAACTGATGTCATTATTTAATTGTTTAACATCATCATTTAAGAGATACATGTAGTATGTAAACAAAGGTTTTAATTTTAAAATGCAGTTTAAGATGTAAAAAGTCAAATTATTTTCCATTTCCGTATCTTGTCGTTTTTTCCGTTTTTATTTTTTCGAATAAAACGACTTTTTTCGTTTTTATTCCGTTTCCATCGTTTTTTATATCTATGAGTTTTTCCAATGGACTCCTAGTCTCGTACACAAAAAATCACAAACACAATTTTGCATCCATCCACACATACATAGATACAATGATACATACACATAATACATGCACGCACGCATGAACACAGACGCACAAACATACATACATGTGCATGTACATGCAGGCATGCACATTTCAGATTGTTCTTTTCCGTGCTTTCGGTCACATGCTGCATTGCTGCTAGCCGAAGAGAGAGAGAGAGAGACTGAAGTTTTTGCAGATGGACGACGTTACTTCCTGCATCATCATCATCATCGGCTTCATCATCATCATCATCATCGTCATCATCATCATCATCATCATCGTCATCATCATCGTCGTCATCATCATCATCATCATTGTCATCATCGTCATCATCATCATTGTCATCATCGTCGTCATCATCATCATCGTCATCATCATCATCGTCGTTGAGTGGTTGAGAGATGAACGCTGAAAGCACTCATGGCTTCTAACAGCAGACACATTAGTTGCTAACGTGCTGCAGCTTATGTGTGCGATTGTAGACACAGTTCTATCTCTCTGCCTTGACAGTAGGCGGCTTACTCGTCTCCAGCAAAGCTCTGACCTGAAGGCAACAGTTAAGCAGCAGCGGGAGCTTTGTGTTAGTTGAGTTGGGGGCTGTTTATGAGAACTGTGTCATAACAAAGATGTTATTGATTAGTGTCGCCCTCCTTCTTTGTCCAGGCTTGGGACTAGCACTACCACATGTAGGGTAGTGGCTGAGTTAAAAGCAGGAGAGGGAGGAGTTCTTCTTCTCATATGGACTCTTGTAATTTGCAGCAGAGAATCCCATCTGTAAAATACCTAAAGATGTTTGTATTATAATAGGTTATAATGGCTATTCCCTTGATTAGATCTTTATTTGGATAAATTAGCATTAATAATAATAATAATAATAATAATAATAATAATAATAATAATAATAATAATAGTAATAATAATAATAATAATAATAATAATAATAATAATAATAATAATAATAATAATAATAATAATAATAGTAATAATAATAATCATAATAATAATCATAATAATAATAAGCACAGTTCTCTCTCTCACACCCTGGAGACGAGGCCTGGCCCACCAGACATACGTTCTTCAATTAATAATAGTCCATAAGTCCCTGGGGGAATAAAGTACCTCAGGGCAAAAAAAAATTGTATGAGAAATATCACCAGCTCTCCACAACGCACTACATTGTCCTCATTGCGTTCCAGACCATGGGAGCCTGTGACCAATGTCTTTACCTTTTTACCTGGGTTATAAGGAATATCATATCTAGTCAAAGTGCAGTTATTTAAGATAGCGCTGCAGGGTGCTCTTCATATTAAATGACAAGTTCTGGTGTTGGCAACAGTGTGTTTTGCCTAGAAGCAATTGTATTACTATAGCATCAATCAATCAATCAATCACATAAATCTATATAGCACTCCTTCAAGATCTCTACTCAGAGGCGCTCCCAACCCAGGCCTGGTAAAAAAGATTGATGTGTTTTGAAAAGACTGTTTGTTGTTTGAGTTGAGATGATGAGGTAAATGAGAGATGGATTAAGTGGATCATCATCTTATACATAGACGTACAGCACTTGTGGCTGAAAACTTGTGGTTAGACAGACATTGTCAAGAGTCACACTTCTCCTCATTTCAAAGCCAGATTTCTTTTAGATGTACATAAACTTACTTTAGATGAGTGGCTGAAAACCTACTTCAATGGGAAAAGCAAATCCTGTTTGATCTGTGCTTGTCATAAGATTCATCAACTGCTCGTCTTATTTGAGTTGAGCACTTTGTCTGGTCATAGACGTTTCGCAATTGCAATGCCACAATCTCATATCCGGTTAAACTCTCACATTCTTTGGGTGCTCCTTCTATCGAGGAGAGTCAACTCTAGGTAGAATCAAAGGTCAGGGCTTTGACCTTGAGATATATCATGTGACTACTTCTTCTTTTGCAGTGATTGTTTTTGCTTAAATCCAATGATTGGTAGTGCTTGTGCAGTCCAGCTGGAATATCTTCTCCGTGTATTATTCTCTTTTCCATTCCACTGCATGGCTGGCAGTTGTCAGTATCACCTGTTTGACCGCCACCACTTTCTAAATGGCCGTGCTGAAAAGGCTGCCATGGCGGCGTATATACTCCACCTGCTTGAGCTGCTTTTCCATGTCGGCACGGATGATGATGAGATGAGAGGGTAAAAACTGGAGGATGGTAGCGCCGCCGAAGCGATTGAAAGTGGGATGGAGAAGGGAGTGTGCAATGTAGTGCTAAGTAGTTGGAAACAGATTGGAAACAGATGATGAAGGTGATGATGATGATGATGATGAAGTTGCGGAGGATGATAGCCGCTGCTGTGGATGATTTGCGTGAAAGATTTACAATTTGCTAAATGATTTCTGCCGCTCTCTCTCTCTTAAGAGCTGTTCTTCCTTTTTTTAAACATGGATGGCAGTTATATCGATCGTTTATGCATAAACATTAAGGGCTTTTTCAGAACTGCACAACCTCTTCTTTCCCTTGCCATCCTCCAAGGTAAATTATTCCCAAACGGATGACAATGGCATTTTTTGACAATTTCTAACTGCATGCACAGAAGTGTTACTGCAACATTTTGTCAGAAACTGCATGTTAAGAAAGGCCCTGGAATATGGTTAAACAAACTAGTAAGCTAACTTGATGATAAGGCCATCTATCATCATCATCGTCATCATCATCGTCGTCGTCGTCATCATCATCGTCACCGTCATCATCATCATCATCGTTGTAATCATCATCGTCGTCATCATCATCATCATCATCATCATCATCTTCATCATCATCATCATCATCGTCAATCTGCGATGTCTAAAAACTGAAGTCAGCTCCACTTCCTGCAAATAATAATGTTAATGTTAATGTCAACTAATTATCTGTTGTTATTTCTCTTTCTCTGCATGGTGATTAGTGTTTGACCGCCATTTCAACAGTAATTAGAGAGAAAGAGACAGAGACAGAGAGGGAGAGAGAGACAGACAGACAGAGACCCATCCAGTGCAGAGAGCAGATGACCTTTCAACGAGTTCATGTGAGCAGTGTAGATCAGTTTTTTTGCTAATGATGGATGAACATGTTGCTCGTTTTCGAACGTGTCACGACCTGATTGGCCGCCTGGAGGGAGGGGGGGGGGGAAATTTCTTTCATGTATAATACTAAATAGTTGGTGCTATATGGACGTTTTTAAGATTAGAAAATCCAGGCATATCCTGAATTCTTCGGCTCCTCTTATTTATCCAGATATTTGCTGTTTTCGTAGATGCGCTGACTAAACTCTGCGTCGAATCTTGTATCGTTGCGACTGTTTTTCTTTTTCTCCCCAGTCGAGACTTAAGGCGAGTCGTAGTAGTAGCATTGTGAAGACCACACATCATGCCGAGACTAATATGTATGTATATGTATGTATGTATGTATGTATGTCATCATCATCATCAGGCACCATTTGCTCAACGCCCGTAGGTGTCCACGTATGTACATGTATGTATGTATGTATGTATGTATGTATGTATGTATGTATGTATGTATGTATGTATGTATGTATGTATGTAATATGTATGTATGTAATATGTATGTATGTACAATGTATGTATATGAACGTTTATATAGCGCCTTAACAATTACCTATACGAGAGGATGAGCTTCACGTAACTACCTCGTGCTTCAGTACATTTGCTTTAGTCATTTCTTATCAGGTTCATTAATGGTTCCATTATTCCATAGGTCTTTGAAGGCTTCGAACAGAACTTTCGCGTAAAATAAATTTTTAGGTTTTTACTCATATGACATCTTTATTTCTTCGTTGGGTAATGTCTTCGTATGGCTTCTGTTTATGGCTTATGAAATCATTGATATAGCGCCATTTAAGATATCCAACGATAGATATAGATACTCCTCCCGGCCAATTATTCATTTCTGAGATTAGCTTTCAAGTGTTGGTGAAATATGTATGCAGTGTCTTTAATCAGTTACTGTAGATCTCAGAAATGAACTATTTGTAATTAATAAAATTCAGATGAGGTTTTCTCACAAATTACGCAGAACTTTTCGAAGGAAGAACTAATGTATGGATTGTTACATATCTTATCCAGTTGGGTAACTCCAGATTGTGAAAAATAACTGAAAAAACGGAATTGCCCCTGGAGAATTTCCTAGAAGTGCGCTCTGTCTCTGTCTGTCTGTCTGTCTCTCTGTCCTTTTGTCTGTTGTTGGTTATTATTATGTCAATCATTCTGGCTTTGTGGCTTGCTGTCTTTCAGTCTGGCTATCTGTCTGTCTGTTGGTCTGTTTGTTTAGCTGTCTGTCTGGTGATGTATCCTGCTTTGATGTTGATGGTTACATGCAGATAAGCGATGGATGGCGGCAGAGGCGGCGTTTGCCTTGTGTTTATGTAGTTGCCGACTGACTGACTGACTGACTGACTGACTGACTGACTGACTGACTGACTGGCTGACTGACTGACTGACTGACTGACTGACTGACTGACTGACTGACTGACTGACTGACTGACTGACTGACTGACTGACTGACTGATGGCCAGTTACAAGTTCTTGTGTGCCCTATATTGACGGAACTAAATAATCTGTCTATTGAGGACTCCAACTTCATCAGCAGCATCAGCAGCTACAGCAACATCATCATCAGCAGCATCAGCAGCAGCAGCAGCAACAGCAGCAGCATCATCATCATCAGCAGCATCAGCAGCTACAGCAACATCATCATCAGCAGCATCAGCAGCAACAGCAACATCATCATCAGCAGCATCAGCAGCAACAGCAGCAGCAGCAGCAACAGCAGCAGCAGCATCATCATCAGCAGCAACAGCAACATCATCATCAGCAGCAGCAGCAGCAACAGCAGCAGCAGCATCATCATCAGCAGCTACAGCAACATCATCATCAGCAGCATCAGCAGCAACAGCAGCAGCAGCAACAGCAGCAGCAGCATCATCAGCAGCAGCTACAGCAACATCATCACCAGCAGCATCGGCAGCTACAGCAACATCATCATCAGCATCATCATCAGCAGCAGCAGCAGCAACAGCAGCAGCATCAGCAGCAGCATCAGCAGCTACAGCAACATCATCAGCAGCAGCTACAGCAACATCATCATCAGCAGCATCAGCAGCAGCAACAGCAGCAACAGCAACAGCAGCAGCATCAGCAGCAACAGAAACATCATCAGCAGCAGCAGCTACAGCAACATCATCATCAGCAGCAGCAACAGCAGCAGCAGCATCCTTCACAATTCCGTTTCCCCCTCACTCTTTCTCCATCTCATTGAAGCTTTGTGCATCTTTCTATAAATCTTTATCCTATGGGGCAGGCTAATAGGATCATTTTGATCAGAGGAGGCTTATGATGGGTTGGCATCCATGCTCAGCTGGGGTTTCATGCATGCACCCTGCATGGCAGGGAGCCAATGACTCAGAACCTCTGAATGGGCAACACGTTCATGAGTTGAAAATGCATCAGTGGAGGAGGGAAAGGGTGAGTGGAGAGAGTGAGTGAGTGAGTGAGTGAGTGAGGGAGGGAGGGAGGGAGGGAGGGATGGAGGGAGGGAGGGAGGGAGGGAGGGAAGGAAGGAAGGAAGGAGGGAAGGAGGGAGGGAAGGAGGGAGGGAGGGAGGGAGGGTAAGTGGAGGGAGGGTGAGTGGAGGGAGGGTGTGCAGGTTTTCGGTTGTTCACTTAGGCAACATGAGGAAGAAATTCATTTCCTGTAACTAGAAATGAGTCTCAGTTTATAAAACCGATGATAGCAGGCAATGATGACGACGTTGCTGCTACTGCTGCTGTTGCTACTGCTGCTGCTGCTACTGCTACTGCTGTTGCTGCTGCTGCTGCTGCTGTTGCTGCTGCTGCTGCTGCTGCTACTGCTACTGCTGCTGCTGCTGCTTCCTCCATCTGTTATTATCTCTTTAAATGTTTACAAACCACCATAAAATCATCTTTGCTGACATTTGTTGTCATGTTGATTACTGTGACAGAATAATATGATTCATTGCTGCAGTTGACATCATCATCATCATCATGACATGAGGGTTTCTGTCGAAGTAGGGTTTAGGGGGAATCAGGATCTTTCGTCAACATATTTAGTTGCGTTTTACTTGAAAATGCATAAAATATGAACTGCACATATGGTGAAGTGAGCAAAACACTTTATTTTATTGTTCAACAAAAACTGTTCATGCATAACAGAAAATCAGTCAATGTATCATGGTGGTGGTGGTGGTGGTGGTGGTGGTGGTGGTGGTGGTGGTTGTGGTAATGGTGGTGGTGGTGCAAAATAAATTTATAAGTAAAAGAATAAAATAAGTGCATAAAATAAAATAAGTGCATAAAATAAAATAAGTGCATAAAATAAAATAAGTGCATAAAATAAAATAAGTGCATAAAATAAAATAAGTGCATAAAATAAAATAAGTGCATAAAATAAAATAAGTGCATAGAATAAAATAAGTGCATAGAATAAAATAAGTGCATAAAATAAAATAAGTGCATAAAATAAAATAAGTGCATAAAATAAAATAAGTGCATAAAATAAAATAAGTGCATAAAATAAGTGCATAGAATAAAATAAGTGCATAAAATAAAATAAGTGCATAAAATAAAATAAGTGCATAAAATAAAATAAGTGCATGGACACCATGCATGACCTTCCTGCCACACTTTAAGCCCTGCTGACTGTACTGAAGTGTACAGGAAGCAATTTGTTTACAGACATGTTGGTGTCACATTGGCAGTTAAAGAAGATAAATCCGATAAACTGTCTGTCTATCTGTCTATATGTCTATCTGTCTGTCTGTCTATCTGTCTATTTGTCTATCTGTCTGTCTTTCTGTCTGTCTGTTTGTCTTTCTGCATCTAGGTTGTGATGTCTTCAGCTCTCAGTCCCCCTCCCTGTTGCTATTGGTTACTGCTGTGTGGGGTTTACCAGTCTGCAGTCACATTGTTGCTTACGTTTGATACTGCAGGGTCATGCTTTAATATCCATCAATTGCAAAGAAGATCTCTGACAGTGACAGGGCTCCATGTGGTTTCGTGGTGCAAGTCTCACAGGTCTACACACCTACAATAATGTCAGCTGGTGGTTAAGTGTTGGTCACACGAATTTCATTGTCCCAATAACAGACATGTAACTGGACAAATGTGTGTTTGAGGTTCTTACGCAGATATGCTGTGAAGCAACCTGTGCTGCACATAATAATGGAACATGTTGCTTAGCCAACATCTGCTGTGTTCATCCTCTTCCACCAAGTGTTGTCCAAAATAGTCACGTAGTTACGTGTGTGCGTGTGTGTGTGTGTGTGTTTGCATGAGAACCAAACTTCTAAGCAATCAATACATCAATACTTTTGTATGTGCACTTGTTATAGCGCTTCTTGAAGCTCTCTCTACTCAGAGGCGCTCCCGAATGCAGAGCAGACACTGCATCGGAGTTTCACGCTGAAGCGCTGAACAATTGTGAGTGAAGGACTTGCCCAAGGTCCTTACGAGGTGAGGTGGATTCGAACCTCGAACCTTCCGGCTCCAAGGCAACGACGCCACCACTACACCACCGGCCCCACTTGACTGACACAAGTTTGTATCAATCTCACTACACGGCTGCTGATGAGAATGGCATGATGCTCTGATCTGACCAGTTCTTAGATCAAGCACTGCAAGCATCGTCTCAATGGCCGGTCATTCAGTCCATCCACTTATATATATATATATATATATACATAGGCGCCGAGTTGACCCGAAGAGTGGGGGTGCCCAAAAGAATGTGAAAATATGCGCGCGTGAGCGCGCGAAATTTTTTTTGACCCTTTTTTATAGGAGACTTATTGAAATCACCACTGTTCACATAGGCAGAGACTTGGTCCTGGTTTTAAGGGACGAACTCGCGGCCAAAGTATGATCGCCGAGAAGCACAGTGCCGAGCAAGGAAGGGGTTTGGGAACGGAATGTGCTCTTCCCCATTTTCGATTTTTTTTTGCCACACTGCAATGGTAGAACCTTATAATAGGCTATCATTTTGACGTCATGACATCCTTGTCAAAATTTCCTGTTATCTCATTGCATAAAGACATGATTTAAAACTTCAATAAAATAATGTTCTTCCCAATTTAATTTTTTTATCATTCTTTGTGTTTGATGTAGCCTATTTCTCTTGGAATCCACACAGAAGAAAGCACAATATTCGCTTTCATGGGCGTCTTGGAGCACTCTCCCTCAATTAGGTCAACATACTCAAATTTTGCACAAGAAATCAGACAATTGGCCACTGTTTAGTGAGCCAATATTAACACTGTGGAATAGTATTTTCAAATAGGGCCTAGTATTTCAAGTAGTTTTTAAAGACAAAACAATATCCCGCTTTTATGATACTGGGAGGTGACTCTCGAGCACTGAAAGAACACTATTGAGCATGTATACAGTACACTATGGGCCTAGAGAAACAATGTCATTCAAATCGTCGCCTTCTTCCGTAATAAAAAAATGACGGAAGCGGATCGAATAAGCAGGTATCGGGGTTTCCTCACATACGCTGATCGGCTTAAGACCAATGGAGTTCAGACTACCAGATGGGATAAAAGTCATCATAAAACTGGAGAAATTGTAAGGTAAACAAACTGAGATTTAAAAAAGTATACTAAAGATGGAATGATTTTATGGATAAGCAATCCCAACAGAGAAAAAATATCTTAAAAGCACATCTTGTCGGCTGATTTCAGGTGGTGCCCATGCATAGGAGGGCCTCGCATGGCCAATTTCTGGTGGTGCTGAGCACTCACGGGCCTCGCAGAGTCGGCGCCCATGTATATATATACATGTATATATATATATGTGTGTGTAATTGTGTGTGTATGTATATATATATATATAAATATATATATTTATATATATATATATATATATATGTTAAACAGTTGGTCTTTTTAATGATGCAGCATTTCCAATCCAGTTTTCGTTTTTCAGTGGTCGTCAATTTTTTTCCTCCGATGATCAGCTGTCTCGATCAGCTGTCTCGCATCGTCTGCAGGTGTTAACTAATCTCCGGTTGGTACGGAGGATGGAGAGGAGGGAGAGGAGGATGGAGAGGAGGATGGATAGGAGGAGGGAGGGAGAGGAGGTGGCAGTGAACAGGTGTTTGGACAGATGCAAGCCAGTTCTCACAGCAACTCTCAGATTCATTGCCGTCTTCTTCTTGCTTCTTCTACTTGAAAGGTGTCTTCGAAATCTTTATTATATACTGAGAAGAATGATTTGGATGATGGTGATGTGGATGATGGTGGTGTGGATGATGGTGGTGGTGTGGATGGTGGTGTGGATGATGGTGTGGATGATGGTGTTGTGGCTGTCGTCACCTTCTGCTTTCCCAATCGTTGGCAAATTTCTTTGATCTGTGCTCCACAGATCAACAGATCTGTCTGTGTATCAGTCGAGATCTGATCTTAGAGCAGATCTGACTTGATTTTCTGTCTAATTCGAACAACCATACACTAACAGAGACCAACAGAGGACACAAGAAATTGAAGAGGACGCAGCTGGGAACCCAAAAATATGTAGGGTACTAAGTTAATAGAGCACGAAGCTCATGTTTTCGTGTTTGACGTCTTACTTATGACTGTAGCCGTTGTCAAACTTTATTTTATTGTATTTATTTATTTAACTTTTTTAACTACCAGTCAAAAAATTAGAGAACCAGCAGCACATGTAAGATCAATTAGAATTTAGAACAGGCTAGAAACTTTATTTTTTCAAACTTGTTTATGTACCACTTGGCAACACAATGCCTACATACCTGTAGTGCTATGTCTACTACTGTTCGAAAACCATTGATCTAGCCAGTCTAAGCCAGAGTTCTTTAAACTTCTAAATGTTTTATGTTGTAACATAAAAAGGAGGTGCATTTGCCAAGTGCTTGATAGATAGAAGAGATAAGAGTATCAAAGATCCTCCAGAGCCTTAGTGAACTTATTGTAATTAAGAGTGTTAATTTTTGTTCTATATAAAATGTCTTCTTCTTCTTCTGGTTCTATACCCCTAGGCAGGTCCGAATGTCCAATATCGCCACTCCTCCCTCCGCTGGGCCTTCTCCTATGAATGTCATATATACATAATTTACATATGTATACATAATTTACATATGTATACATAATTTACATATGTATACATAATTTACATATATATACATAATTTACATATGTATACATAATTTACATATGTATACATAATTTACATAAATGTATACATACAAAGACAATAAGTCATCTGCTGGTGGGTTAGGGAAGAGTTTATTGTCGGCCATCATCGAAGACTGACTTCATCTCTTCAGAGACCGTGAACTACAGCAGCTGTGCAAATCAGTCAAAGAAATGGACGTTTGGTAGCTATCATCAGCAGAGACTTATTGTGGGGTTCACCAAGTGCGCATTGCGCCTGCATATTTCCAGTCTGTGCTGATGATAGGCATACAGGCATAGTGTGGGGCACGGTGGTGTAGTTGGTATGTTCAATGTCTTGCAGCCAGAGGGTCGCAGGTTCAGATCCACCTCAAGCCGCCTTGTAGGGACCTTGAGCAAGTCCTTCACTCGCAATTGTTTATGCACTACGGCGAGAAACTCTGATGCAGTGTCCGTGCTGTAGTTGAGAGAGAGCGCCTTTAGAGAGCTTGAAGATGTGCTATAGAAATGGAGGGAAAAATTCTTAGGATGCCATGGTAAAGTCCTGATTGCACGCCTGACGCCACATGATCAACGTCTGACCCCCTATTTTTCTACAATTCTCATACTGACCATAATGTACACTACAGTGACTACACGTCACTTCTGTGTTAGGATAATTATGCTGACTTAGTGATTTAACCCCTCCGCCATCTTTTGCCTTCTTCACTTACTATGCAGCCCCAGAATTTTTGTCTTGCCAAGAATTTATTTGGGGCATAAATCGCCCCTGCACTTGTCACTTCTATGCCTGGCCTGGCTAAAAAATGTCTGACCCTTCTCTCAGCAGCATCAACCTTCAAATCAGACTGGATATATCGGCCAAAACCAATGATGAATGTTGGGTTTGGAGTCAATCATTAGATCTTCCTCCTCCTCCTCTTCGTCTTTCTCCTCCTCTTCCTCCTTCTATTCCTCCTGAAGTAAAGAACGAAAAAGAGCAGAATAATATCATACACGATATAGTCCTGTTTTGCTGCTCAAGGCAATAATACTTCTACTGTCAGTCATGTAATACGATAAAGCTTTTAACGTCTACATCTCATTTCTTCGTCTGCAGCTTAAAGCGACTGTCTGCTTCATTTTGTTACATGATGCAACTGCTGTGCTTCTGATAAAAATCATCTGTTCTTCAGCGAACGTTGTCTCCTAACGATTCGCAAGATGGCAGCACGAGACCGTTTTGCTTCACTGCAGTGCCATCTGGTGACTCAATTTGAAGTATTTTTTAAAATTAATATTGATGAACCATAATAATAATTAATAATAATAACTTTCTCTTTAATTGAGCGCCTGCAAACGCATTGCGCTTTACATACATGTACAAGTTATGCGGTAATCTTAAATAACATAATTTTCAGATTCTGCAACTTAGTCTTGAGCTGTAGAAAAGTGTTTGAGACTTTTTAGTTTTTGTGCTATATGAGGAAAGTGTAGAAAGTAATTTCATGGTTAAAGTGATAATAGTGACAAACTAATTTTTTTTGTCCAAAAAACTGTGGATTTTGTAAACCAACTGTAATCGAGAAATCCAGACAGCGGTTGGGTAATGATATTTGATATACCCACTAAACAGGTGAAATGTGATAGCAGGATGCTGAAATGATGAGTACAATATGAAAATCAGGGAATATGTTACATTGTTGATGTCTAAAAGTTGTCACAAAAATGTTAAACATTTTTGGAAAATTGTGGGTGATTGTGGCCCTTGTATTTCTGAAATCCTGAGTCTTCCCATGATTGACAATTATAAGAAAACGTCATGAATTTCATCGCTGCACTTTCATTTGATGTAATGATCGCCTGTAGGCCTACATAGCTACGGGCGGATGAGCGCGAGTTGGAGGCGGTGGTGGATGGCTGGGAGTGGGGGAATGGGCACGCAGTTGGGAGAAGTTCATTTAATTGTCTTGCAATGTTGTCTCACGACCCTTCATGCAATTAATAAGGAAAAGAAGATTATATATATAATATGAAGATATATACATGTATATAATATATATATATATAATATGAAGATATATACATGTATATAATATATATATATATATATAATATGAAGATAGATGGAGCCACGAGATTCTCTTCAGCCGCCAGAAAATTCCAAGAAGTGAATTGTGATGGTGATGATGATGATGATGATGATGATGATGATGATGATGATGGTGATGGTGGTGGTGGTGGTGATGATGATGATGACGACGATGATGATGCCTGGTTGTTGTGGAATCGTCAGACAGGAAAGCGATGGCTTTTGGCGCGAAAATGACAAACAAGTCGTGCGTTAGTTGTTCAATGTGTTGTTCATGCTTGTGGTCATCATCATGCCACTAATGAAGGTCGACTGTAATTTGAGAACAGACGCTATGAGGAGGGAGGGATTGGGGTGGGGTGAGGGTGGGGGTTAGGGGGACAGAAACCGTTGCTGCTGTCTATTATGTTGTGCAAGTGATCAGATAAGATAGGATGCATGCAAAAGTGTCATTTGACGGCACGACTACTCACCCACACTCACCCACTCGTTTATTGACTTTATTGGATAGAAACACAGATACGGACAGATGGACGGACGGATGGACACACAGACACACAGATATTCAGTTATAACATAAAACATTCTATTTTGAATCAATAATAAAAATTTATATACTTTTAGTTAATTAAATTTTAGCCTTATGGCCCTATAGTGTCCTTCAACTAAGAAAAAGTGGCCGCGTGTCCTCCAACAGTTCAGTAGGACTCTATAGTTCACTTTCCACCTCTTCATTGTTCTCCTCCTCATCCTCCTTTTGTTTCTTCTTCTTTTCATCATCATGCTCCTTTTCCTCTTTCCTTCATCACTTCATCTTAGTCATACTGTCGTTGTACAAGATGACATTAACAGCAATCATTGAATGTCCTTCGAATTCTTTGAGACACCAACCATCATCACTAACCTATTAATCGTTTTTTGCTGTATATATGAATTTCTAATAATAACGCTCGTGAATAAGCTGGTGCCCTGCGCTTGGCTTTCGAGTAGCGCTTTAGAAATTTGGAGATTACGATTACATTTTAATTATACGACGATGATAATGATGTCGACAACAATGACGATGATAATGATGACTACATAATTATATAAAAGACCTATATAAAAACTATATATATATATATATATAAATATAGTAGCGCTTTCTTCTATCTTCTCACTCGAAAGTGTTCTTATAATATATGCAGACTTCAACCTCAGGGTTTGCAGATAGGTATACGCTATAATCGCTATAGGCTATAGTGAACATTCGTCCACTACATGTTGGTCACATAAAAATTATACTGCATGGGTCTTCTCTTTTCTATTAATTTTGGGGCGTTCTATGTCTGTGTGATCCAGTCAGTCACCCTGCATGTTATAAATGCTCAGAGATAGTTCACACTTTCTGCATATTTGCCATTTATTGAGCAGCAGCAGCACGTCCTAAATAAAATTACTGTTCCAACATGTTAGATGTGGAATAGGTTAGATGTGGCGTTTAATGCATCGGAAAAGGACTTTGAAACATGTCAGATAATAATGATTCTTTATTGGCACTGCAGTCTCCTCAGTCTCCTCTCCCTCTCCCTCAGTCTCATATCGGTTGGCAATGCATGCACACTGTTGCACAGACTCTCATATAATCTTCGAATACAAATCAAACATAAATTAGAACGTCGACGACGATGATGTGTTGGCAGCTGTTCGCTAAACAATTTATGGTTCGTTTTGGACGGCAGTGCGTTGACTTTAAATAACCAGTTTGTTGAGAGAGTTATGAGGAGACAAGGAGGAAACAAGGTTGGCATTTAGTTGCTGCTTGTTGTTGTTGTTGTTGTTGTTGTTTGACTGCTTTCTTTGCATGCATCTGACTATATAACAGACTGTCTCTGTCTGTCTCTATCTCTGTCTGTCTGTCTGTCTGTCTGTCTGTCTGTCTCTCTCTCTCTCATAATATATATATTTATATATATATTTATATATATAATGTCTTTGTTATTATTAACCAGCTTGTCATAAAATATTGTCATGGTTTTTTTTTAAACCAAACAAGAAAATTTCGTTAGGACCTAGGCTATTCTACATGTAGATTCTCAAAAATCAGACTGCTGCTCCACCTGAATATGTTTTGTTAAGTGGTAGGCCCAACATCAAGGAAGACCTGAAAGAGATGAATATTGACATGTCAAGAGCAAAGTATCTCATCAGAAAAGAGGAATTTGGAGAAGTCATGTAGGAGCCTCATCGTCGTCACTCGACTGACGGAAGAGAATAAAGAAGAAAGAAGGCCCGACATCGTCGATTGTCTTCTGACTTTTACCACCATGGACGACGGACCCCCTCCCCACCACTCTCTCCCTCGTCTCTCTCTCTCGTTGGACTTGTCGTTGGCTGCCGTTAAGTGTTTATACACGGAAATTAAGGCGATTGCTGCGACCTAGAACTGGTGCGATATCTGTCGTCGTCCTCATGAGATGGTGAAAGACTTGATAGGAGGAGGACGGTGTCCATCGGAATAGAAGTTTGATGTGTTTTGACATCATTCGTCTCATGATTAGATTCAAACAGTTTGATGCGAAACAACGTGAATGGGGTCTAAGAGGATAGTCGTTGGGAATGGTTGGAACCCCCCCCCCCCCAAACCCTCACTCCCATCAGACGCCGGTGGGTGTTGTGCTAACTGTCATTTGGAGGAGAGAGAGAGAGAGTGGTCGACGGCCGACCAGGAGGAGCGGGTGGCGTTGGGCGGCCTTCCCTAGATACGAGTACGACCAGTGCAGCCACCGCTGCCACCTCCACCGCTGCCTTTGCCGTGCGATGGTTAGAAGGAGGTCGGTTCAAAGGACAAGTAAATATTGATGAAACGAAATAGCTCAGCTTGTTCGCCACGTTCACTATGGGAACAGAATACGATCCGATCCGAAAGAATCCGATCCATTCCGAACGAATCCGATCTTTATGTGGAACAATTCTTTTTCATTTAGTCTGATTGACTGCCCCTCTCTTCTGCATGCTGTCAGTCTTCTTCCTTCTTCTTCTTTCTCGATCCTGGAGGACTGATTTTTCCATGCATGCAAGGACGTTTCCCAGGGATGATCCTCTTTCAAATGTCCTTACAAAGGAATGTCGTCTCGTTTGGTGGAATTCTCGCCTTAGTATAGACAACAGTTTCAATCATTTGATGCCATATATGATGGCTGCATATCTAATTCTTGCGCATCAATAGCTCAAGTTTTTTTTTACTGCTCCGAATATTTTGGTTGCAAGGTCTATAAACGTTTACTACATTATAAAAATATTACAAACTTGTCGACTTTTGCATTGCTGCCTGTTGACTAGTTTCTGTGCCATTTGAAAAGAGTGAAAATTAACACGTAAGAAAATACAGTAATAATTTATGAGTCTTTACAGCGTTGCTATAGTATAGGCGACATGCATTGGGATATCATGAACCGCTTACCCTGAAGATGACGGACTACTCTAAAATCAGGGCACACTACAGAGGGAAAAGAGCAATGTAGGGAAGACCGAGGACGAGCTGGATTGCAAATATATCAGAGACTGGTTGGAGATGTATTTCAATCAAATGATGAGCGAAACAAAGGATCGAGAAAGATGGAGAAATCTTGTTTGTGAAGCGACCAACCCTCGATCCGAGGATGGTTAAAGACAAGACTAGACAAGACTTTAAAATGAGTCTCACACATTCTGATTGTAGCAGTCGATGTAAACTGTTTGTTATTTATACTGCAGTGCTTTAACTATAATAATATCATCATGATCATATTTATTTATTCTCATCTTACTTTTCAGTTTAAGTTTAATTTTGTATTGCATTTTAATTATTAAGAATTGCCACCGAGAAATGTACTGCCCTATAAACTGAACAAACAAAACAATGATCAACACATGTTTTGTTTCTTCAGTTTGTAGGCTAAATCCATAGCTATATATATCTCGAGATTCCAAGCTCTGGTCATATTGTTGCACGTGAGACTTTTGTCCAACTCATGTTCAGCCTGAATTTAAGTGTTGCTATACATGTATGTATGTCATGTGCTGATTAATAATTATTTTCATCTGCAAAATACTCAGGCATGCACTCAGCCTAAAACGTGCATTGTCTGAATGGGGGGAAGAAGGAAGAGGAGGAGATTGAGGAGGAGAATGAGAAATTAGAATGAGGAGGAGAATGAGAATGAGGAGGAAGGACGAGGAGAATGACGATGAGAATGAGGAGGAGATGACTTGTGGTAGATATAATGAGGTCACTTGCTTAGAACTTATCTTTCTCCTCCTCCTCCCTTCCTCCATTTTTCTTGTGCATATTTGTGCGACCAAAGATATCACCACCATGCACTATTATATATATATACCATCATCATCATCATCATCATCATCATCATTATCATCAGCCGGTGATGTTACTTTGTCTGCTTCTGTTTTGCTGCTGCTGTGATGGTGGCCAGCATCTTCATCATCATCATCATCATCATCTTCTTCTTCTTCTTCTTCTTCTTTTTCTTCTTCTTCTTCCATGAATTGTTCAGGTGACTCTATTCACTCCTTCACTTTCCACTAATTCGTCACTATATATAATATAGTACATGTATATATGCTCACTCCTTTGACCATAATTGATTCATTTCTGTCTGCCCGCCTGTCTGCCTGCCTGCATGTCTGTCTGTGGGGAATATTGGGTGCATGCATGGAGGAGTGTGTGAGATGAATCGATTTGATATTGAATTTAAAGAGACACGTGCAGATGCTGATGCTGCAGATGCCGATGCTTGTGTTCTGCTGCTGCTGATGCTGCTGCTGTTACGGTGGCCATCATCATCATCATCATCGTCATCATCATCATCATCATCATCATCATCATCATCATCATTAGCATCATCATCATCATTGGTACAAGGCACTCGTCATGAGCTGCACCGAATGGCATTGGCAGAAGAAGAAGCAGAAGAATTGGAAGGATGGAAGAGAGGATGGAGAGCGGCAACAGCAGCAGCAGCAGCAGCAGCATCAGCATCAGCAGCCGTGTATATACTGATGCTGCAGCTGCTCTCTTTCACTCCGCCTCCTTCTCCTCCTCCTCTTCCTCCTCTTCCTCCTCTTCCTCCTCCTCCTCTTCCTCCTCCATCCATTCTTCCATGTAATGTAATTGTAAAACCTCGTTCCTCTCGGGTCGTTAAGTTCATCCTTACTCAGTGAAGTTGTTGCGCCAGTCCAAACAAATATTTGCGCACAGAATGAGGAGGGGGCTGTATCATCGAAGAAGAGGGCTTATTATTATGGCATTGCTGTACATTGTCACATCTCATGCAGCTGCCATGTTTTCTGTTTTAAGGTAAACATGATTTTATATGATCTATGTATCATCGTTGTATGTTATGTTATGTAAGTATGCAGTGCACATACATGCATGTATGTAGGTTTTATGCATTCACACACATATATATAATTCATATATATATATGTATAACTATACTATATTATTTTGGATTTTATTTTAAAGCGCCACTCACAGTACACTCTAATCTGAGGCGCTCCCAATTCCAACGAACAACCTCCGCAACTAATAGAATTAAATTCCAGAATTAATTCCCTTAACTCCCTCATTCATTGCTTTTTTAATTACATTTGATGAAGAGGAGGACGAGAAGGATGAGGAGGAGGAGGAGGGAGTGGGATGGAGGGAAGAGGAGGAGAATGGTTGGGATGTAGGAGAGGAGGTGGAGGAAGAAGTTGGATGAAGGAGGAATGAAGGAGGAAAGGAGGATGAGATGGAAAAGCGTCTGATGGGCGTTTAATTTCCTTCCAAGGAATTATCGTCGTTCAGTGTGGAGGAGGAGAAGGTACGTCGTCGACAGATGGATATGGATGGATGGATGGAGGAGGAGGAGTATAAGCAGGAAGGATGATTCTAGATGGCTGTAAGTGGAAGGAGGAGAAGAAGTCATAATTACCTGATTCTGTAAGTGTGTTTACCTTTATATAGTGCCGAAGGTGTGTGTTGATGTGCTAAGTGGCATAATTGTAGTTTCATGGTCTTCGTTATTGATGCTCTGATTGATTGATTACCAGAACCATTCCATCAAACCATCCTTCTATCCCACTTCCTCCCGTCCTTCCTCATCAACACACACACGGAAGGATGGAAGGAAGGAAGGAAAGAGGGAAGTAGATGTTATCTGTGCGTTAGAATGGCTGGTCTTTCTTTATGCTTCTGTTCTTCATCTTAATGCGTTACATAGGGGTGGGGGGTAAGGGGTGGAGGGAGGGGGGAGTAAAGGGGATGGTCCCACCTTCCTTTTTCCTTCATTCCAGGAAAGGAGCGCCGCTGCTCTCCCATGCCATTAACCTCTGACCCATGGTGTCAATGGGGGAAAATTGGTAGACGAACGACCAACCGTAGCCCACCGTGGGGGGTTCGATGGGGCAAGGAATCCTATATATTATATCCAGACCTCCTTGGATGGGGGTTGGTAGGTTGGGTGTGGTTCTGAAGGGGAGGAGTCCTCCTTGGTCTTTGCTGTCGTCGATGATCACCTGACATGACATTAATGAAGCAAGTGTCTAAGCTTTAGCTCTTCCCTCTATAAGCATTGACCTTACACCATTCGCTCCGACGGACGGACGGACGGACGGAGGGAGGTCGTGTGTGGTTGAGGGCTCTATGTTGGGAGCAGTGAGAGGACGACTCACAGACAGTCACAGACAGGCGCACTGAGAAATAGATGTATACTATAGAGAGAAACCAATGCACAGCGAAACAGACAGACAGACAGAATGGACAGAGAGGCAGACAGAGTTTGATGCATGCCGCCATCTTTCTTCTATATTCGCTTCTGTTGGGTCGTTAAATGATCATGATTTGCATTCATTTGACTCTGTCTGCTGATGCTGATGCTGCAGATGATGCTGCTATTCTTCTTATGACCACTTTGTAATCGGAGCCTCCTCTTCTTCCAGGAAGGAAGGGAAGTGGAAATGGTCCGTCCGTCCGTTAGTCCATCCGCTGTCGAACCATCCTCCACCAACACATGCACTCTGCCGACTGATGGAGTGTTGCTCGTCGCTTTCTCCTCATCCTCCTTCGACTGCAGAGGATGCTGCTGAGGTCAAAGCACCGACGACCATGCAGCTCCCTCTGTCCATTCCATTCTCATTTCATCATCATCTTCATTATCATCTTCATCATCTTCATCATCATCATCATCATCATCATCATCATCATCATCATCATCATCATAATCTTCATCATCATCATCATTGTCATCATCTTCATCATCATCGGATGCATTTCCTTTGTGGCAGAGCATGGAACCGAAGTTAGAGATTCTCAATTTGGCATGTATCATGTATCATGATGTATGAAGTTCATTTCAGTAAAAATTATTGTGATTAAGAGACGGATGTGTAATTAATTATACGGTGGTTGATGGATGTGGATCTGAAGAATCAAAAAGGGAGCAAGTAGGGCAAGTGATTAATTATGTAGCTCTAGTGTATAATATGGTTATAGGATGATGTATAAGACAGCAGAGAGGTTGACATGTGATGATATAAACAAAATCATCATCAATCATCATCAATCATCTCTCCCATCCTCCCTTCTACTGCAGATAATTGAACCTTGACCCTCTTTACTACTTTACTTACTTATCCCTCTTCTTGTGGTGGAAACTCTTTTTAGAGCTCTGTCTTTCAATTGAAGGTCGTGATCCTATTACATTCCAACACATGTATACATGTAGCATTCAGATCTGTATATACAGGGTGGGCCAAAAGTATTTGTTCAACTTTGAAGGCCTATAACTTAGGCAGTTTAGCAAGTAAGTGTATGCTTAATGCATCAAAATAAAGGTCGTTATATCAGCTATAAGTCCGACAAATTTCATTACGGTAGCTTTCATTACGCGCCATATAATTATTGTATACCGCACCTACCTTGTTTTCTGACGTAAACAATAATTTCATCATGGCGCCGTTAACAGAAGTTGACAGGACTTTGATTCGAATTTTAAGAATTGAAAAACATTTAAATGCATATGAAATGATGAATGAATTTCCTGCTATAAACTGGAGTGAAAACAATCTCAACCGATTAATTAGACAAATTGACGCGAGTGCAAGTTCCAAACGTAAACCTGTTACTTGCCGTCCTCGTTCGGCACGTACCGCTGACAACATCGCTCGACTTCTGAAAGGCCGTAAACACTTTACACAAAGCGTCATGGTTTCAGTGGCTGTCTCCAATCTCGGCAAAACTGCTCCATTCTTTGTGACACCCAAGGCCAAAGTGAACAGCGTGTACTACTGTGATGAGGTACTTGGACGTGGATTACTGCCAGATATGCGTTTGAAGTCTGGAAATGATTTCGTTTTTCAGCAAGACGGAGCTCCCGCTCATCGTTCTCGTCATACCGTGGAGTTTTTGAACGGGAACGTTCCTGAGTTCATCGAACCACATAACTGGCCGCCTAATAGCCATGACTTAAACCCCATTGATTACTCAATCTGGGGTGCTTTGCAGCAACGGGTTTATTGTGAAACGGATAGTAAAACGTCGAGCATCTGAAGCGCGTCATCACTCGTTGCTGGACTGAGATCAGCCAGGAACTCATCAATGGAGCCATAGATCAATGGGCATGTCGCATTCATGCAGTCATTCGAGCTTGTGGAAGACACATTGAATATTTATTTGACTAAATAATTCTTGGATTTCTTAATGGCTATCAATAATGCAAACTTGCAAAGACTAATTTTCCAAGTATTGTGTTTTGCAAGATAGACGAATTAAAATCATTGTAAACTGATACATATTCAGTACAGTAGTTTTACGCAATTATTATTAAAGCTAAAAATCTAAATATCTGACCAGTTGTAGCTGATATAACGACCTTTAATTTGATGCATTAAGCATACGCTTACTTGCTAAACTGCCTAAGTTATAGGCTTTCAAAGCTGTCATCTTCTGTTAACGGCGCAATGATGAAATTATTGTTTACGTCAGAAAACAAGGTAGGTACGGTACACAATAATTATATGGCGCGTAGTGCAAGCTATCGTAATGAAAATTGTCGGACTTATAGCTGATATAACGACCTTTAATTTGATGCATTAAGCATACACTTACTTGCTAAACTGCCTAAGTTATAGGCCTTCAAAGTTGAACAAATACTTTTGGCCCACCCTGTATATGTGTGATGACCTCTTGTCACATCCGTAAGTATGTATTATGTAATACACACACACTCTCTCTCTCTTGTATATTTATATATATATATATACACACAGAGAACATCTTTCCCGTTCCTCCATCCTTCCTTTCTTCCTTCCTTCCTTATGTCAGTGTGTATCCGTCTGTCTGTTGGTGTGGAAGGATGGGTAACATGTATGTATGTATGTATGTATGTATGTATGTATGTATGTATGTATGTATGTATGTATGTATGTATGTATGTATGTATGTATGTATGTATGTATGTATGTATGTATAATTATGTATTTATATATACATATATATATATATATATATATATATATACATAGACAGACAGACAGACAGACAGAGTTAAGTGTTAAGCGGTCAGCCACAGGAACAATAAAACTGGATGTGGCTTTGTAGGAATTTCCTTTGCTGCATGGTTGACTTTGACACAGATAATTATCTCTGTCTCTGTATCTCTGTCTCTGTATCTCTGTCTCTGTATCTCTGTCTATCCTTTGGCTGTTGTCTGCTTGCAGTGAAGAAAGATTTCAAGTTCTTGCTGATCAGATATTTATTTGATGGTCGATGGAATTAAATGGTTATTTGGTTAGGAGTTGTTTTCACTTGCTTTGTGTGCTGTCTCTGTGTCTGTCTGTCTGTCTGTCTGTCTGTCTGTATGTCTCTATGTGTCTGACTGTGTGTCTGACTATGTTTCAGTGTCTCTATATCAGCTTCTGATTAGTCATAGTGGAGGGGAAGGGCAGTTATTTTTTTTTTCTTCCAAGCAGCACTTCGAAGGTTGCAATGTAATGAAAATAATCAACGTTGTTGTTTGTCTCTGTCTCTTGCTGAGCCACCTTTACCTCAGCCGCTGAAGTAAACTCAATCATGACAGTTGGTGATGTGCTTTTCATGCAACTGCATATTCCTTGTCATTTCCTTAGATTGATTCTCTCCCTCCCTCTCTCCTCTTGTTGTCTGCACCAATCCCTCCTTGTTCTTCTTCTTCTTCCTCTTCTTCTTCTTCTTCTTCTTCCTCTTCTTCTTCTTCTTCTTCTTCTTCCTCCTCTTCTTCTTTTCCTTCTTCTTCCTCTTTTCCTTCTTCTTCTTCTT
>OX243821.1:14761734-14808346 GCA_945859605.1 Lumbricus rubellus | reverse complement strand
TGTATAATGTATATACACTGTGTCCGGAAAAAAAGGGACCCATTTTTTAAATATGAAAATAAATAGTAAATATTCATCGATTTTTACAATTCAAAGACCGTTCTTATCCTAACATATTTCTCTAACAATTGTGAAAATATAAAAGTTCAAGTCGAAATAGTGACGTCATGATGACGTCATTTGCATGAAAATGCATTTAGCCGGCTATTCATGCATGGTTTCGGTTGGTATATTGGCTCTTGTTAAAACGGAAATCCATTTAATTGAACCAAGAGTGAAAATAAATGCAGCTTATTACAGGGATTGTCTGCTCCATATAAAATTGATGTCTGAATTCCGGGAATGTTCGGAACAATAGCCTACACATTTCAACAAAATGGTGCTTCAGCTCACTGAGTTCGTCAATATGTTGAACCGTTGACTAATGAGACTCGGATTTCATTCCTCTTAATCTTTGGCCGCTAAACGGTCGCCCGCTTAAATTCCTCTTATAATAAGATACGGAGACTGATGGAGGAGAAGGTATACAACACAAGGATAAGAGACATTGAAGAACTCCGTGAGCGAATTGTTAATGCCAGGGAGAATTTTGACAAGCTGGTTATCGATGCTGCTGTTGGCTATTAGCGCGACCGTTTTGAAGCTTACGTTGAGGCCAAAGGCGTGCACTTTGACCACAAATTGCAGTCTGACATAATTCAGATACAAAAATAAGATTAAAGATGCATTTAATATTGATAAATTAAATCATAAAATATTGAAATTTTGGATGATTTTGCGCGTTTATCTCTTAAATTTGACTTTTTGTGCAAATGACGTGATTATGACGTCAACATTTGGACTGGAACTTTTATATTTTCACCAATGTTAGACAAATATGTCAGGATTAAAATGGTCCTTGAATTGTGAAAATCGATGAATATTTACTATTTATTTTTATATTTACAAAATGGGTCCCTTTTTTTCCGGACACAGTGTACTATAGTACAGCGGTGTACTTTTTGCTGATGGCAAGAGACGACGACGACGATGTTCATGATGATGATGATGATGTGTCATAACCAGACGATGTAATTAGCCCACATGCTGAATGGTTATTGTAACTTTAGCATTCAACCACTCTACATCTAGTCAAACAGCATCAGTTCATTGAGTTTCAAATACAATCGTAGAGATAAGCATTATCTTAATTTGTTAGAACATGTGACAACGACAACAATGGTTTTGACTTCAATTGTATCCACAGAAATAATAGAGTTGTGCTGTGAAGATAAATAATCAGATCCCATGACTGAATGATGATGGTTATAATTATCATCAACATGAGACAGGGATGAGGTGGTATGGGGGATGAGGTGAGGGGGGGGGGTGATGTCCTTGGAATGAGATGAAGGAGAAAGTTCTTCATGGATAGATCTATCTGCATGTCCTTGACCTTAATTATTATTCTCCTCATCATGGTCTTCTTTTTCATTTCCAGATGCTTTTTTGACACCATATTCTCCCTTTCAGTCTCTGAGCTCTGAGTGTCTCTGTGTGTCGCTGTCCGTCTGTCTGTCTCTCTGTGACTCTGTCTTACTCTCTCACTCTCTGTCTCTCTGTCTTTTGCTGTCTTTCACTCTATTGGTCTCCGGCTGTCTCTTTCTGTCTGTCTGTCTGTCTGTCCGTCTCTCTTTGTCTGTCTGTCTCTGTCTGTTTGTCTCTCTCTTTCATATGTATATATATATACAATTATGCATATATATATATATATATATATAAGGAAGAAGTCTATGTCCTGGAAAAACACAGTTTATTTGGGTTGGTAGTCGCATGCAAGTTTCTAAAGTTGATATGCAAAATCTGCAACATTGCTTTCCTGGAATGACTTTTTCTACCACTGTGCGTGATTTGGGTGTGACCTTGGACCAGGAATTGACCCTTTCTGATCACGTGAGAAATGTATGTCGTACTTGTTTCTACCATCTTCGTCAGATTCGCTCGGTGCGTCGCTCTCTTACAACTAAAGCTGTCACTACTCTGATGCATGCATTTGCCATTTATATGCACGAGAGTTGACTATGGCAGTGCCATTTATGCGGGCTTAACTCTTTCACGCATTAATAAGTTACAATCTGTCCTTAATGCTGCAGCTCGTCTGATTGGTGGCATTCCAAAGTTTGGGCATATATCAAGTTTTATACGGGAGGAACTGCACTGGTTGCCTATGCAAAAACGTATTGAGTTTAAGATTCTAATGCTCATGCGTAATTGCCTAGCAGGCCAAGCTCCAATCTATCTTATGGAACTTTGTGTGCCTGTGCTATCCATTCCAGGCCGTAGATTCCTTCGCTCTGCAACGCATGGTGACCTGGTTGTTCCTAGGGCTCGATCTTCCACAGTGCTGCATAGAAGTTTTGCTATGGTCGGTCCGTCTTTCTGGAATAAGTTACCTATTAGTCTCCGTAATGAACTTCTTTGTCTTTCTTTGCCCCTTTTCTGCAAGCGTTTGAAAACCATTCTCTTTGATTATGGTTTGGTGTCAGGTCGGGAGCGCCTCTGAGGAGTTCTCTTGAAGTGGCGCTATATAAATGTTCGATTACAATTACAATTACAATTACAATATATCTATATAAATAAAAATGAAACTTTCCAATAGTTTGTTCCCCGTGTTCTCGAAAAGTTACGCACAGATTGCTTTGAAAATTTAACATAACCTTCCATTGCATGCATGTGCCTTGCTCTTGCAGATGGTCGAATGAAAAAATTTAAACACAATGCAACTCTTTTTTATAATCAGTTGTCATAGTTAGTGAAAAATACGTTTTTTGTCAGTATAATATAATAAATTATATGAAACAAATCGACTTAAAATATGAGAATAAAAATTCAGAGTTTAATGTATTTCATGTCTTTCTGTGCAACCTTACGTTGACATCTGTGACCCTCATAGATGATGATGATGATCAATGACGTTATACTTATCACAAGTTATCATATTGTATACATACATGTATACAATGATATACTTATGACCAGAAAGTGTATACATTATTGTGTAATTAATATTCCACAAAATCATCGCAGGCGATGGTCGGAAACGTGAGAAGTGTTATGCAACTGAAACGATTAAACTCTTCAGCCACTGTAGAAAGTGGAGAAAAATTACGTGGGCAATTATTTATAGGTCGTCGTCATGACAACGACTCATCATGAGAAGCATACGTCACCTGAAGCAGACGACTGACATGCAGCTGCGTTTGTATACACTGTATAAGCGAAGGCAACAAAAAAAACGAAGTAATGTGTATCACAGCAGGACAGAAACTGAAATTTTGTATTGAAACTCACTACTTTGATGTTCGTCAAAAGGTTTTCAGCCACTGCATGTGAGCTGAGAGATTAATAGCATGCTAAACTATATATATATATATATATATATATATATGTAAAATGTAAACTATATATATATATATATATATATATATACACTGTGTCCCAATAAATCGGGACCCCTTTTTATAATGTGAATAAAACAGGTAAATTCTTATCGATTTTCAAAATTTTAAAACTGTTTTTATCATGAGATAATTATCTTCCACTGATTCAAATAGGAAGTTTCTGGCATGAATATTTACATCACAATTACGTCATTTGCATCGGAGAATTCAAATGTTAAGTACCGAACACAACGATTGTTGTTGACATTTGGTTTCGATATGTAAATTAACGACGTCATTATGACGCAGTTTTTTAGTGATGGCCGTTCATAAATTACCAATTTGTAGATAATTATCTCAGGATAAAAACAGTTTTGTAATTTTGAAAATCGATGAATATTCGCCAATTTTATTCACATTATAAAAAGGGGTCCCGATTTATTGGGACACAGTGTATATATATATATATATACGTTGCATTTCACAACATAACCCTTGCACTTTCAGTGGAGGTTTGCTGAATATAGATGAACTGCTCGTCTATATATATATATAATATATGTATGTATGTATGTATGTATGTATGTATATATATGTATATTTATATATTATATATGATTGTGTTTAATTTATCGGACACACGATGATCTGCATTGCTTCAACAGTAACATTAGCCTCAAGTGAGATGATTTTAAAAAGGTTAAAAAAATGTACATGACCTTTGGAAAGGAAATGGCATTCAGTTTATTTCAAAGTCATCATCTGTTAAGGTATAGACATTTTTTTAAATGTCATCATTACCTGCTTCATTCAATGTAATCTTCAAGAAAACAAAGAGGATGATGGCTTGTGTGGATGACAACCATTAATTCTAACATATTTCTATTTCATGCATGGGAAGATGTCAGGCAGGCAAGTCTCCCATGTTTGATCTCCCCTCCAACACAGTATATGGTCAAGCTGTGGTCAGTGTAATCATTGCAATTGAGTTAGCTATATGTTAGAGCAGAAATCTGGAGTGATTTCAACATATAGTGATGTTCCTGGTTAGGATTTAAAATTTTAAACCTTTGTCTCGGAGGAGGAGAAGGGACCATCTCAGAATCACTTACCACTTTTCTATTATATGCACTCCACAACAATTATGACAATTATAAATGAGAAGAGCTGTCCAAGGCCGTAGCCAGGATTTGATTTCAGGGGGTGTTTCTTCCAGTTTTCCATCCCAAAACTGCTGATGACATTTTTTTAGTCATTTTCGCCTAATTTCGTGTTTTTTCCATTATGTCCTAGTGAATGCATTCTATTATTTAAAAAAATTATTTCGAGGGTGTTTTCATGGTTTTATTTCATGGTTTTGCTAGTAAATGCATTATATTATTTTTTACATTTTTCATTTCGGGGGGGTGTTCAAATACCCAAAACACCCCCCTAGCTACGGCCTTGGAGCTGTCCCCCTCTTCATCTTCGTCTGAGTGGCAGGAAATGTCAGCAACTTTATCGTTCTAAGCCTTGGTGTATAATGTATATAGAGGGCCATGCATGGGTGGATAGTCCTCTCCATCACCTTCTGATCTTCCCATTGACAGTGTGTGGTCAATGTACTCATTAGAACCGACAGAGGTGCACTTCAACCCAGACCTCGATCCAGCATAGCATAGCATGGCATGGCATGGCATAGCATAGCATCATTAGCATGCTGTCTGTTCAGTTTGGTGTTAATTAAGATTAACGCATTACTTGTACATGTAAAGCGCAGTGCATCTGCAGGCGTTGAATTAAAGAAAAATTATTATTATTAGTGACACTTAAGATCCACTCAACCTTCCATTCGGCAGATGGCGTTTGTAAACTGCGTATTAGGACGTGATAGGCGCCTTGCACGGCTGCCGACAATTAAATTTGACTCCTCTAATATCTTGTGATCATCCGTTCCTTACTGATTGTAATCATACCGTACTCCGTTGTGTCTTTTTTTGTAAATGAACGAAGAACATTATTATAACTTGCACTTGACTACCTTGCATCGTCCATAGTAAAAAATTATTCATATGATTTGGTCATAAATTGTCGTCGTTTTTGTGAAAAGTTGTCGCCCTGATTTATTGCTTGTCCTCAGTTGTCCCCTCTACCCCTGCCCCCACCTACCCCTTCCCCCAACTACCCCTCCCATCCACAGGACTCACTCACTGGCTTTGTCTCTCTCATCTTTAAGTTGAAAGGAATTTTTCCTATCACACTCTGATTTCTGGTGATCATCTGCTGCAGATAAGAGTGATAGCAAAGCTGACGATGTTGTCTGGTGTTAAGTTGTCTGCATTGGTGTTATATGACGACCAGCAGGCGTCATGAAAGCCCCGTTTACACCGTTTACACCATCGTCAGTTGAATCACTTCATTGTGGTGATATGAGTGCAGAGTTGATTGTCCTAATTCCTTCCTCTGAGGACTAAGGACTAAGGACTGAGGATGCCTTGCAGCAAACATGCGTTCCTTCGTCCTTAGTTGGTCCTTCTTGGTCATAATGATAATAATATAAATCAATTTATCTTCGATCGTGTCTTACCGCCAGACACTGCTGTGAACGTCGTTGTCCACATGTACTGACAGTGATGAATTTTTATCCGTTATTTACGATCTTTTGTCACATCAATGCTGGCAGACTTTATTATTAATGGCCATTTATTGAAGACTTTTCACTTGTGAATTATGGCCATAAAGTACTGAGTAGCTGTGTGTGTGTTTGCGTAAGAAGAAGGCATTGTCGACTTCTGCACCTAAATTACATGATGACAAATGGTTGCGGCAGTGGGGTGGTGGGTTCGTAGTGCCTTTCCCAAGTGACGGAGTCAATAAGTGCTCGATAGAACTCTGAGGAGTGAACAAGTTCATAAGGAAGCCCACGATCATTTATATATCTGTCCCTGATTTAGTTAATTCACTTAAATTATTAAAAGTTTCTCAAATTTAATCTTTGATTGATAATTATTACAATCATTGATATATTAATGGCAGAAGATTAGTAATTTATTGTATTTAAACAATTCAGATGGTGAGTTGAGGGTCATTGGTTCAATGTGAACTATAGAAATGATGAGAAAGTCTCGTTGTATGTTTGTATGAACTTGTGTCTGTATGTTTGTATGAACTTGTATGTTTGTATGAACTTGTATGTTTGTATGAACTTGTATGTTTGTATGAACTTGTATGAACTTGTATGCTTGTATGAACTTGTATGTTTGTATGAACTTGTATGTTTGTATGAACTTGTATGCTTGTATGAACTTGTATGTTTGTATGAACTTGTATCTGTATGTTTGTATGAACTTGTATGTTTGTATGAACTTGTATGTTTGTATGAACTTGTATGAACTTGTATGAACTTGTATGCTTGTATGAACTTGTATGTTTGTATGAACTTGTATCTGTATGTATGGTGCGTGAAAACTGTGAGTTCTTCTGTGAACACTAAGACTTGTATCACCTGCATATACCTCCTCCGTCTTTAGTATTGTTGAGAGAAACTAAATAAGACAAAGAGCGTCTTTCAGAAAGGCCAGATTGCCCCACTACACCCCCCATTCCTGCTCCCAACCCACCAAGTGCTGTTTAAATGAGTAAGTTACAATACTGTTGCATGATGCATACATATATATATATATATACAATATACATATATGTATATAGAATTTTGTATGTATACACATATATACATATATATGTAATATTTATGTATACATAATGGCTTCTTGTTAGTTCAACAATAAAGCCAATCACGAGTTATTAAGCCAATCAGTTTGGCAGACGGTGGTCATCTCTGGGCAGATCATGGGAGGAATTGCGGGTGGGTTTGGGTTGGGTGAAGGGGGGTGAGGTGAGGTGGGGTTGGGTGGTAAGTAAGGCAGAGGGAGACGGAAGACGGTTGTGTTTAATGTTTGTCTTTTTTGTTTGGACAGTTGACTGTGTGTGTGTGTGTGGTTGCGTGTGTCTGTGCGTGTGTGTGTATGTGCGCGTCTGTGTGTGCGTGTGTGTGTCTGTGCGTGTGTGTCTGTGTGTGTGTAGTTGTGTGCGTGTGTGAGTGTGTGTGTGTGTGTGTGTTTGTTTGTATATGCGTGTGTGTGTGCGTGCGACTGTGCGTGTGGTGTGTAGTTGTGTGCGTGTGTGAGTGAGTGTGTGTGTGTGTGTGTGTGCGTTTGTGTGGAGAGGGGTGGGTGGGGAAGATGGTGGGCCTGTCTGTCTTTCCTTCTGAAATTCCGTTCTCTATAAAAGACTGTAGCAATTCAGAGCCGTGGAAAGACGAGCACTTGCTACTTGCATCTCATCATCATCCATCTGTCAACTCATCAGTCATCACTCGTCGTTGTCGTCGTCGTCGTCGTTGTTGTTAGTCCAAGTCCCGTTGTCCCAAGACGACGATCCCATGAGTTGACTTTCACCCACTCAAAGCCAGATCACATGTTTACATATAATTATTATATATACATATACATACATACATACATATACAGGGTGGCCCATAAAAAGTGAGACCCCTACGCGGTTTTGCTAATATTTCGGCCAAAAATAAGAATTTTTTAATCAAATTTTACTGACTTAAAGCCAATTCATATCTACGTATAATAGCCTAATTTCATAAAGATATGTCCAACAGAACAAAAGTTATACCACTTTTAGTGAGACCACCCATGGTTTTTGATGATTCGATAACACGTTACGCAAAAAGGTAACAAATATCGGCCAAAAATAGGAATTCTTACATGAAATTTTACAGGCTTTAGGGGCATTCATACCTACGCGTAACTGCCAAATTTCACACAAAACTTTCAAACTGAACAAAAAGTATATCACTTTTAGTGAGTATACCCAGCGATTTGTTGGGTCCAAAAACGATAGGAAAATTTAAGGCTGATTGTGAGTTGATATGGGAAGACTTCCCTCTTAAACCTATCAACAAGACCATCGGAAACTTTACAAATAGGTTCAGAACATGTTTGGGTAGGGGTGGGGGACATTTTGAACACAAGTTATCATGTTACTTTCGACAAAAAATTATTTGAAACTTGACTTAAGAAAGTTTTTTGCTCATTTTTTCATAACGTGTTTTTGAATCATCAAAAAACGATGGGTGGTCTCACTAAAAGTGGTATAACTTTTGTTCTGTTGGACATATCTTTATGAAATTTGGCAGTTATACGTAGATATGAATTGACTTTAAGTCAGTAAAATTTGATTAAAATATTCTTAGTTGTGGCCGACATATTAGCAAAACCGCGTAGGGGTCCCACTTATTTTGGGCCACCCTGTATATGTATATATTTTTATATATGACAGTCTTCAATCTTGACTTGATTATATATATATATATATATATATATATATATGACGGTCTTCACTCTTCGAATTCAAGCTTCAGAGGAAGTCGGATACTGACAACAGATTCAGATGTATATACAATCTGAAATGATGATGATCATGTATAAATTCGAAATGGGTTTAATGGGTTCATGAAGTGTGTCTCTGTCTGCAAGTACAATGTAGGCTGTGGCTGAGAAGAGCATCCAACCATCCCTTCATTCCCCTCTCCCTCCCCCTCCCTACCCTCCCCCTCTTTCCCCTCCCCTTCCCCTCCCCTTCCCATTCCTTCTCCCTCCCCTCTCCCTGCCCTATCCCTGCCCCTCCCCTATCCCTACTTTCTTTCTATGGGTCTTCGTGCTGGGAGCGCTTCTGATTGGTGTGAACTGTGAGAGATGCTTTGTAGAGTTATAGCTACAATACAATACAATACAATACGATATAATATGTTACTAACCACTCATATTTTAATTTTGACTGTAGGAGTGGTATCTATCAGGGGCAGCATGCTTTGCTGTCATCTTCGAATCTGCAACGGTCATCTATTTTTTTTGGTCTTCTATATTATTCATCATTGCATGCGTTTGATGTTCGTCAAATACAAGTTGTATCGATGAAAAGAATTCTTGCCATTGAATAGAAGTTGGATTGATGAAAATGATTTCTGCTTAAATAGTAGTCGCTGTATTGATGAAATTAATTCTTTGGATGGCATCAGGGCTTTTATTAGCGTGCAGTTTTTGACAAAATGTGAAAATTTTCTAAATGGATTTGTGCAGTTGTATATAGAAGCACTTCTGTGTAGTCAAAAATAGTAAAGGAAAGGTCATTGTCTGCCTACGATTGGTTGTAATTTACCTTGGAAGATGGGAAGAGAAAGAAGAGGTTGTGCAGTTCTAAAAATTCCTTTAATAAGCCCTGATTTTCACGGTATCCATATCCATACAAGCAACACATGGGTTCTGTCAAATGAGTGTGTGCCATGCATGCATGTGTGCAGTGGTGTTTTTCAGCTTTTTGAGATTGTCTGGATTTCTGTTTGTGTGAAGCTCAGGCAATTAAATTTAATTAACTTAATAATCTCAGGCAAGTGCATTTAATTACGTTAATAATTAGAAACATTATATTCTACTTGTTCTCCATACTTTGCTGATGATGATGATGATGACGATGGCGATGGTAATTTTTCCAGGTGAAACGTTTTCGTTTTAATGAAGATCATGATACGAATGGTTTGGATTCATACGACAATCAAAATCTTCTCAAAGACATCATCGCCAAAGATTCTCAACGAAACTAGTCAGTATTAAATATACCACATTCATTAATCGGTCATTCATTCGGTCGGTGGTTCGGTCAGTTAATCGGTCATTCGGTCGGTCAGTCAGTTAATCGGTCATTTGGTCGTCAGTCGGTTAATCGGTCATTTGGTCGGTCAGTCAGTTAATCGGTCATTCGGTTGGTCAGTCAGTTAATCGGTCATTTGGTCGTCAGTCGGTTAATCGGTCATTTGGTCGGTCAGTCAGTTAATCGGTCATTTGGTCGGTCAGTCAGTTAATCGGTCATTCGGTCGGTCAGTCAGTTAATCGGTCATTCGGTCGGTCAGTCGGTTATTCGGTCATTTGGTTGGTCAGTCAGTTAATCGGTCATTTGGTCGTCAGTCGGTTAATCGGTCATTTGGTCGGTCAGTCAGTTAATCGGTCATTTGGTCGTCAGTCGGTTAATCGGTCATTTGGTCGGTCAGTCAGTTAATCGGTCATTTGGTCGTCAGTCGGTTATTCGGTCATTTGGTCGGTCAGTCAGTTAATCGGTCATTTGGTCGTCAGTCGGTTATTCGGTCATTTGGTCGGTCAGTCAGTTAATCGGTCATTTGGTCGTCAGTCGGTTATTCGGTCATTTGGTTGGTCAGTCAGTTAATCGGTCATTTGGTCGTCAGTCGGTTAATCGGTCATTTGGTCGGTCAGTCAGTTAATCGGTCATTTGGTCGTCAGTCAGTTAATCGGTCATTTGGTCGGTCAGTCAGTTAATCGGTCATTCGGTCGGTCAGTCAGTTAATCGGTCATTCGGTCGGTCAGTCGGTTATTCGGTCATTTGGTCGGTCAGTCAGTTAATCGGTCATTTGGTCGTCAGTCGGTTATTCGGTCATTTGGTCGTCAGTCGGTTAATCGGTCATTTGGTCGGTCAGTCAGTTAATCGGTCATTTGGTCGTCAGTCAGTTAATCGGTCATTTGGTCGGTCAGTCAGTTAATCGGTCATTCGGTCGGTCAGTCAGTTAATCGGTCATTCGGTCGGTCAGTCAGTTAATCGGTCATTCGGTCGGTCAGTCAGTTAATCGGTCATTTGGTCCGTCGGTCGTTCCGTAGTTCCGTTGTTCGGTCGACATTGTAATTGTAAATGTTTAGTGTGGGCTACATATACATAGACGGTCCCTAGGTCGAATTATTGCCTTTCGTTACACAATTCCGTAAAGTTAGAAGTTTCGTTTTTCTGATTTACGTTTCAAATTACTCCAGAATGACGCATTTCTTCATCGCCTGCTGTCCACTCTTATTCCCAATTTACAAATAATATATTATAAGAGACAGACTTTTTATATCTCTTATTCCCAATTTACAAATAATATATTATAAGAGACAGACTTTTTATATCTCTTATTCCCAATTTACAAATAATATATTATAAGAGACAGACTTTTGTATACTTCTTCATTTCTTTCATATCTTCTTTGACGTCGTGAGTAATTAGTAAGTAAGTTATATGACTTTTTGCTTCACATGCATGCAGCTTCTTATGCCATGAAACAATCAAATGGAAAAATGACAGCAGATATTAAAATATGATATTATTATTATTACAATATACATGATCATTGGATATTTTTACAAAATATAAACTCTTGAAATGAATTAATTAATTAATTAATTAAAATAATTATGTATGACATCTTAAAATCACTTTGTAGCATTTTATATCCATCTTATGCTTTTTCTTGACCACCAATCTTCTTCTTCTCACCTTTTACCAGTCACACTTTTTCCTTTGTTCCACCTTTTCAGTATTTTCTCTTTCTGCATCTTTTCGTTTTGCTCCACTTCTTTTCTTTGCATTCTTTTCACTTCTGTTCTTCTCATTCTTTTACATTTTCACACCTTTTATTTTTGCTCCACCTATTGTCTTCTCGACCTTCTCCTTCCTAAACCTTTCTGTGTGTTCCACATTTCTTTTGGTCTCATCTTTAGTTTGTTGGACTTTTTCCAATCCTTCCATTTCTGTTCATCTTCAGAGTTCTTCTTTCTCACCTCTTCCTCTTTTTCACCTTTGACTTGTTCTATAATTTATCTTTTCAATTTCATCTTCTTTCCATTCATTCAGACAGAGAAACAGAAATCTGTAAACTTTGTTTTATCGTTTAAGAGTTTTTTTCATTCAGAGAATTTTTCATAAAATAAATTCACCAATGTGAGTTTAATACCATAGTTTTATATGACTTGCAATGTTTCCTGATGTCCGTGTCAGGCCTTTGACCTGTTCTTCACATCATATAGCTGGTGCCGTATGTTGCTTTTCCCCTTGGGTTGTGATGGGGTGGGTTGTGATGGGGTGGGTTGTGATGGGGTGGGTTGTGATGGGGTGGATTGTGATGGGGTGGGTTGTGATGGGGGTGGGTTGTGATGGGGTGGGCGGATCTAGCCCCAAGCCAATTGATCCCACTACCAGATAAGGCCAACAAGGGATCGGCGGCGGCGGAAAAGGAGGAGAATGAGAATGAGGAGGAGAATGAGAATGAGGAGGAGGAGGAGGAGGAGGAGGAGGAGGAGAATTAGGACGAGGAGGATCAGGAGGAGGAGGAGGAGGAATGGCCATTGGCAATTACACGGTCCGTTAGTGTCCAACAATGCCTAGTGTGACTCTGACAGATGTGTGAACTTGTTCCAGGTATATATATGGACCACCAACCTTTGTGCAGCATGTCCTAATTCCACGGCTCATTCAGAAGGTCAATTAGATTTTTTCTGCTGCTTCTACGTGGACGAACATTCTGTCACAATTATTATATCAGTGGGGTCGATCAGTCGTTCGTCCGTTGACCGCCAGAGGGCCACCACCCGGTGGTCAGTGGATGAGTTCCATTCTCTTATCCTTCCACCGTGCTTGTTAGTCAGAGACTCAGAGTTAGGAGGCTCTGTGGTCGTCCGTGTTTGAGGTGGGAGTGAACTGACTTCAACTTGGGTTAAACCATGCACCCTTATATAGAACGACTAATGGTGTCCCAACAATTTGGAGCTGGACAGTTTTTCCTTTTCTATTTTTCATCTCGCTTCTTCCATTTGTTTTTCATGTGACCATATTTTTAGATTTATCCTAATGTCCCTAATTATTTACATCAATTTTATTTTCGTCTGATATCCATTAGTCAAGGATTCCACTAATTCATGGCACTAGCCTATTTTACTGTTTCGCTTATATAGTGTTTACTAATAGAGTTGAGTTATTTGCTTGGTGATTAAAATTAAATTGTGTAAACAAGGTTTTTAAATTTTTACTGTTGTGCAAGATGCATGGTAACAAAGTCCAATTATTTTTTGTTTTCCTTTTTTTCTCGTTTTATTCCATTTTTATTTTTTTAAACCAACGTTTTGTTCGTTTTTTAAATTTGGTTTTTGTCATTTTAAACATCTCTGCTGATGAATATGGTCATAAGGTTTTTAAATTTATTTCTGACCCTTTCTGAAGCCACTGCCCTAATTAAGCAGGTTCGCCTGTCTTTGCATTGAGGGTAAAGTTCATCTGTATGCGGCAGACCTGTCCTTTTGAATATTCATTAAGATTTCTTGGAGGCCAAACGTGCACGGTCATGAATATTCACAAGCATGTTCATGAATATTCACAAGCATGTTCATGAATATTCACAAGCACGGTCATGAATATTCACAAGCATGTTCATGAATATTCACAAGCATGTTCATGAATATTCACAAGCATGTGGACCGCTTTCATTAGAGTTCAATCGTGTAATTTTTGCAGGTTTGGTAGCATTGCTTTTCTGAAAGATGAGATGAAATTTAGTCGTTGGAGAAACTGGAGGATTGAAATATTGTTGAAACAGAAGATTCTAATGAGTTCTTCGTCTTTCTGTAGAGCTGAACAATTGAAGCAAGTATCGTTTTCTTATTGCAAGACAATAATTATGCAAAGATGGCATGACGTGGCAGGATGAATTTCCATGCACAGACTCTTTCCATATGAAATCTGCCTGTGTCCTGTGTCTTGTGTATATGTGTGTGTTTTGTTGGGTTGTATCTAATACTATCTATACATGGGCGTGTGTGTTGTGTGCTTGTGTGTGTGTGCCTGTGTGTGTGGGTGTGTGTATATGTGTGTGTTGTGTTGTATCTATACATGGGTGTGTGTGTTGTGTGCTTGTGTGTGTGCGTGCGTGCGTGTGTGGTGTGTGTATACAGAGATAAATGAAGATAGTGAGACAGTCCTTTCTGCTGTGAAATGGATCTCTACATCCTCCTCCTCCTCCTCCTACTCCTTCTCCTCACTTTGCCTTCCTGAGAGTCTCCTTCTTCTCCTCCTGTCCCTCAGGATTCAAGTCTGGAACCAGTGTTTCATCCCAATCAATTTATCCTTATTATTTTTATACTCATTTTTTCATCCAGCTCCAACTTCATCCATCCAACTTCATCCATCCATCCATCCCTCTGGTCTTCTATATATGTCCATCAAACCAATTCATCTCTCATCATCTGTGGTTCATCTTTCAATTCATTCAACAGCATTTCTCTTTATACCATATCATTGTTAGGATCAGATACAGCAGCAGAGTACTGAGGGGTGGATGGGGAGTTGGTGGGTGGTGTGATTGCTCTATATAAATTATATTTTGTTACATTACATTCATCCGACTTGATTCATTCAATTCTTGTGACCCAATTCACATAGATGTTAAATCTGACAGAAATTATCTGACATAATTCATGTGACAAATTACATCTGACTCATTTGACTCAATTCATGATCTGATTCAATTCATCAAGCTCATCGAGCTTGGTTCTTCATATTCAGTTCTTTTAACTCCATTCTCACTCACTTCATCTAACTCATTTTATCTGACTCAATTTTTTTTACTCAATTCTACTAACTCAATTCTACTAACTCAATTTTACCAACTCAATTCATAAAACTCAATTCTACTAACTCAATTCATCTAACTCAATTCATAAAGCTCAATTCATAAAACTCAATTCAAAAAACTCAATTCTACTAACTCAATTCATAAAACTCGATTCTACTAACTCAATTCTACTAACTCAATTCATAAAACTCAATTCATCTGACTCAATTCTACTAACTCAATTCATAAAACTCAATTCATCTGACTCAATTCTACTAACTCAATTCATAAAACTCAATTCATCTGACTCAATTCATAAAACTCAATTCATAAAACTCAATTCATAAAACTCAATTCATAAAACTCAATTCTACTAACTCAATTCATAAAACTCAATTCATAACACTCAATTAATAAAATTCAATTCATAAAACTCAATTTTACTAACTCAATTCTACGAACTCAATTCATAAAACTCAATTCTACTAACTCAATTCATAAAACTCTATTCATAAAACTCAATTCTACTAACTCAATTCATAAAACTCAATTCATCTCACTCAATTTTACTAACTCAATTCATAAAACTCAATTCTACTAACTCAATTCTACTAACTCAATTCATAAAACTCAATTCATAAAACTCAATTCTACTAACTCGATTCATAAAACTCAATTCATAAAACTCAATTCATAAAACTCAATTCATCTCACTCAGTTTCATTTGACTTGGTGCATCTGAATTCGTTTGAACTCAACTGATCATAAAAGTGATTTAACTGCTTCTAACATTTTTTACGCTTAGTTGTTTGGCAGATATTTAAATTTTTTATATATCTGGAAGCACTTCTGTCTGCCTCATTAAACCATATAATTATGATTCTGGTTGGTTAGAGATGCTGACGCACTTATACTTTTGCAGGTCGGTTGATGTACATGTATATATATACATATATAATTATATATATATATATATATGTATGTGTATACTATATATATAATATACGATGATGTTTTCTTCAGCAGCTGCAGTCAACTACAAAGACCTGTGAATAAAACGTCAAAGACAAAGATGCCAACCGTTGCAACATCATCCTACTCATCATCATCAGAATCATCATCTTCATCGTCCGAATCTTTTAGCCAGCATCATCTCGAAAAAGGTTTGTCTTCTTCTTCTTCTTCAACATTTAGAAGTTGACGTCCTACTAATTGTATTGTTGTCTACAGTTTTTCCACTACTAAAACTTGGGGGGGCCTCGAATCATGGCACGCAATTAGTTGCCATAGTTGGCTAGTTGCCATGGTATTTAGTTGCTGCAGTGTAAGGACCAGGGTTTAAGGTGGGTGGGAACGGCGTTCCCACTGCTCTCGAAACTCTTGGCTTGCGTTCCCACTGCTCATCATGATGGAGCTTTGGAAACAAGCATGTGTGTCTCAATAAAACTTTTCATCAGCATTCCCACTGCATGCTCACTTAAAGACCAAGGTTTTGCTTTTGGCAGTTTCTTGGTAAACCAATCTGATTGGTCAGCAGGTCTCTGTTTAGTGGGCGTGACGCTGACCAATCAGTATCTGCTCCAAGTTCATCTGAAAGCACTGGCAGCTGCTTTAGATTGCTAAACTAGGTCGAGGAATTGTTGTGTAAAGATTCTAAAGACTCCCCTGAGTGGGTCTCTGTATGCAGATTAGCCTGGCCTACCAATGCCGGCCAGTGACCATGGGTTCGAAATCTAGTTGGCACATAAGCACTAAGACAGGTAAACTTGTATACAGTATACCTGCTAACACAGCTGACCATCGAGCCCTGCAATATTCTGCTGGCAGGGGTGGGGGAATTGTTTTGTTCTTCGGAGCCTGCTCCTAAGCTGGCCTCTTGCCAAGGGCTAGCAATATCAAGGCAATTGGTTGTATTACATCATTTCAGACAGGTAAACTTTTAGCCGCTAATACAGCTGACCATCGAGCCCTTCCAATGCTTGCAATGGATACTCTCCTGGCGGGGGAGGTAGAATTGTTTGTTCCTCCAAGCATAGGCCTACTCCTCAACTAGACCAAGATCCACACACTTTGCAGGCTTGCAGGTAGACAACTGTTCTCAATTGTTGGGCCTTCCATTATGAAATTCCTCCCTTTACATGTAGATATTCGCCTCCTGCCAAGAGCTAGCAGTATCAATGCCAGGTTGTATTATATCCCTAAAGTTACGCTGGTTGGCTTCTCAATTTATCAATTGAGATTTCAACTGTATAAAGCTATATCTGGTGCCCAGACCTATAAACAAAGGTACACCGTACACTTGGAGGTCAAGATGTATTGAAAGAACCTTGTTTGTAGGCAGTGTAAGAATTGTGGAAAAATAACTGGGTTGATGGACCATTATCCACTTGGAATTTGGGTGTAAAAAATAGGCTTTACTATGGGGGCTCTAAGAAAGACTGGGGGTTGAAACCCCCTGGCAATTCTCACCCTGCTTGTAGGCCATGCTCTGAGGTAAAGATAAACACATGAACTAGGGCTGGTATAGAATTATAGATAGCTAGTATACAGGATCGGTTATTCATTGGCGGAAGTATATTGGTGTATAGTCTGCTATTTTATATACACATAATTATTTTATATGTAGGCCTATACAGTCTATATACATTATATATATATATATATATATATATATATATACACGGGCAAGCTAATATGCATATTCCAAGCAAGTTATCAAGCTGCTGGATGAAACATCATGGAGCTGTGGGCCGGTAAATCAAAGCACCAGCTAGAGTTTTATAGGCCTACAGGAACTGAGAAGGGAAAGAGCCTAAAGTGATGTAATACAACCTGGCCTTGGTATTGCTAGCAGTTGGCAGGAGACTAATCTCTAATGGAAGGCTCAACAATTGAAAAGCAGAGGAGCAGGCCGAGAGGAACAAATAATTCCACCCCCTCCCTCTCCTCCCTCCAGCAGAATATCGAAGGGCTTGATGGTCAGCCAAGGTTCTTTGGATGATCTTGATGGTTCTGTCTTTCCTTCGCGTATACGGCCTGTGTTTACATGTCTCTGTCTGTGTCCATTGGTATGGAAATGAGCAGACACTAGCACTGAACTGGCTGACAGCTATCAAGATCATTCCACTGCTGTATACACGTATGGCCGTTGGTATTGATGGATAGTCCCTGGGGGCATGGTCTAGTGCAGTGGTTCCCAACCTTTTTTGACTGTCGGGCCACTTTTTCGAAGTTGGAGGACACAATCGAGGGCCACTTTTCTTAGTTAAAGAATTAACGTTAGGGCATTTAGGGGGTCACAATGCTAAAATTTAATTAACTAAAAGCATATAAAAATTGTTATAATTAATTCAAAGTAGAATGTTTGATGTTTATAGACTTCAAAATAAAATAATTTGTAATAGAAAATTATTTTATGTTCTATCCTGTCAAAATTGTCAATTTTTCATATATTTTTAAAAATTCTTTGAGAGACGAGTGCCATTGTTGAGGACTGGCGGGCCATTTTGCGAGGTCTCGCGGGCCACTTTTGGCCCGCGGGCCACGGGTTGGGAACCGCTGGTCTAGTGCCTCTAGACAAACCGTATATGTATTGTATAATGTATAATTCTATATGCATTTATATATACATTTACATATTCACCCGTAGACAAACTTGTATCATTGTTGCATTACAATCAACCGAAGCTGTTTGTATTGAAGCTGTTTGTATTACGTTACATATTTATATTACGTTGCATTAGATAGGCATGCATGGGTCCCATTGCAATAGAAGCTGCCAGTGTGTAAAGAAAACTGGAACCCCTCCAAATAAGAAAGTGGTGCCTATTGCTATGATAACGAGCATACACTAGCATTGTTCAACCCTTTCAGCTCCAGCTTCGTACTACTACTCCCACACCACAATGAATTCAATCGCGTGTTTACTGCAATGACCATGCACATCTGCTGCTCCATTGTTTGGCTGACAGGTATAAGTATTAGGGTCATTCCTCTGATCCTTGGTATTGGTATAGCTAGACCCCGGGCATAATCTAGGCCAACTGTCCACCAGCTTATCTGGCTTGCGTGGAGTCCTATAGGTAGATTAGCTAGTTCCTGTATACCTGCGTATACACATATTTATATACACACATATGCGTATACACTGTGTATGTAACAATTCCCCACCCCTGCCAGCAGAATATTTCAGGGCACGATCAAGAACCTTGGGGGCACGATGGTCAATTGTATTAGAGGGTATAGTTTACCTGGCTTATGCGTCACACAGACCGTATACGCGAAGCTAATCTGCATAAGGTACCCCGCTCAGGGAAGTCTATAGACAATTCCTCACCCTGGTTAGATAGGCTAGATTTATCTATAGCATTGGTCAGTGTTCTCATGTGCACTTGCATCAGACGCTGATTGACAAGCCGGTCTCTATAGGTTATACGTCCAGTTCACCGAGAGAATACTGGGACCAACCTTAGGTTTTAAGCCACGCCCACGCCAAACTTGGGCTTTAAACCACTTTAACCACTAAGGACATTGTGTGTCATAGGAATGATGATTTGCGTTGCCCTCCTCGTTTATTCGTATCTGGACTGGCACTCATATATACATCACGTGATGGACTGCAGTGCGTTTTTATGTACTGGATATTGATGATTAAAGAGTGTAGCTGCTGCTGCTGCTGCTGCTGCTGCTGCTGCTGCTGCTGCTGCTGCTGCTGCTGCTGCTGCTTCGACCTGCCCCTGTGTGTTCCTCCTATACCTGACTGACCGAGGAGGATATATCTGGTTTGGAAAAGTTTCCCACTGATTAGTAATCCGTGATTCCAGAACTTTCACTTTCATCTCGTCTCCAGTTATTCTCGATTCCATGTATTAATGGCTGATATCTGATCATTACTTCTACCTGCAGTGATGCATGCTGAGCATTATAGCGTGCATGGATTCGTAGAGAAGCGTGACCTCCTCCTTCTCCTCCTTTTTACCTCTCTCTCCATGCATCTTCTCCGTATCAATGCACCGCAGGAGGGAGACGAAGCATAGAGGACGATGTGACCGTCCAACGTTCGTCCAACCATCTCTCATTAGTAACACACGGCAGCTAAACTATTCGCTGCCTAGTATAAGACGACGACGACGATGGCGGCCATCTTTTGTGTTCGTCGATAATTAGTTTAGTTTGACATTCATCATCATCGCTGCTGCTGCTGCAGATTTCGTTTTTCCCTCCAGTCTTCTTATTATTCCATATTTTTATAAGCAACGGCATCAGTATTGGATGAGGATGAGGATAAGGAGGATTCCTCTTCTTTCTTTCTTCCATCCTCTGCAGCATTCGACGTCGAGTAAAACGATACTTTTCCCTTTTATTTGATTTTGAACGGCAGCGAGGAGGTCACACGGGATGAAGTTTGTATGTTTGTATGTATGTTTGTATGTATTTATGTATGCAAGTTTGTGAAATTCTTGCATCTTGCATTCAGAGATTAGGTTTGTTGTACATGGTTCATTTGATATCACAGACTTTCATAATCAGAAGCAGAAGAAAGACTGACTGGTTCTCCGCTGCTGCAAAAAACAAAATATTTTTCTCCTTTAGATGTCCCTATAGATGACAGAACATACATACATACATACATACATACATACATACATACATACATACATACATACATACATACATACATACATACATACATACATACATACATACATACATACATACATACATACATACTTACATACATACATACATACATACATACATACATACATACATACATACATACATACATACATACATACATACATACATACATACATACATACATACATAATCAATCACAATCAGACTATAATAGGCCTATTATTATTATTCAGTTGGTTCTCTCCATCCTGGCTTATTTGCAGTTTAGAATAATGTAACTGTTGTTAGCGCTTCTCTAAATGTCTTGCAATAGTAGGACCATGCATACTGAATAATAATAAATAGGTCTATAGTCTAAACAGCCTTGATCATCATTGCTGTCTGTTCCGTGTGTGAATAGAAGAAAATAATTATGTCGAGCGTTTGAGTGACAGATATATAATTACAGTAAAAAATAGTTTATACTGCGTTTATAACATGCTGTCGAAATGTTAAATCTGAACAAATTTTAATGACATTTGAAATGAACTTTGAATCCAATTTCCAACTCAAACAAAGGTCAAGCGGCAACAACGACTGCAGAGGATCATGTTACGAGGAGAACCAATTACAGGAAAGATGAGTGACCAGAAATAGACAGACGGACAGACGCAGACGGAGAAACAGACAGACAGAGGAACAGATGGACACAGACAGACACAAACAAAGGAACAGACAGACACAAACAAAGGAACAAACAGAGGAACAGACAGATACGGACAGAGGAACAGACAGATACGGACAAAGGAACAGACAGACACAAACAAAGGAACAAACAGAGGAACAGACAGATACGGACAGAGGAACAGGCAGATATGGACGACTTGATAAAGTTGTGATCACCAAAATCTAATGAGATATTAGCACTGCCGCTTACATCCATAGAAAATACATCCATTAGGTATCAAACTAAAGACCTCCTAACCGCAGTAACCGGTACGCCTCTCCTGATATTCCGTTTACGGGCAAACTGTCCCCCTCCCGCCCGCCCCAACAATACCCTGCCTCCACCCGGCGGCTCCCCAACCGCTCGCTCCCCAATCGACTCCACCGCATCGCGTCCAGCTAATCATTTCACCAACGCCATCTGCCGAATGAAAGGCTGAGTCGACATTCGGAAGACTATAGCGGGAAACTATTTCCACCTTCCGTGTGCGCTTCATGCTAGAGTGTTGTATAATATGTAGGCATTATACTAAATCCGCTCCAACTGCATGGACGTTGCCATAATAAGCTCACTTACTATATAATTATGGCAATGGTAATTATCGTGCTTATTATAAGTCAGACAATTTAGTCTAGACTGATTTCAGTCGAAGTCCAAACAGTATTCCTGTGAATAATTAGATATATATTCGTTGCTCTGCTATTTCGTCTCCCAAGCATTCACGTTCATTTAAATCATTTAAATCGTTTAGCTACGAACACCAACGCGCGCACACACACACACACACGCAAACGCAGAAGAAACGTATGTACGGACAGTTGTTTCTTATTAATTGTCTGATGATGATGATGTTCAGTGTTTGAACGAATTTAGACTACCGGTATTACAATTCCGTTCGTCTGATGCGCGCATCATCCAGTGTTTAAAGTGTAGAAGAAGAATTGCCTGGACGCTCCTTATAAACCTTTTTCTGCTGTGCTGGCCAAATAAGTGTCAGCCTGTCAGGACGATGTTCAGATTCTAAAATAAGTGCCATGACCGTCCATGCACACTTTATTTAAGCCCTGCACTGTGCATGTATGTCTGTATGTCCTTTATGTCTTCTTCCATTTGATGTAAGTATATATGAGTTGTGCAAGATTCAGTGTTTCTTATATATCTGCCACTCTTGCATGAGTTTGCGTTTAGAAAAAGCAAGACTGAATATTGGTTGGTGATGTATTTACTGTTGAGACGTATACGCTAGTGACATCTGTTGTTGTGCGGTAGACACAGATTCAACTCTATTGCTATTTATAACTCAACGTGTGTGTGTCTCGTGACTTGTGTCAGCGTCTTTATCGTCATTGCCATCATTGCCTTCCTCGTGTCTAATGTCTATAGGCCTACCTGCAGTGACACGTCCTATCTGGATGAAGAGGTGAGGGATGACTTCTGTGAGCTTTTACCTGCGACAAGGTGTGTATGTGTGTGGGGGTAGTGGGGGTGGTCTCTGGTGGGAAGGGGAGGGGGATCTGACGGATGACCGTCTCACTCTCGTTGCCATCTGCCTCACTCTGATAACAATTATTATTATTATGTGTTTCTGCTGCAGTCTATTAATAGTTTGCAATGGTTTGCAAATTGTTTCTATTGACTATTATAATAAAACGGTGATAGTGAAGGGTGGTGATTGCGTCACAGGTGGATGTGGCACATCAGACTTTTGCTTAATTTTATTATTATCATCTCGTTCTACAGGGTGTCCAATAAGTTCGTGAACGATTTTGCTAGCTTGTTACAAAAAATATACACAACAAAAATCAACAATTTTTGTACCATTTAATAGGCAATAGTGCTGTCTTTGCTGGCTATAACAGCTTTCATTCGTCTGGGTAAAGATTCGATGAGGTTGTACAAAGTTTCAACCGATATCGAATTGCATGTTTTCGCAAACGACGTTTTAGCTGAGCAAAGTATTTGGTTCAAGATCTTTGTAGACACTGCCAGAGATTTTCAATCGGTGAGAGATCATGAGAGTTTGGAGACCAGTTTTCAACGCAGTTAGGAATATTTTCGTTCGGCCATGCGCGCGAAACAGCAGATGTATGTGCTCGCGAACAACAACCGATTTTTCCTCTGAGTGTCCGTTAGCAATGGCGCCTTTCTGCGTTTCCAACTTCTCCACTTTAACTCCCTTGCATGTAATTTCTGATTGTTTCTTTGTTGTCCTTAAGTCCACCTGTTTTGAGAGATGTTTCTATCTGTCTCAATCCAGGTCCTCGTCTGTATTTCGCCTTTTTGATTATTTTAATAGCAGCCTGTGTCAAAATCTTTGGTCGACCGCATCGTGCATGATCGCCTAACTCACCTTGCTTGCTTTTTTCAACCCATTTTGTTACCCAGCCTTTCGATCATCCTAATTTATCGCCTATAACGGAATATGAATATCCTTCTTCATCAAGAATATCAGCTTTCGAGCCTAACTGAACGTCTGCTATGTTCCCCATTTTCCCCAAGTTTGTTTACGAAAAACGATCGCGAACTGCATAAAATTCGCTAAAAATAACCCTTCCGCATACATTGATGACGTCATTTCCTCGTTGCAAAAAACTAACACTTTTTACACTTTTTGGTTTTGGGACATAAAGCTCTTTCAAATGACATAAGCATTATTAATGTTTGTTGCAAAAAATTTCTGCTATCTGCAAGCAAAATCGTTCACGAACTTATTGGACACCCTGTTGTCGCTTAAGATGAAGAGATTGTGACAGGACAACAGACAGACAGAAAGATGGATGGACGAGTGGCTTAAGATAAGAAGATGTGGCAGGACATTATGAGACAGACAATATGATATATATATATATATAACATATATATATATTTATATATATATTACGGCCAGACAGATAGACACCGACGGACGGAAGGAGGGGCGGCTTATAAGATGAAAATATGTGGCATGCAGGACATTATAGACAGACAGACAGAAGGACGGATGGACGATCGAGTGGCTTAAGATGAAACAATATGGCAGGACAGAAGAAGGACAGAGACAGACAGAGACGGACGGAGGGAGGGAGGGAGGGAGGGAGGGAAAGAAGGTAATTAAATTGAGAATGTAATTTTTCATCTTCTTCTTCTTCTTGTGGACTTTGTTTTCTTCTTCGTCATATAAATAAATTAATCCGCTGATGTGCATGCGGCGGTGCATGAGGGGCATGCAGAGATGGCGTTCGTCCTTTGCAATGTCGTTGATGATGGTTGTTGGTTGATGCATGGAATCCTATATATTATCCCTGGATTGAAAGGGTGAAAACAGCCGTTTCGTGAAGAGGTGCAATGCAACAGCAGTTCAGCAGCATCGCCATGCATTCGGATGAGGCTATAAGCCGCGTTCATGAACAAATACATTAAGCCAGAATACCAAATTGCTTATTTAGATAGATAAAACATGCAAATATAATAGCAATTTTGAGTTGAGGTAAGAGATGTATAATATAAGTTGGCTGTTAACTATCTTAAAGTATCTGTATTTGTCGTTGAAGATTATCTAAATTATCAACTACCACAGCCACATAAAACCACTTGTCACTGCAATCACACAACCAACTGCCACAATATATACATGTACAACCACTTGCCACTTCAACCACCTACCACAGCCACATACAACCACTTGTCACTGCAATCACACAGCCAACTACCACAGCCACATACAACCACTTGTCACTGCAATCACACAACCAACTGCCACAATATATACATGTACAACCACTTGCCACTTCAACCACCTACCACAGCCACATACAACCACTTGTCACTGCAATCACACAACCAACTGCCACAATATATACATGTACAACCACTTGCCACTTCAACCACCTACCACAGCCACATACAACCACTTGTCACTGCAATCACACAACCAACTACCAAATTCATACACAACACCTATCACTGCAATCAAATTACCAAGCACCACAAAGGCACTGCCACTCACAAGCAAATGAATTTAATAGAGGAACCAGCACATTAAAACCAGAATTGCAAAGAGTTTTTGCAAATCAAATCAAAATCAGTTTATTCTGAGAAAGAACAACAGACAAACAAACAAATAACCAAGGTAGAAAGCAAAGTAAAATAGTGCACAAGAATAAAAATCAATGATCATAGAACACCTTGATTGTATGAACGGTGAATACTCAGAAAGAGTCATCCAGAAAGGGACAGGTACCTATAACATTGTAAGTAATTTCTACCCGCATTAAGCGAAAATCTCAGTAGAGAAAAACAGAATATGAAATAAATGTACATGTATGATTACCTATATGAAGAATACTAGTCCTTCATCGCTTTCGCACCACAATTGCATCGAGATCCTTCACCTCATCAGCACCTCGAATATGGAACAAACTCCACATTGCTGATAACTTTCACTAACAAAGCATCTAAAACTAAACTTTTTACACAGGTCTTTCTTGACTGACTTTATCCTGCTCCAAGTGCTTCTGAATCGTTGCTACAGTTTTTTTTAATCGATTGCTTACGACACCCATGGCACTTAAATCTCTACATATTATTAATTATTATTGAATAAGTCTGGACAGAAATGTAGCATACATCCGATATGAGATAGTGTTCACTGTTCACTCATGGGAAGCACTCGACAGTTTCGCAATCTTTCTACGCTTTGCAGGCTGTTGATTACTTTTGTTGGCATCAGCTGTTAGCTTTCTCACTGCGTTTTTGGCAAAGCAGTTAAACAGACGCTGCACAAGGAGTGATTTAAGGTCATGGCCTTTGAAACATCCACTGTGACAGCCATGGTGAAATCACTTCTGACAATAATGCTCCCTGTTAATTTAGGTACATCCTCTGTCACCTTGATCAGATACACAAGGAGTGATTGTTCAGTAATGCAGATGTTAAAGTCCTCAGGTACAGTAGTCTCTGATTGCAGTCGTTCTTTAAGTTCTGATATTGTGAGTTCAGAAATGTTATCTTTCTCCAAGAAGCACTGCTCCAGATTGTCAAGTCTCTTTTCCACTAACTGAGAGCGGCTTGATGTTGTGGCTCTAGACGTTGATCTGGGCAAAGCGCATGTTTTTGACAGATAAGTTGGTGCATTCGGGAAGATAGACGGAATGGCATCTTCTTTCAGGTACCTTCTGAAGGGTTTCGCAGAGGATTCAGACTTCTTCCTTCTGGTAACATTTTTGTCTTGCGGTTCCTCGATAAAATCACTTGACTGGAAATGAAGTGAACACAACCTGGAATGTTTGGTCGGAGTATATCCTTCCCGAGGATTAGCACGAACCCATTTCTGACATAGTTCATAATTATTGATTGGGAAAGAATGGAATGTTATTTTTTCTCCATTAGATCCAAAACCTGAACAATCACGATAGCCACTTCGACAGCCAAATCCTGCACAACTATTCACCATTTTCGAATAATCCAAAGATTGTCTGCAGTTCAGAATGGAGTTAGACAGTAAACGTAGAATTCTATATACAATCACGATAGCCACTTCGACAGCCAAATCCTGCACAATTATTCACCATTTTCGAATAATCCAAAGATTGTCTGCAGTTCAGAATGGAGTTAAACAGTAAACGTAGAATTCTATATACAATCACGATAGCCACTTCGACAGCCAAATCCTGCACAATTATTCACCATTTTCGAATAATCCAAAGATTGTCTGCAGTTCAGAATGGAGTTAAACAGTAAACGTAGAATTCTATATACACTAAATTTGACTAAAACTCTTGCTTTAAACTGATATCCAAAGATTGTCTGCAGTTCAGTAAACGTAGAATTCTATATACACTAAAACACTTGCTTTAAACTGACATCTAAATCTACTTCCACACATAATATAATAGAACAGAATGACACTGAATTCTTACATATAGTCTTAACTGAGTGCAACCACAGCCAGATGCACACTGAGTCAGTCTGAGCCAAGGCAGGACTGCTACAATGCTGGATGAATGCATGCACCTCTTCACGAAATTGAAACTTTTGACCTCGGCCAACCTCTTGCTCCAGTTAGTTATCCAGGCCTCCATGGTTGATGGTTGGATGTTGATGTGCTCATCCATTCATCGTCTATCGTTCGTCGTCATACAACAGGTGTCGCTAGTGATTGCCTCTTCTTCTTCTCCTGCATCAGCAGCAGCATCAGCAGCAGCAGCAGCATCCACGGCTCCACATCAATCAACATCAGCAGCTAACCGAACGAATTATCATGCGAAGGAGGAGAAGAAGAGGAGGAGGAGGAGGAGGAGGAGGAGGAGGGAGCTTGCGAGCAATGACCTTTGCTGACCTCAACACGCTCGCAATATATGAGGCTGTCTTTTAATCATTAATGCTAAAGGTTCCTTCTTTCGACACCCCGTTACCCCCACCACCACACCCCCCCCCCCCGCCCTTCACACTCCACCACTATTTTTACCCATCCAAGCTTCATTTGGTGAAGTAGGGAGAAAGACAAATTCTATAATTATCCAAAGGAAGTGAAAGGAACCACTGGGACATCGGTTACTAAAAACAGCAGTATACAAATAATATATATATATATAAAGGCCTAATTACATGATGTATATAATTATATAATTATACATATAATTATATATATATACATAATTACATATATATATATATACATATATATACTCTCAGTGGACCTGAACGGAGTTAAGAACAACAGACATAAACCAAATCAGCGCAAATGGTTGCACACACACACACACACACACACACACACACACACACACACACATACATGCCTCGTATGTAGATCCGAGGCCCTGATAGTGCCCATGCAGTCTGAGATCGCGTGGATCCCGTAGGGCTAGAAGGTCGATCTATGTATCAAAATGTTCGTAGTGATGAGTAGCCAATCACAATCGCCGATTTGAAAGCACACACCTCTTGCTTTTCTAATTATAACCAATGACATACGTTGCATCATAAGCGAGAGCGTGAATCCGAGGACGCTCTCGGATTCTGTATTAAGAGGCGGGCGAGGAAATAAGGAGCACGCTTGGTAACGGTGTGTGAGTGTGTGTTTTTAGTTCTCGAAAGAGACGTAAATTGACATAGCAGCAAATTTACCATTGCAATGTAGAGTCTGCGTGTGAATTCTTTGCATGCGGTCTGAGAGCTTGAACTTGTATCCACACAGCACCATTCCGAGTGCAAAAATGTGTGTGTTAACCAAGCCCTCAACGAAATATTAATTGAAGATAAATTTAATTCTGAAATTAAATGTAGGAAAATAATATTTAAAAAGCTATGCATTAATATAGTTTGCCTGACTTATGCGAATTTTTTAACAGCTAGCCGAAGCACGATAACATGAAGTAAACGAACGGCATTTATGTAGCGTCGTTTTTCTGGGTTGCATTCTGTTAAGTAAAAAAACAAAATGCAAGCTTCGATGGGTTTGCAAATTGGAAGAATCGTGTCCTAAGTTTAATCCACGTTAAATTGTCAAGAACGAAGTGAAATTGGCAATGATATTTCAAAACTTTAGGCCAATCTTCAATAAGACCCGAGAGCCAGACAGTCTTTGGCTTCAAGCTAAACAATTCGCCGTTTGTGCAGATTTATCGAATAATTTGAGTGTTGCTAGATATTTTTTGCCTTTGATTTGTATCTGTTAAAATTCCTAATTACGGGGGAAAAAGAATTAGCCTATCTGGGGTCGAAGAATTGTTTCCATTTAGCGACTGTGTGTATGTTTTCTGTGTTCGCACACTATTTGCATGCAGTCTGAGAGCTTGGCCTAAGTACACACTGCATCATTCCGAGTGCAAAATCTATTTTGGCGAGTGTGTGTGAACCAATACTGCAGGTTTTTCCTGTGTGCATTCTTTGCATGCGGTCTGAGAGCTTGGACTTGTACACACACAGCATCATTCCGAGTACAAAATAGTGTGTGTGAACCAATACTGCAGGTTTTTCCTGTGTGCATTCTTTGCATGCGGTCTGAGAGCTTGGACTTGTACACACACAGCATCATTCCGAGTACAAAATAGTGTGTGTGAACCAATACTGCAGGTTTTTCCTGTGTGCATTCTTTGCATGCGGTCTGAGAGCTTGGACTTTTACACACACAGCATCATTCCGAGTACAAAAGAGTGTGTGTGAACCAATTAAAAATAATTTTTGGAATTACATGCATTAAATCAAATGGTCTTGAAATTTTTAAATAAAATTCATATTAGCAATCAAATAAAAATCATTGCACTGGGAGCGCTTCTGAATGGCCACGGCTGTGAGCAGCGCTGTAGAAATTGCTGATTACATTATATTACAGAACAATACATTCTGATTTCTGAGTGATGTTTGTAATTGTAATCTGACACCACTTAAGCGCCACTTTAAGAAAGAACTCTTCAGGGATCTACAGACCAACAAGAAACTAAATTAGCAATCAATAACTCATTTATTATTCCAGTGACATTGAAATTGACATTGCAGAAAAAAATCATAGCACCTAAATGAATGCAAAGGACATCAAAGTGGGACAGGAGAGCCATTTACCTAGGGCAGTCTGAGCTTCTTGGAAGCAATATGCTGGCACTAAAACTAGTCATGCAAAGATATCCAAGCTTCAATGTAAGTTAAGATACTGTGCAAAAAATTTAGAATCATAACATACAGCCAAACATACACCAAACATAAGCTGTGACACAAGCAGAGGCCTAATAGATATCAATTCTAATATGATGCACAGGTCACCACTGTAACATAACTGAAACAAGATATAAGCCAACTGTATCTGCCATTGAATAGTGCTATTTTTGAAACATGTTTAGGTTATAAGCAGATAATCACACTTGCAATATGCTGGCACTAAAACTAGTCATGCAAAAGATATCCAAGCTTCAATGTAAGTTAAGATACTGTGCAAAAAAATTAGAATTATAATATGCAGACAACATAAAACCAAACATAAGCTGGCACAGAAGCAGAGGCCTAATAGATATCAATTCTAATATGATGCACAGGTCACCACTGTAACATAACTGAAACAAGATATAAGCCAACTGTATCTGCCATTGAATAGTGCTATTTTTGAAACATGTTTAGGTTATAAGCAGATAATCACACTTGCAATATGCTGGCACTAAAACTAGTCATGCAAAAGATATCCAAGCTTCAATGTAAGTTAAGATACTGTGCAAAAAAATTAGAATTATAATATGCAGACAACATAAAACCAAACATAAGCTGGCACAGAAGCAGAGGCCTAATAGATATCAATTCTAATATGATGCACAGGTCACCACTGTAACATAACTGAAACAAGATATAAGCCAACTGTATCTGCCATTGAATAGTGCTATTTTTGAAACATGTTTAGGTTATAAGCAGATAATCACACTTGCAATATGCTGGCACTAAAACTAGTCATGCAAAAGATATCCAAGCTTCAATGTAAGTTAAGATACTGTGCAAAAAAATTAGAATTATAATATGCAGACAACATAAAACCAAACATAAGCTGGCACAGAAGCAGAGGCCTAATAGATATCAATTCTAATACGATGCACAGGTCACCAATGTGACATAACTGAACCAAGATACAAGCCAACTGTATCTGCCATTGAATAGTGCTTTTTTGAAACATGTTCAGGTTATAAGCAGATCACTACTCTTCTCGCAGGCACTAATCTATACAGCTGTTTTATAGTCCTCAATATAAGCACTTAAAATGTATAGTCCATCAATTCACCCAGTTGTATAGTCACTCAAGTTTTAGACAATTAACAAATGTATTGCCCATAAACTCAAACAGTTTAAAAATTTCTGGCCCATAAACTCAACCAGTTTGAAAATGTCAACTGCACCAGCACAACCTACTTATTGCACTGTTTAAAAATCCATCAATTCAACCTGTTTAAACATATCGAAGGATTGTATAGTATCATCAATTATAGTCTTGTGAATTTATAATGATGTACATGGTTCGTCCTTCATTATTATCACTAAGAGAATTAATTATTAAGAGTTAAGGTTGGGCTACGGAATCAATTATTATATTCTATTATATTCTATTTATGTTGCTCGTCTGGACTGTGTTATGACAATACTTGAATAGAAGTTATGCAAACTGTAGACACAAGTTTTGACAGTCAGCAAACAACAATGTTGAAAAATCAATTTTCATCAGGATCTAACTGCAAATGCAACAAGATCCGAAACATTAGAGCAGCAATAAGAAAAGCCAAGCAAAAAGGTTATAGATGATAAAACAACACTATTTTCAGCAACAATTCTATTTTTACAGGGCAGTCATGATGAAAAACTAGAAAATTTCTCTATTTATGACTATTTCTTAGGCCCACGGTACATCTTAGACTTATGTTTGTTGATCTGTGTGTTGACGTAAAATTTTACACTTTTCCATGTCCGATCGGCAAGCGCTGGTTCCTTGGCTTTTGCATTTAAGCAATCCAGTTGTCTAGGACACTTCAGTTTCTGTATGAAAGTAGACAACTGTCTGGTAACTGCTTCTGTTTCTTCCTTAGACCATATCTTGTATACTCTGCTCCTATTCCTTATTTTCTTGGCATCAAAATTGTAGCCGTCAGCATTTATATCACGATCAGAGACAATGTCGTGATTTTGACCTTTGTCAAGAACTACATCAGCATCAACATCCTTACCATCTGCACTCTCTTCTCTGTCATGATCATCATCATGATCATGACAGAGATCATCAACATGATCATCATCATCATGATGATCATCATCGTCAGAGTGGTTTTCACCCGCAATTTCATAATCTGAATTGATGTCTTCATCAGCATCATCAACATTTATCTCATCCAAGGACTTTCCATAGAAACGCTGCACATCACCTCGTTCCATAAGCAGCAAAACTTTACTGAGTTTAGCCACCATCATAGTGTCTTCCGGCAACCTATAATACTCCCGATGCACGCGAATGTCATGACCCATGAACTTTGCAAGGAGGTCTAATTCATGTCCGTGGAGATTGAGAAGCTGTGAAATGGTTGCAACATGCTTGCGAAGACCTACTGAAGTGATCAATTCAGGTTTCTTGGCACCACAGTCTTTGGCCAACTCCTGCAAGATGTCTCTGGCTCTTAACGTGGTTGCTGAGTCTCCAGAGCGAGCAAAGACGTAATTATTGTTCACTGAAATTCCGCAAACTCCTCGAAGCCTTACTAGAAGTTCTGTAGATTTATGCATGTCTGGGGTGAACAAAACAGGAACTCCTCGATTTCTTTTACCCCGTATGATGACATGGTAAAAACTGTCTAACAAGGTTCTTTCCACAGGTGAAAGTGCTTCATACACTTCACCTTGCACATTGGCGTTTGACTTCACCATGTTCTTATATAGAGATAGAGTCATCCTCTGAACCTCTCCACTTCTGCGTCTGTTGAACAATACAATCCTTGCTAAAGTACATGATGCCAATGTCCTCCATTTCTCAGAACTTGGTGATAATGCCAAACTGTTTTCTGCTTCAGCAACTTTGCTAATTAGATGCATGTTAAGCAGTTTCAGATCACTGGCTAATGGTAACTTTTTAGGACAATTCCACTTTCGTTCTTCGATGGTCTGTCTCGCTTGCGTTGAAACTTGCAATTTCCAATCTTCTTTTGCAATGTCCAAGAAATCATTACACTTTTCTCTTAAAGTGCTGCATCCTTCTCGTACTGCCTTTCCACGAAGATTCTGGGCACACTTCGTCAGTGACTGGCCCAAACGCAACGCTAATGAAGGAATTTCGTATGTCCCTGTTTCACTATTGTATCCAGCGAGAGCTTTCACGGCATCACACACAACATCAAACTTGCCAACTTCGATGCATTCGCTCAAATTCTGAATTGTTGTATCAATTGTTCTGACTTTTATTAAAAAACGACCCAGCTCTCTCAAACGACATCTTATTTCTTGCTGACCATGATGGGACAGTCCCTTGCGGCCTGTTAGGTACAGACGCTTTCCGAAATCCAAGATTGTGCAATCATTTCTAACGGCCATAGCCACTTGCCCATTTTCTAGGTGAGACAAAATGTTATCAGAGAATGCTTGCGTTATCATTGTATTGGACCGCACAGGCAGAAGACGGGCACCCTCGGCTTGGTGCATCACTTTTCCTGAAGCACTTCTATAATTATCTCTTTCAACACATTTTCTCTTGTGCCTGTAGAGCTGTTTTCTACTGAACAGTCCATGACATTTTGCACATGGCAAAAAATTACCAGGGTCGCAGGGTTTGCCTGAAGGATTCCGTTTTGCAACAACAAGTTGCCCTATTCCTGTTTCATAGACTTGCTGATTATGTGAATAATTCCCTCCGTGAAGCAATTTTTGCCATATTTTCCTGCGTCCTTCAGATCTAACTGGATAGCTCAATGCATGCTGCACTTCAATTTCAGTCTTGTGAGCTTGTTGCAGATGCCGAGAAAGACATTTCGAAGCTTTGCCACAAAACACACAATAATTCACTTTGTCCCAAATTCGTTTCACAATTTCTCCACCAACAATGACATTTCTTGTACATTTCACTGTGATCCCAGAAGTTGGCGAAGATTCAACTTCACCTACCGGAATCCCTGATCGCGGCTTAACAGTCAAGTCACTGGTAGACTTAGTTGGCAGATTTACCTGATCATTAACGTTCAGATCACAAGCCAAATTTCTTGCACTTACTGAAGAATCGACTGCATTCATTTTTAAATATGGCATTGAATAGTGAAGTGGGTAACTTGAGCTTAGTTCAAAGTTGCTCGGTAGAATTTCATTAAGTGAAAGTCTCTCACTAGTGGCCCACACACTCCCAGCTACAAACTCGGTCACTGTCTCATTGTTCGAAATCTTGTGAGTCACATCTGGAGGGACATGTTCCTTTAGGAAATAGTTTGAAATGTCGTTACTTGTTTTGAGCATCACAGTGCATTGATCAACATCCATCTCACCCAATTGGAAAATAAGGTCGCTAGTCCAAGTTTGCTGTTGGCTGACTGGTATTTGTATTGTGGGTTGATCTGTCAGTGTATGAAAGTTAGTGGGTGTTGCAGAGACACATGACAATGTCACCCCTTCGCCAACGAAGCCACCACTAATAAGGTCGCTAGTCCAAGTTTGCTGTTGGCTGACTGGTATTTGTATTGTGGGTTGATCTGTCAGTGTATGAAAGTTAGTGGGTGTTGCAGAGGCACATGAAAATGTCACCCCTTCGCCAACGAAGCCACCACTAATAAGGTCGCTAGTCCAAGTTTGCTGTTGGCTGACTGGTATTTGTATTGTGGGTTGATCTGTCAGTGTATGAAAGTTAGTGGGTGTTGCAGAGGCACATGAAAATGTCACCCCTTCGCCAACGAAGCCACCACTAATAAGGTCGCTAGTCCAAGTTTGCTGTTGGCTGACTGGTATTTGTATTGTGGGTTGATCTGTCAGTGTATGAAAGTTAGTGGGTGTTGCAGAGGCACATGAAAATGTCACCCCTTCGCCAACGAAGCCACCACTAATAAGGTCGCTAGTCCAAGTTTGCTGTTGGCTGACTGGTATTTGTATTGTGGGTTGATCTGTCAGTGTATGAAAGTTAGTTGCAGAGGCACATGAAAATGTCACCCCTTCGCCAACGAAGCCACCACTGTAACAATAAGCAATTTGAGCAACTTATAATAATATTGCGCCATTTGTATTACCTGCTTTCCAGAGGTTGTTATTGTTTCAAACTGGCTCTTATAATAGATCATAATTTGCAAAATGATTTAATTTAAATGACTGTTTTGTGCTGCTATGACAAGATCAATATGGGAGCCATTCAATTATATTACCTCTCTTTTCTCTTTTCTCTTGACTTGTAAATCATTATCAGTTTATTAATCATTATTATGTTTCTACCACTTACAATAATCAGCCACACAATTACTGACACTTTTTCGTTCTTACAATCAAGACTTGGTCTGTGGAAAAACAGAATTTGTAATAAATCACCTGGAAAGTACAAATTCAAACCTTTCAAACAACAGCATCCGTATAATTCATGAAGTGTGCTGTGTCAACCAAAATAAAGTTTAAACAAGCGAAATTATATTTTAAAAGTTACTCATACCTAGTAAAGCATTCTTCCACTGTATGTGTTGATTCTACGAAAGACATGTCATGTGAAGATTTCTTTCCCAGTTTTGTCTTGGTAAATAAAATTGGCAGTTCTTCAGATGTCTGGTCAGATTCTGAGGTGCAAGGTTGTTGTTTTAACTGTAAGCCCTGCTGCCACTTATTCATCTTCCAAGACAAACCAGCAGTGCTTGAGCTCACAGCATCGTATCCATCGTTGCTCCGTCTCTTTCTAATTGCGGCAACACTTTGGCAAGTTACCAAGTTAGGAGCTGTCAATCCTTGCATTCTGTATGATGCGAGCAACATCTGTTGCCCTCTGGATTGATAGCTGACAGATTCATTCTGCCCTGTAATAAACGTTCACAAAACGATATTATTTATCACATTGGACATTGATTGGTAGGCTAAATACTTATGTTAAATAACTGATAACAATAACAACAATAATATTTACTACTACTGCTGCTGCTGCTGCTGCTGCTGCTGCTACTGCTACTGCTACTACTACTACTACTACTACTACTACTACTACTATCTGGTATCTGTTCCATCCAGCTTTAACGCCATAGCCCTCAGCGGGTCATTTGTTCAAACAGAATTTGTCGAATAATAGCAGTACTAATATAATAATGAAGCTTATAATAATATTATTTTTGGCATTTCACGTTGGGGCTAAAGAAGTTAAATGTAGAGAAGACATTAAAATTATGCAAAGAATTTATGGCAGTTTATAAGACAGTTCAAGAGAAAACCACGACCCATGGTAGCACCATCACTGAATAAATATTTAACACTTATTTAAGAATAATTAAAGTTTTGACACCACTGGTACAAGCACATTGCATCGTATGGCATCATGCTGTATTGCATCATATTGTATTTTGTTCGATTGTGAATGCGTACCTTGCGTTGCTGTGACGGGTGCCCTCCACGGATCTGTCTGGACAGTGCTGCGTCTGGGTGCAGAGACCGTGAGACCTTGAGACCTTGCCTGCTGAAAAGAACAATGGAAAACTGTAAACAAAGAATCGAAAGCTTTGGGAAACCTGGTCATCCTCAAAAGACATTGTTATAGGAAATTTATAGACAAAAGGCATTGGTATGGGCAATTTAAAGACAAAAGGCATTATGTATTGTCAATTTATAGACAAAATACAATGAGATGGACAATTTATATAGCACTACTAAAATATGGAGTTTCCTTAAAACTTAACGAGCACTTTGAAGATCATGCAATTGTGGTAGAGTGGTTAACGATTTACATAGTGCTCACTGCTAAAATACGGAGCTTATTTAAATATCACCGTGTACTTGTCAGATTGAATTAATAAACGAATTATAATATTATTATCAACATTATTATTATTATCAACATCATTAATATTATTTAAAAAATTTCCTAAGATTAGCATTATGCAACTACAGAGCCTTATTATAATTATTATCCTTTTACAATTTTCTCCTCCTAACACCACCTTACACCACCGCTGCACTATAGCACTCTTGCATTTTGCAAAGCCAATCCCAAGCTCGGATAAAAAAAAGAGGGCAACGCTACTGATCTTCACCATCACACAGCATACCTTAATGCCCGTGTTCTGCGAGTATCTGTCTTGAGCAGCCAGCGTCTTCTCCATCACCGTCTTGACGACATTCTTCTGCGTCCGGTGATTCGGCATAGTACCTGCCGAAGAAACAAAATGATGAATAATAATACATAAATTCTCCACTAAATACAAGGGTTTATCGTTCTGTAAATGCTTGCCGAGAACCATTAGAAATCACAGATACAGTCACCAAATGGAAACATATCACGAAACCAGATAATTACTTGTAGCCTAAACACAATTTATTCATGCATTTACACTCTGTCTACGGTCTGTGAATACATGAGATTTTTGAGGGGGATTCCATTTCATTGTTGATGTTCAATAGAAATGGTCGTAAAATACACAGAAGTAGTTTTACAAATAGGAAACTTAATATGTTTACGCATAAAGCCAGCCCAAACTGATTTAAAATGACAAAACCTAGTCAATCGGCCGCTAAATAACTCATTCAGTGTCATTTTTAAATATGTGACAAATGATAAATTAAAATATCAGGTAGTATTTTATCAACACATTACGATTATTATTATCATAATAAATATTGATATCAAAGCACACCGACAGAGAATGTCAAATTGAAACGCGCTTGAGGAACATAAGGTTTCCACATTAGTTAAGCCTATAATTTCCTGTGATGACACCCTGGCCCACCACTTGCTGGAAGATGTTCACATTAGCCCGCCACTCAAAAAGGTTTGACACCCTTGGTGTAGATGGACAAGAACCGTGGTGAGCAGGGGGTACGCGCTTTCGATTGCGTATTATAGACCAACCTTCGATTATGCCTACTATTAGTGTTTCCTACTATTAACGCTATGATACAAATGCTTGAATAACTTGCCTTAAGCTTCAACCCCGATCTAAGTATCGCAAACTTGAAAAGATTTTAAAATATAAACAAAATAATAGTCTATCTCTTCCCTTTCGCCACGCTTAACACAGTCGATAGTGTATTCGTTCTTCTTAGGCGCAGATCTACGAAACCTAGCCCAATACTAGCCCAGTTGAAGAAACACACTCCAAAATCAGGCAAAAGTACATACGTGTGTGAATCTGGTGGAAACGTGTTTCTTAGCTCTCGGATTGCGAAAAGTTAAGCTCCGCCCACGACAAACCGAGAGCTTGACAAAATCGCGATTTTAAAATACTTCATCGATTCGAATTTCAAAAATATTAATAAATATAGAAGATATTATTGTTAGCTATCTTCCAGTATGTTTATTTTGTTAAAATTGTATGTTATAATTTTGCAAATAATTCATAATGGGCTCGCAATCTGAGAGCGTCCTCGTACGCTCTCACTTTGCGGCTAGTGCCTCGGACCGTTGCTGTGGGTACATAGACGCGCCTTCGGAAGGTATGTAATGCGTACTCACACACACACACACACACACACACACACACACACACATACATGCCTCGTATGTAGATCCGAGGCCCTGATAGTGCCCATGCAGTCTGAGATCGCGTGGATCCCGTAGGGCTAGAAGGTCGATCTATGTATCAAAATGTTCGTAGTGATGAGTAGCCAATCACAATCGCCGATTTGAAAGCACACACCTCTTGCTTTTCTAATTATAACCAATGACATACGTTGCATCATAAGCGAGAGCGTGAATCCGAGGACGCTCTCGGATTCTGTATTAAGAGGCGGGCGAGGAAATAAGGAGCACGCTTGGTAACGGTGTGTGAGTGTGTGTTTTTAGTTCTCGAAAGAGACGTAAATTGACATAGCAGCAAATTTACCATTGCAATGTAGAGTCTGCGTGTGAATTCTTTGCATGCGGTCTGAGAGCTTGAACTTGTATCCACACAGCACCATTCCGAGTGCAAAAATGTGTGTGTTAACCAAGCCCTCAACGAAATATTAATTGAAGATAAATTTAATTCTGAAATTAAATGTAGGAAAATAATATTTAAAAAGCTATGCATTAATATAGTTTGCCTGACTTATGCGAATTTTTTAACAGCTAGCCGAAGCACGATAACATGAAGTAAACGAACGGCATTTATGTAGCGTCGTTTTTCTGGGTTGCATTCTGTTAAGTAAAAAAACAAAATGCAAGCTTCGATGGGTTTGCAAATTGGAAGAATCGTGTCCTAAGTTTAATCCACGTTAAATTGTCAAGAACGAAGTGAAATTGGCAATGATATTTCAAAACTTTAGGCCAATCTTCAATAAGACCCGAGAGCCAGACAGTCTTTGGCTTCAAGCTAAACAATTCGCCGTTTGTGCAGATTTATCGAATAATTTGAGTGTTGCTAGATATTTTTTGCCTTTGATTTGTATCTGTTAAAATTCCTAATTACGGGGGAAAAAGAATTAGCCTATCTGGGGTCGAAGAATTGTTTCCATTTAGCGACTGTGTGTATGTTTTCTGTGTTCGCACACTATTTGCATGCAGTCTGAGAGCTTGGCCTAAGTACACACTGCATCATTCCGAGTGCAAAATCTATTTTGGCGAGTGTGTGTGAACCAATACTGCAGGTTTTTCCTGTGTGCATTCTTTGCATGCGGTCTGAGAGCTTGGACTTGTACACACACAGCATCATTCCGAGTACAAAATAGTGTGTGTGAACCAATACTGCAGGTTTTTCCTGTGTGCATTCTTTGCATGCGGTCTGAGAGCTTGGACTTGTACACACACAGCATCATTCCGAGTACAAAATAGTGTGTGTGAACCAATACTGCAGGTTTTTCCTGTGTGCATTCTTTGCATGCGGTCTGAGAGCTTGGACTTTTACACACACAGCATCATTCCGAGTACAAAAGAGTGTGTGTGAACCAATTAAAAATAATTTTTGGAATTACATGCATTAAATCAAATGGTCTTGAAATTTTTAAATAAAATTCATATTAGCAATCAAATAAAAATCATTGCACTGGGAGCGCTTCTGAATGGCCACGGCTGTGAGCAGCGCTGTAGAAATTGCTGATTACATTATATTACAGAACAATACATTCTGATTTCTGAGTGATGTTTGTAATTGTAATCTGACACCACTTAAGCGCCACTTTAAGAAAGAACTCTTCAGGGATCTACAGACCAACAAGAAACTAAATTAGCAATCAATAACTCATTTATTATTCCAGTGACATTGAAATTGACATTGCAGAAAAAAATCATAGCACCTAAATGAATGCAAAGGACATCAAAGTGGGACAGGAGAGCCATTTACCTAGGGCAGTCTGAGCTTCTTGGAAGCAATATGCTGGCACTAAAACTAGTCATGCAAAGATATCCAAGCTTCAATGTAAGTTAAGATACTGTGCAAAAAATTTAGAATCATAACATACAGCCAAACATACACCAAACATAAGCTGTGACACAAGCAGAGGCCTAATAGATATCAATTCTAATATGATGCACAGGTCACCACTGTAACATAACTGAAACAAGATATAAGCCAACTGTATCTGCCATTGAATAGTGCTATTTTTGAAACATGTTTAGGTTATAAGCAGATAATCACACTTGCAATATGCTGGCACTAAAACTAGTCATGCAAAAGATATCCAAGCTTCAATGTAAGTTAAGATACTGTGCAAAAAAATTAGAATTATAATATGCAGACAACATAAAACCAAACATAAGCTGGCACAGAAGCAGAGGCCTAATAGATATCAATTCTAATATGATGCACAGGTCACCACTGTAACATAACTGAAACAAGATATAAGCCAACTGTATCTGCCATTGAATAGTGCTATTTTTGAAACATGTTTAGGTTATAAGCAGATAATCACACTTGCAATATGCTGGCACTAAAACTAGTCATGCAAAAGATATCCAAGCTTCAATGTAAGTTAAGATACTGTGCAAAAAAATTAGAATTATAATATACAGACAACATAAAACCAAACATAAGCTGGCACAGAAGCAGAGGCCTAATAGATATCAATTCTAATATGATGCACAGGTCACCACTGTAACATAACTGAAACAAGATATAAGCCAACTGTATCTGCCATTGAATAGTGCTATTTTTGAAACATGTTTAGGTTATAAGCAGATAATCACACTTGCAATATGCTGGCACTAAAACTAGTCATGCAAAAGATATCCAAGCTTCAATGTAAGTTAAGATACTGTGCAAAAAAATTAGAATTATAATATGCAGACAACATAAAACCAAACATAAGCTGGCACAGAAGCAGAGGCCTAATAGATATCAATTCTAATACGATGCACAGGTCACCAATGTGACATAACTGAACCAAGATACAAGCCAACTGTATCTGCCATTGAATAGTGCTTTTTTGAAACATGTTCAGGTTATAAGCAGATCACTACTCTTCTCGCAGGCACTAATCTATACAGCTGTTTTATAGTCCTCAATATAAGCACTTAAAATGTATAGTCCATCAATTCACCCAGTTGTATAGTCACTCAAGTTTTAGACAATTAACAAATGTATTGCCCATAAACTCAAACAGTTTAAAAATTTCTGGCCCATAAACTCAACCAGTTTGAAAATGTCAACTGCACCAGCACAACCTACTTATTGCACTGTTTAAAAATCCATCAATTCAACCTGTTTAAACATATCGAAGGATTGTATAGTATCATCAATTATAGTCTTGTGAATTTATAATGATGTACATGGTTCGTCCTTCATTATTATCACTAAGAGAATTAATTATTAAGAGTTAAGGTTGGGCTACGGAATCAATTATTATATTCTATTATATTCTATTTATGTTGCTCGTCTGGACTGTGTTATGACAATACTTGAATAGAAGTTATGCAAACTGTAGACACAAGTTTTGACAGTCAGCAAACAACAATGTTGAAAAATCAATTTTCATCAGGATCTAACTGCAAATGCAACAAGATCCGAAACATTAGAGCAGCAATAAGAAAAGCCAAGCAAAAAGGTTATAGATGATAAAACAACACTATTTTCAGCAACAATTCTATTTTTACAGGGCAGTCATGATGAAAAACTAGAAAATTTCTCTATTTATGACTATTTCTTAGGCCCACGGTACATCTTAGACTTATGTTTGTTGATCTGTGTGTTGACGTAAAATTTTACACTTTTCCATGTCCGATCGGCAAGCGCTGGTTCCTTGGCTTTTGCATTTAAGCAATCCAGTTGTCTAGGACACTTCAGTTTCTGTATGAAAGTAGACAACTGTCTGGTAACTGCTTCTGTTTCTTCCTTAGACCATATCTTGTATACTCTGCTCCTATTCCTTATTTTCTTGGCATCAAAATTGTAGCCGTCAGCATTTATATCACGATCAGAGACAATGTCGTGATTTTGACCTTTGTCAAGAACTACATCAGCATCAACATCCTTACCATCTGCACTCTCTTCTCTGTCATGATCATCATCATGATCATGACAGAGATCATCAACATGATCATCATCATCATGATGATCATCATCGTCAGAGTGGTTTTCACCCGCAATTTCATAATCTGAATTGATGTCTTCATCAGCATCATCAACATTTATCTCATCCAAGGACTTTCCATAGAAACGCTGCACATCACCTCGTTCCATAAGCAGCAAAACTTTACTGAGTTTAGCCACCATCATAGTGTCTTCCGGCAACCTATAATACTCCCGATGCACGCGAATGTCATGACCCATGAACTTTGCAAGGAGGTCTAATTCATGTCCGTGGAGATTGAGAAGCTGTGAAATGGTTGCAACATGCTTGCGAAGACCTACTGAAGTGATCAATTCAGGTTTCTTGGCACCACAGTCTTTGGCCAACTCCTGCAAGATGTCTCTGGCTCTTAACGTGGTTGCTGAGTCTCCAGAGCGAGCAAAGACGTAATTATTGTTCACTGAAATTCCGCAAACTCCTCGAAGCCTTACTAGAAGTTCTGTAGATTTATGCATGTCTGGGGTGAACAAAACAGGAACTCCTCGATTTCTTTTACCCCGTATGATGACATGGTAAAAACTGTCTAACAAGGTTCTTTCCACAGGTGAAAGTGCTTCATACACTTCACCTTGCACATTGGCGTTTGACTTCACCATGTTCTTATATAGAGATAGAGTCATCCTCTGAACCTCTCCACTTCTGCGTCTGTTGAACAATACAATCCTTGCTAAAGTACATGATGCCAATGTCCTCCATTTCTCAGAACTTGGTGATAATGCCAAACTGTTTTCTGCTTCAGCAACTTTGCTAATTAGATGCATGTTAAGCAGTTTCAGATCACTGGCTAATGGTAACTTTTTAGGACAATTCCACTTTCGTTCTTCGATGGTCTGTCTCGCTTGCGTTGAAACTTGCAATTTCCAATCTTCTTTTGCAATGTCCAAGAAATCATTACACTTTTCTCTTAAAGTGCTGCATCCTTCTCGTACTGCCTTTCCACGAAGATTCTGGGCACACTTCGTCAGTGACTGGCCCAAACGCAACGCTAATGAAGGAATTTCGTATGTCCCTGTTTCACTATTGTATCCAGCGAGAGCTTTCACGGCATCACACACAACATCAAACTTGCCAACTTCGATGCATTCGCTCAAATTCTGAATTGTTGTATCAATTGTTCTGACTTTTATTAAAAAACGACCCAGCTCTCTCAAACGACATCTTATTTCTTGCTGACCATGATGGGACAGTCCCTTGCGGCCTGTTAGGTACAGACGCTTTCCGAAATCCAAGATTGTGCAATCATTTCTAACGGCCATAGCCACTTGCCCATTTTCTAGGTGAGACAAAATGTTATCAGAGAATGCTTGCGTTATCATTGTATTGGACCGCACAGGCAGAAGACGGGCACCCTCGGCTTGGTGCATCACTTTTCCTGAAGCACTTCTATAATTATCTCTTTCAACACATTTTCTCTTGTGCCTGTAGAGCTGTTTTCTACTGAACAGTCCATGACATTTTGCACATGGCAAAAAATTACCAGGGTCGCAGGGTTTGCCTGAAGGATTCCGTTTTGCAACAACAAGTTGCCCTATTCCTGTTTCATAGACTTGCTGATTATGTGAATAATTCCCTCCGTGAAGCAATTTTTGCCATATTTTCCTGCGTCCTTCAGATCTAACTGGATAGCTCAATGCATGCTGCACTTCAATTTCAGTCTTGTGAGCTTGTTGCAGATGCCGAGAAAGACATTTCGAAGCTTTGCCACAAAACACACAATAATTCACTTTGTCCCAAATTCGTTTCACAATTTCTCCACCAACAATGACATTTCTTGTACATTTCACTGTGATCCCAGAAGTTGGCGAAGATTCAACTTCACCTACCGGAATCCCTGATCGCGGCTTAACAGTCAAGTCACTGGTAGACTTAGTTGGCAGATTTACCTGATCATTAACGTTCAGATCACAAGCCAAATTTCTTGCACTTACTGAAGAATCGACTGCATTCATTTTTAAATATGGCATTGAATAGTGAAGTGGGTAACTTGAGCTTAGTTCAAAGTTGCTCGGTAGAATTTCATTAAGTGAAAGTCTCTCACTAGTGGCCCACACACTCCCAGCTACAAACTCGGTCACTGTCTCATTGTTCGAAGTCTTGTGAGTCACATCTGGAGGGACATGTTCCTTTAGGAAATAGTTTGAAATGTCGTTACTTGTTTTGAGCATCACAGTGCATTGATCAACATCCATCTCACCCAATTGGAAAATAAGGTCGCTAGTCCAAGTTTGCTGTTGGCTGACTGGTATTTGTATTGTGGGTTGATCTGTCAGTGTATGAAAGTTAGTGGGTGTTGCAGAGACACATGACAATGTCACCCCTTCGCCAACGAAGCCACCACTAATAAGGTCGCTAGTCCAAGTTTGCTGTTGGCTGACTGGTATTTGTATTGTGGGTTGATCTGTCAGTGTATGAAAGTTAGTGGGTGTTGCAGAGGCACATGAAAATGTCACCCCTTCGCCAACGAAGCCACCACTAATAAGGTCGCTAGTCCAAGTTTGCTGTTGGCTGACTGGTATTTGTATTGTGGGTTGATCTGTCAGTGTATGAAAGTTAGTGGGTGTTGCAGAGGCACATGAAAATGTCACCCCTTCGCCAACGAAGCCACCACTAATAAGGTCGCTAGTCCAAGTTTGCTGTTGGCTGACTGGTATTTGTATTGTGGGTTGATCTGTCAGTGTATGAAAGTTAGTTGCAGAGGCACATGAAAATGTCACCCCTTCGCCAACGAAGCCACCACTGTAACAATAAGCAATTTGAGCAACTTATAATAATATTGCGCCATTTGTATTACCTGCTTTCCAGAGGTTGTTATTGTTTCAAACTGGCTCTTATAATAGATCATAATTTGCAAAATGATTTAATTTAAATGACTGTTTTGTGCTGCTATGACAAGATCAATATGGGAGCCATTCAATTATATTACCTCTCTTTTCTCTTTTCTCTTGACTTGTAAATCATTATCAGTTTATTAATCATTATTATGTTTCTACCACTTACAATAATCAGCCACACAATTACTGACACTTTTTCGTTCTTACAATCAAGACTTGGTCTGTGGAAAAACAGAATTTGTAATAAATCACCTGGAAAGTACAAATTCAAACCTTTCAAACAACAGCATCCGTATAATTCATGAAGTGTGCTGTGTCAACCAAAATAAAGTTTAAACAAGCGAAATTATATTTTAAAAGTTACTCATACCTAGTAAAGCATTCTTCCACTGTATGCGTTGATTCTACGAAAGACATGTCATGTGAAGATTTCTTTCCCAGTTTTGTCTTGGTAAATAAAATTGGCAGTTCTTCAGATGTCTGGTCAGATTCTGAGGTGCAAGGTTGTTGTTTTAACTGTAAGCCCTGCTGCCACTTATTCATCTTCCAAGACAAACCAGCAGTGCTTGAGCTCACAGCATCGTATCCATCGTTGCTCCGTCTCTTTCTAATTGCGGCAACACTTTGGCAAGTTACCAAGTTAGGAGCTGTCAATCCTTGCATTCTGTATGATGCGAGCAACATCTGTTGCCCTCTGGATTGATAGCTGACAGATTCATTCTGCCCTGTAATAAACGTTCACAAAACGATATTATTTATCACATTGGACATTGATTGGTAGGCTAAATACTTATGTTAAATAACTGATAACAATAACAACAATAATATTTACTACTACTGCTGCTGCTGCTGCTGCTGCTGCTGCTACTGCTACTGCTACTACTACTACTACTACTACTACTACTATCTGGTATCTGTTCCATCCAGCTTTAACGCCATAGCCCTCAGCGGGTCATTTGTTCAAACAGAATTTGTCGAATAATAGCAGTACTAATATAATAATGAAGCTTATAATAATATTATTTTTGGCATTTCACGTTGGGGTTAAAGAAGTTAAATGTAGAGAAGACATTAAAATTATGCAAAGAATTTATGGCAGTTTATAAGACAGTTCAAGAGAAAACCACGACCCATGGTAGCACCATCACTGAATAAATATTTAACACTTATTTAAGAATAATTAAAGTTTTGACACCACTGGTACAAGCACATTGCATCGTATGGCATCATGCTGTATTGCATCATATTGTATTTTGTTCGATTGTGAATGCGTACCTTGCGTTGCTGTGACGGGTGCCCTCCACGGATCTGTCTGGACAGTGCTGCGTCTGGGTGCAGAGACCGTGAGACCTTGAGACCTTGCCTGCTGAAAAGAACAATGGAAAACTGTAAACAAAGAATCGAAAGCTTTGGGAAACCT
>OX243821.1:14754234-14756734 GCA_945859605.1 Lumbricus rubellus | reverse complement strand
AGCTTCAATGTAAGTTAAGATACTGTGCAAAAAAATTTAGAATCATAACATACAGCCAAACATAAAACCAAACATAAGCTGGCACAAAAGCAGAGGCCTAATAGATATCAATTCTAATATGATGCACAGGTCACCACTGTAACATAACTGAAACAAGATATAAGCCAACTGTATCTGCCATTGAATAGTGCTATTTTTGAAACATGTTTAGGTTATAAGCAGATAATCACACTTGCAATATGCTGGCACTAAAACTAGTCATGCAAAAGATATCCAAGCTTCAATGTAAGTTAAGATACTGTGCAAAAAAATTAGAATTATAATATGCAGACAACATAAAACCAAACATAAGCTGGCACAGAAGCAGAGGCCTAATAGATATCAATTCTAATATGATGCACAGGTCACCACTGTAACATAGCTGAAACAAGATACAAGCCAACTGTATCTGCCATTGAATAGTGCTATTTTTGAAACATGTTTAGGTTATAAGCAGATAATCACACTTGCAATATGCTGGCACTAAAACTAGTCATGCAAAAGATATCCAAGCTTCAATGTAAGTTAAGATACTGTGCAAAAAAATTAGAATTATAATATGCAGACAACATAAAACCAAACATAAGCTGGCACAGAAGCAGAGGCCTAATAGATATCAATTCTAATATGATGCACAGGTCACCACTGTAACATAGCTGAAACAAGATACAAGCCAACTGTATCTGCCATTGAATAGTGCTATTTTTGAAACATGTTTAGGTTATAAGCAGATAATCACACTTGCAATATGCTGGCACTAAAACTAGTCATGCAAAAGATATCCAAGCTTCAATGTAAGTTAAGATACTGTGCAAAAAAATTAGAATTATAATATGCAGACAACATAAAACCAAACATAAGCTGGCACAGAAGCAGAGGCCTAATAGATATCAATTCTAATATGATGCACAGGTCACCACTGTAACATAGCTGAAACAAGATACAAGCCAACTGTATCTGCCATTGAATAGTGCTATTTTTGAAACATGTTTAGGTTATAAGCAGATAATCACACTTGCAATATGCTGGCACTAAAACTAGTCATGCAAAAGATATCCAAGCTTCAATGTAAGTTAAGATACTGTGCAAAAAAATTTAGAATCATAACATACAGCCAAACATAAAACCAAACATAAGCTGGCACAGAAGCAGAGGCCTAATAGATATCAATTCTAATATGATGCACAGGTCACCACTGTAACATAACTGAAACAAGATATAAGCCAACTGTATCTGCCATTGAATAGTGCTATTTTTGAAACATGTTTAGGTTATAAGCAGATAATCACACTTGCAATATGCTGGCACTAAAACTAGTCATGCAAAAGATATCCAAGCTTCAATGTAAGTTAAGATACTGTGCAAAAAAATTATAATTATAATATGCAGACAACATAAAACCAAACATAAGCTGGCACAGAAGCAGAGGCCTAATAGATATCAATTCTAATATGATGCACAGGTCACCACTGTAACATAGCTGAAACAAGATACAAGCCAACTGTATCTGCCATTGAATAGTGCTTTTTTTGAAACATGTTCAGGTTATAAGCAGATCACTACTCTTCTCGCAGGCACTAATCTATACAGCTGTTTTATAGTCCTCAATATAAGCACTTAAAATGTATAGTCCATCAATTCACCCAGTTGTATAGTCACTCAAGTTTTAGACAATTAACAAATGTATTGCCCATAAACTCAAACAGTTTAAAAATTTCTGGCCCATAAACTCAACCAGTTTGAAAATGTCAACTGCACCGGCACAACCTACTTATCGCACTGTTTAAAAATCCATCAATTCAACCTGTTTAAACATATCGAAGGATTGTATAGTATCATCAATTATAGTCTTGTGAATTTATAATGATGTACATGGTTCGTCCTTCATTATTATCACTAAGAGAATTAATTATTAAGAGTTAAGGTTGGGCTACGGAATCAATTATTATATTCTATTATATTCTATTTATGTTGAACCGGTAACGCGTCCGCTCACAGAGCGGAAGGTTGCGGGTTCGACTCCGGGTAACGACATTGGGCAAGTTGTTCACGCACACGTGCCTCTGTCACCAAGCAGTATAATTTGGTACCGGCGTAAGCTGGGAAGTAAACAGCAAGTCCTGCGATACACTAGCCCCGTGTCCAGGACCTTGGGATTCGTCCATTGCTGGCTCAGGGCTAAGGAAAAGGAGATGAGCGCCTCCCTGTGTTCCTCATGGAACGGGATGGGACTTTACTTTACTTTTTTACACGTTGGGGCTAAAGAAGTTAAATGTAGAGAAGACATTAAAATTATGCAAAGAATTTATGGCAGTTTATAAGACAGTTCAAGAGAAAACCACGACCCATGGTAGCACCATCACTGAATAAATATTTAACACTTATTTAAGAATAATTAAAGTTTTGACACCACTGGTACAATCACATTGCATCGTATGGCATCATGCTGTATTGCATCATA
>OX243821.1:14701734-14749234 GCA_945859605.1 Lumbricus rubellus | reverse complement strand
ATGCTGCTGCTGCTGATGCTGCTGCTGATGCGGCTACGGCACGTGGGGTGGGTTGGTAGGGTAGGGGTAGGGGAGGGGTAGGGCAGTGTACGAAGAAGCAGGGCGGGTGAGATATGGGTATAGTTTATGCTGCATGCATGTGACATCCTGTGTCATGTGTTTACTGATCATGACTAGAAAACAAGGACCTCGATGATGATGATGATGATGATGATGATGATGATGATGATGATGATGATGATGATGATGATGATGATGATGATGATGATGATGATGATGATGATGATGATGATGATGATGATGATGATGATGATGATGATGACGATGACGACGACGATGACGATGATGATGATGATGATGATGATGATGCTCTCCTATAATTCCTTCGCTGCTGTTGCTGTTGTTGCTGCTGCACTATATATAAATTCGATTTGCGGCGGAGGTGCATGGAGGGGGATGTGCGTCGGCCGTCAACACATTTTCCGTTTCATTTTCGAAATTGGAAACTCTCTTGTCCATGTGATGTCCATGTGTAATTGTGTATGCATGCCTGGGTATATATGTGTGTGTATATGCAAGTGCAGGTCTGTTTGACTTATGCATTCCTCACAGACATCTTCATCATCATCATAGTCGTCGTCATCATCATGAGCTATATATATATATATTATTTATATATGGATTTTCCATCATCTATTCTATAGGCCTACTTGACTATACTCAAACTGCATTATTGCTTTCGAGCTCTTTGCATTAATCCGACATGCAGTTGACAATATTTAATGAAGCATCCTATAGAATTAAGTATCTATATCTTTTATCTATACTCTATAGCTTCACATTTATCAAGGATGCTTGAGAAGTTGTCTAAACTCTTGATTACAATGCAAAAGAAGTATCATCATCATCATCATCATCATCATCATCATCACTAAATCATCAGAAACTCCAGCATAGTTTTCACAACAGCTGCTGCTGCTGCATTTTCAGTGTTTAATCTATAGTCCCCCTGCATGATTTATGGAGTTATTTGGTTTCTAGGGTGTGGTGGGGGGCGAGAAGAAGTCTATTTTCGTCGGGCATTTTTTTTGACGGTTCGCATGGTGGCCGACGACATCTTCATCATCGGAAAAATCTTCTGACGACTTTTTTCAGTCATTTGGTTGAAAAAATCGGAGCTCAGAGACTGATAATCGTCTGACTGACAATATAGCATCAAGGTGCTGTTGAAATCGTCTTCTTTGCTGCTGCTGCTGCTGCTGCTGCTGCTGCTGCTGCTGCTGCTGCTGCTGCTGCTGCTGCTGCTGCTGCATGCTTAGTCTATTGAACTTCTTCTGGATGATTCCGTCACTCATTGTTTCTCCCTCTGCATCTCTCTCTGCTACTACCTCTTCTCCTCCTAAACTGCTCCTCCTCCATCTTCTTCTCCTCTTCCTCTTCCTCCTCTTCCTCGACTTCCTGCGTTCAAATCCTTCTCCTTCCTTCCTTCCTTCCTTTGAATCCTTCCTTCCTTCCTTTGAATCCTTCCTTTCCTTTCGCTCGTCCAGAGTCGTCCTCCGAACTTCCACAGTAGTTTCACCATCCTCCTTCTTCCCTCTGCAGAGTAGGTTATTAGCCGTGCTGCTGCTGCTGCTATACATACATGTCTAGTGACATAACAGCCAACGCGTCGACAGAGCCGTTGCAGCTGTCAATCAGACCATAAGCCCCGCCTCTTGCGGTCCGAACCAGCCAATGGGATTGGACGTGGCTGTTCGGTAGCGTTCGGCTGCCTATTCGGTGCATAATCTATCTAATTGGATGACACTTCGCTAAGAACCGAACATCGTCGTCGTCAACGTTGTTGTAGTCGTCCGTTGAACGAAGACGGATCAGAGTGTGAACACATCATCATCATTTCTAGTGGACTAAAGCGACGAAGGCAGCCACCGTTGTGTTTGTGTGTCTCTCTCGTAGCTGCTTCTGCTCTTCGGAATCGGAAGGACTTCATACAACGACTATCATCATTGATGATGATGATAATGATTATGATGATGTGCTAACACCATCGTCATCATCATCGCCAACCGAGGATTACTCTCTGTTCGTTAGCAACCTTTAATATCGGCATGTGTAGTGATGCTTGTCATCTGATTAGAAATGACTGCTATGTAGCAAGCTATGTAGGACCTACTACTACGACCAACAACACAGACGGACGTCGCGACTTCTTATAATCTCGTTGCGATAGCAGATAACACTCTTCATCAGTTTTTCATGTGAAGACGGTTTCTAATTCCATTACCCAACGATTATTATTATCGGATCATAGACAAAACAGGTAAAGAAAGTTTCTTTTTCATTCAATCAGACACTAGAGGCGCCCTTGTAGCGGCATGTGCTGTGTTACGGCGCCGTAGAAGTTGCGATTATTATTATTCATCATTATTATTATTATTCATTATTATTCATCATTATTATTCATTATTATTATTATTATTATTTTGCCCCAAAGTATTTAGGATCCCTCAGGGACTTCGCTCTTAACTTCTACTGCTGTAAAACCAGTCCGGAATGACTCTATTCGTCTGCTTCCATGGCTTGCGAAAGTCGATTGTTTAGACGTATACCTCAAAATGCAACAGCATTGAACTTCTGCGTGTGCAAATTGAAAGTCGTTGAAAGAAGCAATAAGCAAACAATGATTATTATTATTACGATTATTATTATTATTAAAAATCTCTTTGAGATTAGCAGAAACACTACAGTATAGAGTCCGCTTTGGTGGGCAGGGTTGGGGCAATCCAGGCACTCAGATGGTTTCCCTTTCTCCCCTCCCCACATCCTCCCCCACCTCAGCCCGACCCCGAAAGCCGGCCGCGTCAGAATCAATTATCATTAATTTCATTTTTGCTTTTCTCATTGCATGTATGTATGACCCAAATCTCTGTGTATAGAATAATATACTTCTTTCTCAGTTCACCTGTAAATAAATATTTTAATTATTTTTAACTAATTTGCAGGCCGCTATATAAAAATTAGTCCTATAAACTAACTCTCGTGGTGGTATACTTTAAGCATAATTGACTCTGTAGCAAATCACCATTAACTCCTCTGACAATAATTATTTTTTCAACTGGTGCATTAAAATGCCGGTAAGTGTTCACTACTTACTAAGTGGCAGTACATATTTATGTATAACTAGCTGTACCCAGCCACGCGTTGCTGAGGCAGAAAAGACCCCCTCCCCTTCCCCTCCTCCGCCCCTCCCCCTCCCTCTCTATTATCCCCTCCGCCTCCCCTCCGCCTCCCCCTCCCCTCCTCTCCCCTCCCCTCCCCTCCACTCCCCCTCCCCATTCCCCTCCCCCTCCCCTCCTCCTCCCCTTCCCCATCCCCCTCCCTCTTCCCCTCCGCTCCGTCCACCTCCGACTCCGCTCGTTTCGTCCCTCAGACCATCCTTTACTGACAGCGGATAGAGCCCAAGAATTTTTGAAGGCCGTAACGTAATTATTTATCGAGTCGCTTATGACGTCAGGGGACGCGCACTCATTAATGCTTAGTCACTTTGTTTCGGGTAAAGACGATTCTGAAATTTTGGAAGCGTGCCGTTTCGTTCAAATTGCAAATGGCGGGCGAACGGATTGCAAAGTTCACTTTTTGTGGAAACGATTGGGTTTTTTTCGGGAAAAGAAATGTCGTGACCTTGCGGTATCGGAATGGAAGGTTTTGGTAAATTTTCCAGACAATTGATGCGTCAGTTTCGGCGTGATCGTGACCGCAGGATCGCAAAGTTTCATTTTTATTTATATAGATTAGCTTAGAGACAGTTGTCTCATTTGTCTACTATTATAACCCTTGTCATCATTATCTATGTGTATTATAGGATTCTGTGTGTTACACTTTCGTCACTTAACTCGTCAGATGGCCTAAGGGGCTGAGGAAAAGGAAACAGACCAGCACTAGAATATCGCATGCATGTGGCTTTAGAACAAGAGTGACTTATAATATTATATGTAGCCATGGACAGTGCTTAAAGTGTAGAAAAAGAATTGCCTGCAGCGTGCATGGACACCCGTCACTCACTTCTCCCGGCTCTGCTGTTCAAATAAGTGGCAAGACAGGGTTGAGATTTGAAAAGAAGTGCCTGCCATGAATTGTCCATGACCGTCCAGTCACACTTTAAGCCCTGGCGTCTGAACTGAAAGTATGTATATAGCCTTGGAACTATGGGGTTTATGCTTAGCCTCGGTACTGGGGGGATTATATGTAGCCTCGGAACTTGGGGGGGGGCTTATATGCAGTCTTGGAACTATAGTTACGGAGCTTATAGCCTAATTATGTATTTATAGCCGCGGAACTAGAGGGACTTCATATTTGGCTTCTGTACTATAATGGAGGGAGCTTATATAAATTAGCCTTGGAACTATATATGGGGTTTATATGTGTATAGCCTGGTAGTAGGGGGCTTATAATGTGTAGTCTAGGAGCTATGGGCGCTTATATATTATGTGGCCTCCGATTTAGGGAACTCATACACTGGCTCGCTTGGCTACATTGGTAAGGTCGATGGCCGCGCGTCTGCTCGCTACTTTGTGAAAGAGAGCGTGCGGGCCGTGGTTCGATTCCCGAAGGTGGCTTATTTAAGAGATTAAAAATCTCGGGCTAGCACGGTTCGTCCACGGGGACCTAAATGGCGTGGTGACACTAATCATCTTCGATATGGCAGTGTCGTTAAACATGTAACAACCAGAGCACTCAGCTGAGTCCTCAGGACTAGAGAAAGTCACTTGTAGCCTCGGAATTGTATGGACTCATCTATAGCCTCTCGGAACTGCATGCATGGAGGGACTTTCATTATGAAAGTATAACCTACCGTATATGCTGTTCTTATAATATTAAATGGAATGGTTGTATACATGTATATTATGAGGAATGCATTCGTTGGATAAAGATGAAGGTTTTTTTCGTTTGACTTTTTCTCATTTACTGCGATGAAGTTCATTTGGTTCTCGATCGTTTGTCATTTATTTCACTCTCGCTTTTACTTTGATCACTGTCTTCTCTATGAATTATTTCGTACAACATACTATACATAATACTATAGACTATATAGACTATAGAGCATTTTAGTGCTTTGCAGACCTTGTCTTTGACTCTACTTCTCTTATTTTAGAATTTATATCAGTTCTACATGTCTTAATAAATATCTGTTTTTTTTCTTTATAGATGCACTTCTGCTTTATATGATGAGTTCTTCTGTTAGTTTAGTTCTCAGATCAGTTCTTATTTTAGGTCAGTTCTTGTTTTAGATAAGTTCTTTAATAGATTCAGTTCTCTGTTACATTAGGTATAGTTCTATTCTGTGTTAGAATAGAATTGATTCTCTTTTACTTTGGTTAGAACAGCTCACTTTTGAATCAATTCGCACTCAGAATCAGTTTAATTCTCTTTCTATTCATTTTGGTTTCTAAGTTTCTGCGAGTTAAATTCCTGCTTAGCATCCACACTGTTGTCGGGAGCACCTCCTAGTAGAAATCTTGAAGAGCACTATGACAAGTGCTCATATACATACACCGTGGTTCAATAAAAAGTAAGCCAAAACTATAATTCAAATATCTCCATTGCCTGATAATTATAATCAAACGAAAATTTTCCCGATGCTTAGAGAATTGAACCAAGAATATGATTCCAACATATCCTGTTATAAATTTGTATGGATGAAAAGACATGAATCTTTCAAAGTTCTTCATCCAGCGAAATTTAATTTTACAAGCAATTTTCTTTTGGATCTTGCAACAAAATACTTCAAACATGAAAACAGTCTTTAATATTTTTGTGAAGAACTTCAAGTAGTTATTGGTTGATTAATTGAATAAAGAAGATGTTATAAGCGACAGGATTTAAATCTAGACTGTTCGAAGGCCATACTGTGGAACAAATGAAGTATGTTGTCTCTCGGGTTATCATTTCGATGATTTCCGTGGCTCTGGGGGCTGACACTGTTCTGTTAAAAAGGAAAATAACCTTCTGGGCTATAGATTTCTGAGGACTGGTTGAAGATATTGTGACAGCAGAATGTTGCGATAATAGACTCCGATATTATAATTTTTACTCCAGAGTCACTGAAGACCAAACCACAACGAACACCATAACAGACTTGCTGAAAACGTAAATTTAGGCCTATAATAATATAATTGCATTTAAAAAGTCTAAATCAATTAAGCAAACATTGATTTATTTGCACTTTGGAGTGTTGACAGTTCGAGTTTGAAGCAACTCTATGAACCACCATTTATATATTTATGTATATATATATGTGTATATATATATATTTATGTGTATATATATATATGTGTATATATATATATTTATGTGTATATACACGGTGTCCCAATTGAAGTGAGCCCCTTTTTGTCTTGGCGATTTATCTGTCAATTCTAAATGAAACTCTGTGAAATTTCAGAGAAGGTAAGAGGGATACATTATCAATGTTTCCTGAAAATTTTTTTCAATTCTGCGAATAGAGCCCGAAGTTATGCACATTCAAATTTGGACAGAGGAAATTGTAAGTTTCCAACATGTAAAAGAGATAATTATATAAATTATTACTTGCAACTGCACGCCTTACTTTATAAATTAATAAATATTTCCGTCATATTTCCGTCATTTGCATGTTAGGGGACAACAATAAAAATGGTTTTCAGCAAAGATGATTTGGGTTTAATAAACAATTTAATAGAAGAAAAACATTACCTTGCAAAAGATTTTTAAAGGAATTTCTAACAGAAACTGATGGCCCATCGCAGCCTTATGAAACTCGCATACGTGTGACGTTCATCAGTGATCACTTCAAACAGCGAAATGTGGAAGAATGGAATCGTTTTGATGAAAGAGATTGTTGACAATGCAATCAATGAATGGCGAAATCGCCTTAGAGCATGCATTCGAGCTAATGGAGGACATTTTGAACATCAGTTTTGAAGAACAGCGCTAACACTAATTTCCTATCTTTTACATGTTGGAAACTTACAATTTTAGTTGCCCAAATTTGAACGTGCATAACTTTGGACTTTGTTCGTAGAATTGGATAGAATTTTCAGGAAACATTGATAATTTATCCCTCTTACATGCTGTGAAATTTTTATAGAGTTTCATTTAGAATTGACAAGTATATCGCCAAAACAAAAAGGGGCTCACTTCAATTGGGACACCGTGTATATATATTTATGTGTGCTTACTGCACTGACTGCATGCATCATCAAATCATGAATATGACTTTTCTTAATAATTATCAATAGTATCCGATGTTTCGTTTCCTCTTAGGCTTTCTTCTTTCCTCCTTTCATTCTAATTGTATTTATTTTGTTTATGTGTGCTTACACTGACAACATCAAATCATGAATTATGTTTCTTATATCATTATATATGTATTAGATTCTTGTTTTCAAATTGACAGTTTATACTGTTTTATCTTAAGTTGATTTTAATATAAATAAATCATGGCCTGATAAAAGCGTTGGGCTGCATGCTGCAGATGTGGCCTCGGGAGATGATGGGATGGCTGCACTTGGTTATTCTGATCCTTACATCTTGTGCTGCTGCTTGCTGCTGCCGCAGATTGTATTTATATTTTATATCTATGCACTTTGTGAGGTCCAAAGAATGCTGCAGACCCATTCCAGAATTATTTACAGTTGACAGAGGGATGTACGGAGACTTAGATAAGTAAGTAAGTAAGTATATTCTTTATTTATCCAGCTGCATAACCATGTTCATCTTCATATATAGAAGAAGATGACGAATGACACGTGAACGACAACATCAACGAAATACATGAAAAACTCTGTAACTTTGTAATCCCTCTTCAGACATTCTTGTATCTGAACAATACATTAATTTGAGAAGTAGTCTGAGACAATAACTATTCTGCTGAGACAATAGCTATTCTATTCAGACAATAACTATTCTGCTCAGACAATAACTATTCTGCTGAGACAATAACTATTCTTCTCAGACAATAGCTATTCTATTCAGACAATAACTATTCTGCTCAGACAATAACTATTCTGCTGAGACAATAACTATTCTTCTCAGACAATAACTATTCTTCTCAGACAATAACTATTCTGCTGAGACAATAACTATTCTGCTCAGACAATAGCTATTCTGCTCAGACAATAACTATTCTGCTCAGACAATAACTATTCTGCTCAGACAATAACTATTCTGCTCAGACAATAACTATTCTGCTCAGACAATAACTATTCTGCTCAGACAATAGCTATTCTGCCCAGACAATAGCTATTCTACTCAAACAATAACTATTCTGCTCAGACAATAACTATTCTGCTGAGACAATAACTATTCTTCTCAGACAATAACTATTCTTCTCAGACAATAACTATTCTGCTGAGACAATAACTATTCTGCTCAGACAATAGCTATTCTGCTCAGACAATAACTATTCTTCTCAGACAATAACTATTCTGCTCAGACAATAACTATTCTGCTCAGAAAATAACTATTCTGTTCAGACAATAACTATTCTGCTCAGAAAATAACTATTCTGTTCAGACAATAACTATTCTGCTCAGAAAATAACTATTCTGCTCAGAAAATAACTATTCTGTTCAGACAATAACTATTCTTCTCAGACAATAACTATTCTTCTCAGACAATAACTATTCTGCTGAGACAATAACTATTCTGTTCAGACAATAACTATTCTGCTCAGACAATAACTATTCTGCTGAGACAATAACTATTCTGCTCAGACAATAACTATTCTGCTCAGACAATAACTATTCTGCTCAGACAATAACTATTCTGCTCAGAAAATAACTATTCTGTTCAGACAATAACTATGCTGGACTCCAGAAAGACCCAGAAGGTATTTGCGTTGGCAATGCTTGCTTGCTTCTTGCTACGTGACTAAGATTTGAATTGTATACTCGCAGGCATTCGTTATACTCTTGTTTGCTGTTCATGATTATGAACTATTAATTATATAAAAGAAGGAAAAGAGTAGTACTGATGTTTAAGCTGAACCCACCCCACCCCACCCACCCCATTCCAGTGGAAACCATGAATATGTAGCTATAGTGCCATGGCCACTGTATTGTATTGGGTGTCTTAAAAATAGACAGTGTATACTATTGTCAGTCATTTCCTCACTTCCTAATCTTTTCAATGTCTCCCTCTTTGTACCGACTTTCTTTCGCTTGAGGGCAAGTAGCAAAGAAATTTGATACATCTGTTCTCAGCCCTGCAGACTAAGGATTTGAACTGCGACCTTTTAACTAGCAGTCCTGCTTGTTAACCTCAAGCAATGCAATTAGGTCGTCGTGTTATCTGAAAGTCACAAAGCATTCGAAGCCTTTTATGGATGCTCGGTATATAAGGAGACAGGAATTGCTGGATTACAGCTCCTGACGTGGATTGCAGCTTGGGTTTGAATGGGAATTGCAGGATTCGTGTCATTGTAGCTTTTGTTTTGTTGGCTTGTCAATCTCCTTGAATGAAGGATTTTGTTGGACATATATCATGTGAGGCATGTTGATATATATGTTCATAGCCTTGCAGCTCCATGGAAGGTTGCAGGTTCAAATCCACCTCAAGCAACCGTGTAGAGACCCTGAGCAAGTCCTTCACTCGCTATATGATCAGTTGTCTGTGTAACATAACTGTTGTTGGTTGTCTTTCGTTGCACCATGTCTATATGAGTTGTTGCTGGTGGTTGCATGTTGCATGGTTGTCTCTATACAGCTGAAGAGACTTAAATATAAATAGTGGACAGACTGGACATCAATAATTGTTAACTGACCAACCATTGATTTCTTTGTCTTCTTCCTCTTCAGCTGCTGCTGCAGGTGACCATCTTACAGCTGCTGCTGCTGCCGTTGTCACTGGCAACAGCACGACGAAGGGCCAGACCCACTCCTCCGCCTCATCATCATCATCCAACTTCCTCCTTCAACACTTGGGCGCCTTTCCAACTGCAGGTAAGACTCATCATCACAAGATGGTATACATGATTTTCGTGTTTACCTTTCAATCACTTTTATTCTGACGACAAAAAAATTAATGGAAACTTTACGTATGTTATACTATGAAGTGTACAATGATGGAGGAAATTATATTATATACTTATCGGTATATACAATGACGAAAAACATTCATGGAAATTATGAATTACTTGATTACTATGAAATGTACAATGACGGAGGAAATTATATATTATATATTATACTAGCTGTGGTACCCAGCGTTGCCCGAGAATTTTAAGATTCACCCAGTTTAGCAATTGTTTGCTTAACTAGTGTTACATATAGGATGAGGTGGTGTAGCTGTATGTATGTGTGGCACCTTGTGAATCCATTTCAAGCCACTGCTTAGTGACGTTGGACAACTTGCTCACCCATAATAATATTATTGTCTGTGAGGAAGGCAACCTCACCCATCTCATCCCCATGGGCAGCAAAGCCTGCAGCAATGTACAGAGAACTCATAATCAGTACATGAAAGATATGTGTGTGTGAAAAAAGATCCACATACCTTATAAGACATTAATTGGGGATTCGCCCAGTTTAGCAGTGAAATCTCCTAACATACTTCTATTTACATGGTAGGCAATAGGGGAGGCACTGGGGAAGGTAATAGGGGAGGCACTGGGGAAGACAATAGGGGAGGCTTGTGATGCTGTATTGTCCATGGAAGGTGATAGAGAAGGAGGCAGATGGTGATGGTTAATGAACAGCAGGTAATGAGAAGGATTAAGGCTTGTTATTAAATACATTGATGTCTCTGTTGAGCAGACACAAATGAGCCATGTGTCAGACCATTGCAATGTCTTTGGAAGATCCTCATTCAGTTTCGCACATAAATGGGAAAGTGCAAAATCCAGCAATATTATTTAACTTATAATCCAAATTGATAGCTACTTTAAAAAAATTATAACCACTGATTTATATTTCACTTTATCAAAAGAAACTCTTTTAAAAGTTTCTTTTCAGTGCTTTTAAGGCACTGATGATTTTGGAGAGAAAAAATCATGATTGAATAGAATGATTTGCAAATGCATTCGAAAAAGAGTTAAGGCTAGATCAAGGAGCTCATCTTGCATGCCCTCTCTCTCAGAGGTCTCTGTCTGTCTGTCTGTCTCTATCTCTCTTTTGTCTCTCTCTTTACCTCTATTTCTCTCTCTCTGTCTCTCTCTGTCTGTCTCTGTTTTGCTATCTCTCTCTTTTTCATTATCTCTCTCTTTGTTTCTTTATGTCTGTCCCTCTCTGTCTGTCTGTCCCTCCCTCTCTCTATTCCAGTTCGAAATGACTGAGTATACTCCATGTGATTAGCATAACTCTCTCATCTACAGTGCTTTGCCATCATCATCATCATCGTCATCATCATCACCATCATCATCATCATCACCATCATCATCATCATCATCATCATCACCATTATCATCATCATCACCATCATCATCATCACCATCATCATCATCATCATCATCATCATCATCATCATCATCATCATTACAATCATCATCATCTCATTTCACCCTCCTTTACCTACTTCCTTTCTTCCCATTGGATGGGATTAGATTTCTAATGCAACTCTTTTTCAACTACTGTCTTCCCTTTTTCCTGCTGTGAGGACATCAAGCGAGTGAGGTTAAAGCAAATGATGAGGTGATGTCAATGAGTTATCGGCATTGCTGCCTTCCACCCTCAACCTTCAATGACCTTCATTGACCTTCACTTTGAGGTTTAATGCTGAGCCTCCATCTAATAAATATGCCATAGATTATGTAAGTTTACCTGTCTCAATATTCCATTGCTCTCCACTCTTCCTCCTCCTCCTCCTTCTCCTCCTCCTCCTCCTCCACTCCAGTTCCTTTCAATTGACTGATGATCCACTCCAGTCCATTACATTCCCATTCATTTCATTACATTCCCATTCTATCCATTACATTCCCATCCATTTAACATTTCCATTGCTTCTCCGACATGGCAGGTCCTCCTTCCTTCCTTCCTTGCTTACTTACTTAGTCGTTGTTTTCTCTTTCATCTGACGTTTTCTGTTCATTGCTCTGCACTTCTCTCCTCTCCATCCATCAATTTATTATATCTCAGATCTGTCAGTGAGGTCATTCACTTCTCCAGTTTTACTACAGCAACAGCAGCAGCAGCAGCCCGCCCTTGTTGCTGCTGCTGCTGGTGGTTGTGGGTTGTCTCTGCTTTAGTGCTTTCTGTGATGCTAAAGAAGTAAAGCATGACGAGTCGTTCAATGAAAAAAGAAGATTCCATCTAATCTCTAATCCATCCATTCATTCATTCAAACACCTATACTCAGTTACTCACCCCACACAGCACTTGTCTGTATTTAGCAATTCATTCACTCATCCATCCATTCATCCATTCATCACTCATCCATTCATCCATCCATTCATCCATTCATCCATCCATCCATTCATCCATTCATCACTCATCCATTCATCCATCCATTCATCCATTCATCCATCCATCCATTCATCACTTCATCCATTCATCCATTCATTCTCCATCCATTCATCCATCCATTCATTCGTCCACCCATCACTCATCCATCCATTCATCCATTCATCACTCAATCCATTCATCACTCATCTATTCATTCATCCATTCATTCATTCATCCATCCATTCATCCATTCATCCGTTTATAGGATTTTGTGAATCAATATAAATTCCATGTATTGTTTCTATGTTAGTTGCTGCAGCAGATGACTCATTGTCTGCTGGTGCTGCAGACACCGTTGCCAAGGTCACCGATTCCTCATCATCTTCAGCAGCAGCAGGTGCCATCCTCTCAGACATCTTCGCATTGAATTCTTCTTCATCACTTCTTCGAAGTTGCTTTGTTGCTGCAGCAGACAACAACAGCTGCAGGTCAGTCAATCAATCAATCAATCAATCAGTCAATCAGTCAGTCAATCAATCAGTCAATCAATCAGTCAGTCAATCAATCAGTCAATCAGTCAGTCAATCAATCAGTCAATCAATCAGTCAGTCAATCAATCAGTCAATCAGTCAATCAATCAGTCAATCAGTCAGTCAATCAATCAATCAGTCAATCAGTCAGTCAATCAGTCAATCAATCAATCAGTCAGTCAATCAATCAGTCAGTCAGTCAGTTCTACGCTGAGTCGGTGGGGGGAGAGGTTAGGGGGTCAGTCAGATTGATTGGGAGAAAACCATTGAATTCATTTCTACACTGGCTCCCTATCAATATTCTGTCTTAGTTTGTGTCTGGATGTCTGAATGTGACATAGGACATAATATGCCAATAAATATACAATTTTACATACATATATACGTTTAATAACCGTTTATATATATGTATACATAATTATGTATATGCATAGCCATTCATTCATTCATTGTATGTACATATATAAAGTCCATTCAAGAACCTGCTCAGAAGTGCTCCCAGCCATGGCAAAGAAAAAAGCCTTACGATATTTAGGAAACAAAGTTTGATTGGTCAGATGTAAAAAACTTTAACATATAATTAATAATTATATATATATATATATATACTAAATACATCAAAAATTCATATTCAGACATGATCAGGAAGATGAATATGAAAATGAGTGTATTGCGCATTGTACGTGCATGTGTGCGTGTACAGGTGCGTACGTGGGTGTGTGCGTGCATGTGCGTGCGTGCCTGTGGGTGTGCATGAGTGCTTGTGACTTGTGAGTCAGCATTTTTCCAATTGCAGCATGCAGGTATAGCTTTATTCCTGAATGAAGAGATATAAGTCATTTTTGCTGATTTTGTAGCTGAACCTGATATTATATGGTGAACTTTTTATTCATGTGGACGTCACTTAAAGAGCTTCTGATTGTGGCAGATAATAATATTCTGACTAAGAATTGTAGAGAAGTCGTTGTTTTTTGGCAAATATGGTAGAGACACTTTCTGCTTAAATTTGGCAAATATGCATGGCTAAGGTAGCCATCTTAAGGAGCGACACCCTACTAAAAGACATCATTGAGGGAAGAATGGAGGGGAAAAGGATGCGAGGTAGACCAAGAACAATGCTGCTGGACTGGATGCTGTCAGAAGAGGGATACAGTGGACTGAAAAGAGAAGCTCAGGACAGAGAAAAATGGCGTCGTTGGACATACGAACCTGCATGCCTGACGGCAGAGAAGGCTAAGGTAGTAGATTAAGAAGTTGGGTTGACGTTGTTTTCACTTAATTGCTAGGTCAGTCATGAGGTACTAACCAGTCTCTGTATATATATATAGACTTGAACGAAGGAGTGACTTAGCTTTTAATGGTTTTGAGAGTTCAGCACCATTCCAATTCAGTTGATGCAGAGTCTGTTCTCAGTGTACCTCGATAAAGAGATACTGCTGGATATAGAAGTACTGGATTAAGACATACTGGATGTAGAGGTACTGGATGCAGATGTACTTAATATGGAGTTACTGGATAGCTATAGAAGTACTATAGATATATAGGACTGGATATAAAAGTACTGGCTATAGAGGTACTGGATACAGAAGTACTGGATATAGCAGTACTTCAGTGAAGTGCCTTGGTATGTCTGTGTTTTTTTATGTCTCTTTCACTCCTCTTACTTATTCACTTGTGAGCGCTGGTTTGCTGTGTTTTGCCCTCTTCGTCTCTTAACCATGTCATCCTCGTGCACACCTCATGCAAAACAATGGCTTAGAGGAAGAACAGTGGCCATTGTATGTAAAGACGTCATTGTGTTTGTTGTTATTATGCACATCCGTCTGTCTGTCTGTCGCCGCACATGCATGTGACTTCTTCGCTTGGACCCTCGTTAGTTCATTAGCAGCCACAGCTCCCCCTCCTCATCCACCTTCCCTCCTCCTCCCTACTAGGCCTCTGTCTGCAACTGCTGCTCTTGTCTTTTGTGGAGGGGTGCAGGGAGGGGTTGGGAGGGAGACTTTGCATCTCAAATCACCCCCTGTTACACAAAGGTGTGGCGAAAAGTCAATCAGCTGAACGGTAATTGATGGCAAATGGGTGGCCACCCTATATACGGCCTCTATCATCATCGTCTTTATCATTATGATGATGATCATCATCACCACCACCATCATAATTATCATCATCACCACCATCATCACCATCATAATTATCATCATCATCATCAATGCACTTTAGACAACTGCCTTCCTTGCACAATGACAACTTGACCCATATACAGACTTGACCCATATACAGACTTGACCCATATACAGACTTGACCCATATACAGACTTGACCCATATACAGACTTGACCCATATACAGACTTGACCTATATACCCATATTACTTTTTAGTTTTAGTTGGACACAGCAAAAACTTGTACAACAAAAATCAATAGAATGGAAACAACAAAACCAGGACAATCTGTAAAAGTACAGCTTCAGCAAATACAGAAACTTGGAAAGTACCACGAAATATAAGAACAACTGATATATGCTGCAAGTTTAACTTAGACAACTATCATCGAAGAAGTGATATCATGTACAGCTGAAAAAATAAAAATGGAAACAAGAAAAACTGAAACTAAATATCAAACTGAAACAGGAAGAGATGAAATAAGTCGTCGTTATAATTATGGCAAAAAAACTGAGAGTAATCAAATTAAAGCAGGTATCACTGAAATTTAAACAAGTGTGACAGCCATGGTAAAGGAGAAAATGGGTTGTATGGAGTAAGATATCAGAAAGAAGCAACGGAGTCTAGGTCCTGTCGGCTACAGCTATAGTGATCATTAAGGCTATTGAATAATACTGTATTGACTAAGTACACTTGCACTGACTAATGTAAATGACTCCTAACTATTAAGACCTTTTGTTTAGGACTTTAGGTCACTGCTATTAAGCAGTCAAATAATCCACCAACCAATCAATGGACCAAAGAGATGATTGATTTAGATGACATGATTCAGATGATTGATTTAGATGACGTGATTCAGATGATTGATTTAGATGACGTGATTCAGATGATTGATTTAGATGACGTGATTCAGATGATTGATTTAGATGACGTGATTCAGATGGCAGATGGTCTTTGTAAATTTGCAGAGTGTCTCTATTACAGATAATAGAATGGAACTATTCTGCTGAGGCTTTCTTTCTGTAAAAAAATTACGGTGGATTAGAGATAGTTGCAATCAGTCAGCCACCGCAACTACACTCTGCATGCAATGCCATGCATGGCATCACATCAGTTTCTTTGAACCATAGATATAGATATGGACCATAGATATAGATATGGACCATAGATATGAGAATGTTATGCAGCTGCAGTGCATGACCAACCACTGAGAAAAACATATGCTATTTCCCCCCTCCTCTGTTGAAGGCTAGCCTGTGCAAAATGATCAGATGAGTATAGGGAAAGAGAGGCAGAGACGAGAGAAACAGACAGACAGACAGACAGACAGAGACAGACAGACAGAGACAGACAGAGACAGAAAGAGAAAGAGGGGAAAATGAACAGCAACTGAGTGCAAGAAATGAGAAACAAGGTTGAACCATGCATCTGACGAATGCAAAAAAAGAAGAAGACATTCAATTAAATTGAATGAGAGAGTTGCTGCTGCTGCTGCTGCTGCTGCTGCTGCTGCTGCTGCTGCTGCTGCTGCTGCTGCTGCTGCTGCTGCTGCTGCTGCTGCTGCTGATGATGCTGCTGATGATGCTGCTGCTGCTGCTGCTGCTGCTGCTGCTGCTGCTGCTGCTGCTGCTGCTGCATGCAAGTCTTGCAGGTCTTGCAGTGCAGCAGCAGCAGCAGAAGAAGAGCCGTATAAGCAACTAAGCATGTCTTTAGAAGTTTAGAGTTGAAGACGGTCTGTGTTCTGCTGCTTTGCAAAGCAAAGAAAATTACTGCATTGCAGTATATAGTCATCGTGACTATGTAGGAGTTGGAGGAGAAGGAGAAGGATGAGGAAGAGGAGGAGGAAGAAGAAGAAGAAGAAGAAGAAGAAGAAGAAGAAGAAGAAGAAGAAGAAGAGGAGGAAAGAAGAATGAGAAATCTGTAGTAATGAGAAGGCGGAAGATGAAGAAGGAGAAGAGGATAAGGAGAAGAAAGAAAGTCAGTAGCAGTGAGGATAAGGAGGAGGAGAAGTCTGTAGCAGTGAGGAGGAGGAGGAAGGAAAGGAGGAGGTAGAGGTAGGGAAGGTAGAAGTCTGAAGCAAGTGACCACTTGTTATGAAATCCTCGTTAATTGCCTCCTCAGCTGATGTTGGCTATTATATAGTATAGATATATATATATATATATATATATATAATATTTATATATAGTATAGAGTATAGAGCACAGGTGAGTTGAGAGATTAGAGAAATTATTTGTCAGTCATCACTGCCAAGTATACGTCACTTGATATAGAGCTACTGCTGCTGCTGCAGGGCACACTCACCCACTCACTCACTCACTCACTCACCCACTCACTCACTCACTCACTCACTCACTCACTCTGCTGTGCAGTAAACATGGAAAGAGTTCTATAAGCAATGGCTGTAGCTGTGTAATACACGTAAGTACTTCGTTGTGGCATTTTGAAGTCCTTAACTTCTTAGTACAAGTATTCTGGCATCTGCAATGGAGACTCTGCTGTCTCCTGTCTTGAGACTTGTTTAAAGCAATGACCTGCAGATCATTTTGTCATGATATGTTAACTGGTCTGTATACCTGAACGAAGTGATTTGGATTTTAATGGTTTTGAGAATGAAATGTTGATCGAATAGTTGCTATTCTAATCAATTGATGTTCACTGTTCTCAGTGTAACTGGTTATGGAAGTACTGGATACAAAGGTACTCGATACAGAGGCACTGAATAATTGAATATAGAGGAATCGGATATAGAAGTACTGGATAGAGAGGTACTAGACATAGAAGTACTGGATAGAGAGGTACTAGACATAGAAGTACTGGATAAAGAGGTACTAGACATAGAAGTACTGGATAAAGAGGTACTAGACATAGAAGTACTGGATAAAGAGGTACTAGACATAGAAGTACTGGATAGAGAGGTACTAGACATAGAAGTACTGGATAAAGAGGTACTAGATATAGAAGCACTGTATAAAGAGGTATTAGATATAGAAGTCCTGCTGTGCCTGATGTGCCTTGATCAGTGAGCAATAGTGCAGCCAGTGTACTGTGTTGGTTCATTCTTTCAAAGGATTTCTGTTTTGCAAGGAATATACGTGGAACGAATTCAGAGACAACTCAACAAAGATGAATTGATTTCTGTGACGATGTTTGTTTTGCGTCACTTGATGAGAAAAATTCAGAAAATGATTTCGTTTTGATGTTTCATCTCTCAATATTCCGAACCTGTTTTCAGGTTGACCGCAAGAACTGTAGAACAAAATAGACCGAACAATCATTTTTGTTCTTGAGCGCCATAAGAACAAGAGAGAGATCATTCTGTGCAGCGTATAAGAACAGATTTCCAGAGAAGACGTCGTCGTCGTCGTTGCACCGATGATGATGATGATGATGGTGGTGGTGGTGGTGGTGGTGATGATGATGATGATGCTGATGATGATGATGATGATGATGATGAGGATGAGGACGATGACGATGATGATTCGTCGTTGTTTTGAAAAGCGAAGAGAAAAATGCTGAGGATCGTCTTTGCAGTTATTTCTATTCTTGAGTTGTTGGTCATTTTTGCAAATCGACTAATGGTTCCGGGGCCGATGGGCAGAAACGGAATCAGATATCAGGAGGAGACAGACGGAGACAAACGGAGGTGACAGAGGCAGACATAGACAAACATAGACAGAGGGATACAGAGGGAGACAGACGACGGATGTTCCCTTCCTGAATTTTCCGCTTAATTTTCGCTTGCTCTGTCGGTGATTTCCGGAGTCCGTCGTCGTCCAGTAATTTGCCTTCAATGTCTCCAACGGCATCGGTTTCATCATGCCACGCACAGGCCAGCCAATCAGACGGCGGCGGCTGCCTCCTCCTCCTCCTCCTCCTATTCCTCCTCTGCCTCCTCCTCGTCCTTCTGTTCCTCCTCCTCCTATTCCTCTTCCTCCTCCTTGTCATCCTCCTCCTCCTCTGCCTCCTTCTCTGCCTCCTCCTATTCCGTCTCCTCGTCCTCCTCCTCCTATTCCCTCTCCTATTCCTCCTCCTCCTATTCCTCTTCCTCCTCCTTGTCCTCCTCCTATTCCTCTTCCTCCTGCTTGTCCTCCTCCTATTCCTCTTCCTTCTCCTTGTCCTCCTCCTATTCCTATTCCTCTTCCTCCTGCTTGTCCTCCTCCTGCTTGTCCTCCTCCTGCTTGTCCTCCTCCTCCTATTCCTCCTCCTCCTCCTCCTATTCCTCCTATTCCTCCTCCTCCTCCTTCTGTTCCTCCTCCTCCTTCTATTCCTCCTCCTCCGTAGTCTCGTCATCGGCTGCCGATGTGCAATTATTTGCACAGCTTTTCATGCGGTAAATAATAAGTGCTGTCGTCGTCGTCGTTGGAACGAGAAGAAGGAGAAGAAGGCTGTGCCTTTTGGTGCAAAATACTCGGCTGCTGCTGCTGCTGATGCTGCTGCTGCTGCTGCTGCTGCACTCTTGCATCTGTGCCATCATTCACCTTCTCTGGCTGCTGCTGCTGCTGCTGCTGCTGATGCTTGCACTTCGACTGCAGTTTCATCACTTTGTCACTGATTCAAGAGTCATCGGCTGCAGCACTGTTTAACCCGTATACCATCGTCACTCCTCTGTCTGTCTCTGTCTCTGTCTCTCTCTCTCTCTCTGTCTCTCTCTCCCTCTGTCTGTCTCTTTCTCTTTTCCATTCGCTAAGATTATATTATTATTAGATTGAATACTATATTCATTTAATTCTTATTATGCACACCAGATGACAAATGCACAATAGATCACAGTTATTATTATCATTATTATTTTTTATTATTATCATTGTTATTATCATTATTTTATTTATTTTTTGAATTATTATTATTAATATTTTTAATATCTTCAAAAAACAACATCAGATACATGAAGCACGATAAACAAGAGAAGCGGTAGTCATTGTTTTAATAATGATGATAAAAGTGCCATTATTACTATTAAGCTTATTAGTAGTAGTAGTAGTAGTAGTATTTTCATCATTTATCAAACAAAACATTTTTACAAGAAACAGCACGACTTTATGTGGTGATAAGAGTTCTATAAGCAATGGCTGTTGCTGTGTCCCAGACACAGTGCTTCATTGTGGCATTTCGAAGTCCTTAACTTCTTACTATACCAGTATTCTGGCATCTGCAATGGAGACTCTGCTGTCTCTTGTCTTGAGACTTGTTTAAAGCAATGACCAGCAGATCATTTTGTCATGAGATTCTAACTGGTCTGTATGTGAACGAAGTGATTTGGGTTTTAGCGGGTTTGAGAATGAAGTGCTGATCAAATTAGTTGTCATTCTAAGCAGTGTTAAAAATGTTGAAAAAAGAAGTGCCAGGACGCCCCTTACATTTTCAGGTGTGCTGGCTAAATAAGTGGCAGGACAGCATAGAGATTTGAAAATAAGTGCCATGATGCCATTCATGACCGTCCTGCCACACTTTAAACCCTGATTCTAATAAAATGATGCAGTAATTAAGTATAAGAGCTTATTACTTGTATGAATTTGATTATACAAAATTCAGTGTAATACAGAAGTGTCTGGGTTATCAAGTTTAACATGACCGAAGATTGACTACGGTACTTGCTTCCTCCTTTTAGCCTTCAAATTTGTCATTTTTAATGAATCAACCAAGTTGTGGATATTCAAATGTACGTTACGTATATAGCAATGTACTTAAGTTACATTATAGAAAATGGTATATATATATTTGACAATTATACCACCTTATAATATGTACACCATGCGCTGTACGATAGCACTTGCTCTATGTTGGTTTTGTTGCTATGCTGATTGCTTGTGGTCAGTGGTTAAAGTGGTTTGGGTGAGCGGTAGGAACGCTGAATGGGTGAACAATGGGAACATTGAGGAAGGGTTTCATGAAACGTATACGTGTTTGCAGGGTTCCATGCATGATGAGCTGTGGGAATGCAAGTGAAGAATTTCGGAAGCAGTGGGAACACCATTCCCGCACATTCCCACCCGTTTTAAGCCCTGGTTGCTATGGTGATTTCTATAAGCCCTGGTTGCTATGGTGATTTCTATAAGCCCTGGTTACTATGGTGATTTCTGTTTCAGCTTGGACCAGTCGCTGCCATATTCTCGATTTGCTTCTTCCGACCACTGTGGTGTCGTCGCACCCGTCAGTGTTGTTGCCAATAGCAACAGCTCCTCATCGGTGCCAGTCCTGAGGACGGACACAGGAGGAGGGGAAGGCACGACTGCAGCCATGCAGGCATATCAGACGCTGGGGTGCCAGAGCAGTGGCCCCTCGTCATTCGGAATGCAGAACTCTGGGTTCTACGGTGGCAGCCAATCGCAGGGAGGAGGAGGAGGGGGTGGTGGGGGAGGCAGTCCATACTCTTCGGTTGTCCAGTCGTCCTATTCAGGACTTCCTGCCTCATCTGCTTCAGACGCAGGTCAGTGATGATGAGCATCGCATGCAGACACTTTTCTTCTCTGTTTATAGCAGTAATTATATCAATGTCTCTATACCATGTCTAGTCGTTGTCTAGATAAGTTGATGTTTTTTAATGTGGTTGACTCGTATAATAGTGTGTTTGTCTAGGATTGTATTATTTGCTTTATTAAATGAAAAAGGAAGACATAAAATGGGAATTCCAAACTCTCAACTCTCCTAACTCATGTAAGCTGACCTACAAAAAAACATGTATAATTGTATACAAAGCCTGTTATAGTTGCGTGTATAATCTATGACTTAAAACCTGTGCTTATTCACTCTGTCTTTTAATCTAATCTAATCTAACATTTATAAAGCCCTTTGCTTCTCACAACAGAGCTATTCAGAAGCGCTCCTCTCAACATGGCAGGCCCATTAAAAGGGAAATGTCTTCAAGCAGCAATAAGACTAAATTGTGAAGATGACTACAGATAAACCATTGAGCTTCTTCTCCTAATGAGTCCATCTACATTATCCTTTGCTATTACACTGCTCCCAGCCTATACCCAAGGTTCTTTGTGTGGATTGATCTTGGCCTATACCTGACTCTTTTCTGGTAATTATGACTAATTTATGCATACAATGGGTTTATCATTGTTACACATTTGGTATTGTGAATGTTTCATTGTGACACATTAGAGGTTTACGGATGTTATAAGGAGGAATGTTTGGGGATAATGTCAACCCTTGCAGAGGATTGTGGGAATTAAGGAGTTAATTACAGAATCATGGGAGTTATTAATTAATTCCATTGTGTCTGTCTGCTTTGTCACCCTGTTGCATTGTGTCATTGTGACAATGGAGAATTAGCTGAAGACAGTGGCAACTGACAATGGCAACTGACAATGGCAACTGACAATGGCAACTGACAATGGCAACTGACAATGGCAACTGACAATGGCAACTGACAATGGCAACTGACAATGGCAACTGACAATGGCAACTAATTGGTTGCAGTTGAGGAGTATTTGAGGGAGGAGGTTGCTTAAGAGAAAAACTTTTGGAACAAGGGACTCATCATTTGATAGAGATACACTGGGATCTGGAAGAAAGAGACAGAAAGAGACAGAGGCAGATAGAGACACCGAGAGAGAGACAGAGAGAGGGAGAGAGACAGAGAGAGGGAGAGAGCCACCTACAGTGCCTATGAAATAATTTCATGGCTGCCTGCCTCAGTGTACTTTGCAATGTGCCTTGATGGCTTCAATTACCTCCAGATGTTTTCGTCTGCTTCGTTGGATAAACTGTATTTGTTGGTCGTCTTCGTGCTTTCCATGTCTGGCTGCCTGTGTGCATGTGTGTGTGTCAGTATGAACAAGGAGAGAATTTCTGATTTGTTTAATAAACATTAGATAAATGTCAATAAATGATTGTGTACGTATTAACCAAAGATAAATATTGTCGAACTCAGAAATTTGGAGGAGCTGTGGGTGCATGTCTTGCTGCATGTCTTCTCCTTTGTCTGTCTCTTTGTCTGTGTCCGTCTGTCTCTCTGTCTCTCTCTCTCTCCTTGTACACCGATGGAAGAATTGGTTTGGTTTGAAGACAGATACAACATCACTGCTTAGACAGACAGAGACGGACAGAGACGGACAGGGAAAGGGACAGACATGTCTTCTTCTTTGTCTGTCTCTTTGTCTGTCTGTTTCTTTTTGGTTACAACAACACTGCTTAGACTGAAGAAGAGACAGACAGACAGAGACAGATAGATACGGAAAGGGAAAGGGACAGACAGAGACACTCTGGAATTACCAAGATAACAGTTTGTTGTTCATACTTGGTTACAGTGAAAATAAAGGCACAGCAGAGCAATGGACAGACGGCGTCTGCAACGGCTGCAGTCGGCGGCGGCGGCGGCGGTGGCGCTGGCTACCTGAGCGCCTACGGAAGCAGTTTCAACAGTGCAGCGGCGGCCGCAGCGGCGGCGGCGGCGGCAGCGGCGCAGGGCGCTCAGTATGCGGCGGCAGCGTTCGGAACATCTGGGTTTACAGCTGTCAATTCCGTGCCATCGGCTGCCACAGGATTCATGTCTGCCCAACAGGTCACTCGAATTATTGTTCTGAAAATTATTATTATTGTTTATGGGTCTTAATTGTTTTGAAGAGATCCAGATCAGTACATTATTACCAGTGCTATGCTCTTTCTATTTGTTTGTGTGTGTATGCAATGTAGGTGTTTTGATGTGTGTTTTGAAACCTATATTGTGTCCTTTCTACAGTTACTGATATTGTCTTTGTATTCTGGTATTGTTATTGCATGGGGTGCAGTGGTGTAGTGGTGGTTGCGGTGCCTTGAAGCCACAGGGTTCCAGGTTCGAGCCACCGCTAGGGAACTTGAGCAAGTCTTTCACTCACAATTGCTCATGCGCTTTGGCGTGAAAATTCGATGCAGTGTCTGCTCTCTCGTCGGGAGCACATCTGAGTAGAAGAGCTTGAAGGTGCACTATACCAGATGCGAGATATAAATAAAATTCAAATAAATAACAATAAAATTTGTAGAGGTTTTAAAGATGTTAATTATGGAAAGAATGCTGACTATCCCAATTATGTGTAAACATGCACTAAACACCGTATGATCTATACAATAAATTAGCATCAAGTTAATTCAATGTTGTCACAAATCTGTCGTTTGATTTTTATGGAGAAGAAGGATAAGAGTTTTTTATGCTTAACCTGCAGAGAGACTGCAGCCATGCATGGGTGTGAAGTACTAGTGACTTTGTATCCTTTAACCCTCCTCTTACATGTCACTTGCTCAAGATTCCACTGAGTGGGGATACCTCTCTGTCAGGCAGTTTGGCAGACTGACTGACTGACCCAGGCCGAGAGGACTGCTTAATTGCTGATTGACTGACTATAGTTGGCTGGTTGATTATTTGACTGACTGACTGACTGGTTGAGACAGCAGAATAGAAGGTGATGATGTTGATGATGATGATGATGGTGATGATGATGATGGTGAGGAGGATGAGAAGGAGGAGAATGGGTGGTTTAATTTGTGTGAACATATATTTTGTTTCTTGATGCCCGTCCTCTTTTGGCCACCAACACCACCACCACCAGCAACCCACTGCATGCTGCTTCATCTGCTGCTACTGTTGCTGCTGCGGCTGTTGCCTTGGAGAGATGGTGATGGTGATGTAACTGATTTCGAAACAGAGTTTCGCTTTCAATTCCTGCTGCTACTCATGCTCAGCTGACGATGTTCCGTCTGTTTTGTCATCGTGTTTACAAATCCAAAATGACATCCATGAGATTCGAATTCTGTTCTTCTTTCTCTTCTCGTTGACAAATGATCCTTGAAGGCTTTCATCCCCCCCCCCCACTTCCCATCAACAGCCTCTTCTCCTCACCCTTCTCATCATCCTCACCCTTCTCCTTCCCCTCCTCCTTCTTCTCCACCTTATCCTCCTACTCCTCCTTCTCCTCTTTCACCTCCTCCTTCTCCACCTTATCCTCCTCCTCGTCATCATCATCATCATCATCATCCTTTTCATAATCTCTCTCCTGTGTATACCTCAGACTGTTTTCCTCATTCAATCTGCAACTTTTGTCTTCTTAATCCTTACTTGTCTTCCTTCCACTATTCTATCTCCTTCTCCTCCTCCTCCTTCTCCTCCTTCTCCTCCTTCTCCACTTCCTCCTTCTCCTCCTTCTCCACTTCCTTCTCTCCATCTCCCGCTTCATCCTTCTTCATTTCTTTATCGTCTGCATCCATCTTCCTAAACTGTTCCTCCTCCACATGTATCCTATATACAGCAAATCTTGGAAGTTTTCCAGCAACAAAATGCACTCCATGACCTTAGTTATGATTATTCTTCCTTGCTCCAACGTATACTTGCTTTCATATATACAGCTTTTCCGGTGGTTTTTCTTTTCAAAGTGCTGCAGTTCATATTCATATTCTGCTGCATTGCACTAAACTTTCTTATCTGGATTGGAATCAGCTGGACTCTGCGTCTTTTCCAATTCCAGCTGACCTTCGTCATCTTCCACGTGCTTCCACATGCTTCAGTGGATAAAATGATTTGTATTTTGTTGATTGTTTAAGTAACTATCACAATGCATGGATAAGCTAAATATTGGACAAGTTGAACAATTCATCTATACCTAGTAGGAGGTCTAATAAGCAAAGATGGCATCATCAAAAAGAGAAACAGACGAGCATTTGAACATGCTTCACAGACATTTGGATTGATGAACAGGATATATGCATGATAAGTAGAGAATTAAGAAAGAAAATAAAAATAAAAATGTACGAGATTTTCCACATTGAACAGATTTTCCCTATAATCACCTATTCTAATATCTGAGGCACTCTCTCTCTCTCTGTCTCTCTGTCTCTCTGTCTCTCTGTCTCTCTGTCTCTCTCTCTCTCTCTCTCTCTCTCTCTCTCTCTCTCTCTCTCTCTCTCTGTGTCTCTTTTCCATCTAAAGCAGTCCTCCTCTTCCCTTCATTACAAGCAGCTGATGTAATGTCCTTCATTCCTCCCTGTCACGACCACCATGCCCAGCTCCAACCCCAACCCCCTGCCCATGCAGACACCGCTGCCTCACCCTTCCCTCCGTCCGTCCGTCCGTCCGTCGGTTGTGAGACTACATGGGATGGCCATTAAACGTGTCGTGTTTGCGCTTTGCTGGCCGACATTTCCCCACCAACCGACGACGACAACGACGACAACTCCATCGTCGTCATCATCGTCATCATCGTCGTCGTCCAAACATCCCGCCAAACACTCTTTCCATTTTCGTCGTCGACATTATTGTCTTAGCCGTTTGACAAACATTTTACGGCTACCACCGTCGTCATCGCCGCATTTAATGCGCGCACAATAGCAGCCGCACAGCTATTTAAACAGACCCGCCAGAGCAACTGCAGAGCGAGCAGCAGCAGCGGCGGAAAGCAGCAGCAGCGCGGCGGCGGTGGAGGGCGGACGGACGGCGGCCGAGAGCAGCGCGGGCGGCGGCGGTGCAGTCCAGCGCCGTTGCTCCCCTGCCACGGTCGCCGCCGTGTTGCACAGCGCCGTCAACCCCCCCCCCCCCTCCCCCTCAGCGCCACGGTCGCTGTGTTGCCCCCCCTCCCCCATGCGTCCTTTCATTTAATGGTTGGTAAACAAGGACGAAGGCAATGAGAGTGTTTGCTTGTTTTGTGTATTTGTATGAATCTGAACAAACTCCAACTGCTCCTCCTCCTCCTTCTCCTTCTTCCTCTGCTCCTATTGTGAAGTTTTATGGTTGACAGAGGGTGGGTGGGGGTTGGGGTGGGAGTGGGGGGGGTCGTCTGCACTCTGCTGTTGACCTTGGCAGAAGGTGAAGAGCAAACTTATGCTTAGACTCTCGCGCGCATCACTGATTTTGGTGCTTCAGTACAATGGTCTTCTTCTGTTGAGTAAATATCCTTAAAGACAATTAAGTTCCACTTGTTTCTGTTTGCCTTTGGTGATGAATGATGCAACTGCTGCTGCTGCTGCTGCTGCTTCTGCTGCTGCTTTGACCAGAGATATTGAAGGATGAAGGACAGAAACTGCTTTGAACAATGGGAAGTTCGTTGCTTAGGGATAATAATAACAACAACACATTCATTCATCCATTCATACATGTACATTCATTCATACTTGTACATTCATTCAATCATTCATTCATTCATTCATTCATACATTACTTGAAGGAGCGATATGTAAAATTAATGTCCGAATGAATGAATACGTTCATCCATTCATTCATTTATTCATTTATTCTTACGTAGCGCCCCTTCAAGAAACTACTCAGAAGTAGTTAGCTACGCCAAAAAAGAAGACTTGAGAGATTTTATGAAGCAAAGTTTGATTGCTTAATGATAAATATAGCTTTGTTTGCACATTCCTCATTGCTGTCTTTTTACAGGATTTTGACTTGTTTACATTGTGTGTGTATTACAGGCCGCTGACTACAGTTCGTATGCGGGATACGGGCAGTCACCTTATGCAAACCCATACGCATACTATCCATACATGCCTCCGTCAATGCATGGTACGTCGCCACTAGGGGGCAGCACTGCTTCAATGTCTGTCCCATCCACGCAAACATATCAGCTACTACCACCATCAACAACTGGTACACATTTCATTTGATAATCATCTCCTCTCGAATCTAATCTGTCTAATCATTTCTGTTGTGATCCTACCTTGCTGTATGCACTGTCTTCCACTCAGCATTTGCCTCTTAGTATTCTGTAGGGGAGATTGGAACATCAGAGGTTTTGATTTGCAACTTGTAGCACACATCATGTGACTAATATCACACTTTGTGAATGTGTTCCTGGGATGTTGGTGCACTTTTTGTTATCTCATATTCCTCAAACAGAATCTCTTCTCACCTGTTTGGCATGTCTTCTTCGTTAAGTACATTTTATCACTGGCATTCCTTCGGTTGATATACCTCATGCAGTTAATACCTCAGTTGATCCAAAGCCACATAGATGTAGCTTCAGTTATGCTGGAGAAATGCCACGTTTTTCTCTGTAGTTCTATATGTATTTTTCTGTTGTATGCGTATTTCTATTGACCATGTATATAATTATAATGTATATCTGGAGCCACTGACTTTCTGATCTGCACTCAGGTTCTCTTTGGTTTTAGAAGTTCATAAGTTTTCACAGTGTATTGTACTGGTAATAAAGGTCATTCCTAATGATTATGTACTGCATGGTACTTGTCATTGCATGGTTTCTGCTACTTGCCATGGTCTCCTCATTATAAAAAGCCAATTAAAGGGAATCAATTTGTGTAATTAACCATGGCTGTTTCTGAGCACCTGAACTTCCACTATTCAACTACACTAGTCAACTACACTATTCAACTACACTATTCAACTACACTATTCAACTGTGTAGTCTACTTCAGTTCTGCTGGACCAAAGTTTTTGTTAATTTATGATGTTTTATTGTCTGCCTTTCTTTTGTTTTCTTAAGGTGTCATTTGTAGAAATCCAGTTACATTCAGCTTTCATTTCCATGCATATAATTATAAACGGCAGACTCTATTTCTGCTTGTCTATAATATAATTATGAGATGATCTTCTGTGTTTTTTGCTGATTCATTTATCGAATGTTTCCTCTTCTCTCTCGCAGCAGCAGCAGAAACGCAGTTCTCTTCTGGATTATCGACTCCATCTCCAACGATGGTTAAGACGGAAAGTAATGACGCTGCAGGGAAGACGTGGTCTCCATCAGCCGAAGAAAAAGGTAAGTTTTCTGTTGATTTATGATTTGCTGTTGCCCGTTTTTTTTAAAAGCTTTCTTGTTTTCGACATCTGCTGCTTAAACTGAGCATTGTTTAGTTTTTTTTATGTGCGAGTGAAAAGAGAGAACTTGTGAGTTTGTGACAGAATCCAGTTCAATGCAGTGATTGATTGTGTCTGTCATCTCTTTCATTTTTTTTCGCAATCACCTCTCAACTCTATGCATCCAGCTCTTCACTAAACACCATTCCATGATTGTGTGATATTATTTTAGTTATTTCTGATTAATATTCATCTTGGAGTGGGACCACTGGGGAGGGGGAATAGAAGACCATCTGAACATAATTTGTGTTGTTGGCTGTGGATAATTCTTCCATGCCATGATTCGTGTCAATGCTTCTTCCCATCTCAGCTCATCATTATATTATTTATATGGTTGACAGTCTTAATCAACGCCTCTTCACATATATAATATATATATAATTATATATATGTATATTATATATATATATTATATACATTATATGGCTGACAGTCTTAATCAAGGCCTCTTCCTATATAAATATATATATAATATATATATATATATTATATATATATATATACACTGTGTCCGGAAAAAAAGGGACCCATTTTGTAAATAAGAAAATAAATAGTAAATATTAATCGATTTTCACAATTCAAAAACCGTTTTTATCCTAACATATTTCTCTAACAATTGTGAAAATATAAAAGTTCCAGTCCAAATAATGACGTCATTATGACGTCATTTGCACAAAAAGTCAAATTTAAGAGATAAATGCACAAAATCATCCACAATTTCAATATTTTTATGATGTAGTTTATCATAAATAAATGTAAGTTTAAGTTAATTTTTATATCTGCATTAATTTATGATCAAAGTGTACACCTTTGGCCTCAACGTAAGCTTCAAAACGGTGGCGCTAATAGCCAACAGCAGCATCGATAACCAGCGTATCAAAATCCTCCCCAGCAGGCATTAACAATTCGCTCTCACGGAGTTCTTCAATGTCTCTTGTCCTTGTCTTGTAGCATACACCTTCTCCTCCATCAGTCTCCAAATCTTATTATCAGCGGGATTTAAGCGGGCGGTCGTTTAGCGGCCAAAGATTAAGAGGAATGAAATCCTCAGTTAAACAGTTAAACATATTGACGAACTCAGTGAGCTGAAGCACCGTTTTGTTGAAATGTGTAGGCTATTGCTCCGAATACTCCCGGATATCAGGCACGACTTTTTTATAAAGTAGACAATCCCTTTAATAAGCTGCATTTATTTTCACTCCTGGTTCTATTAAATGGATTTCCGTTTTACCAAGAGCCAATATACCAACCGAAACCATGCATGACTGGCCGGCTATATGAACTTTAGTGCGAATGACGTCATTATGACGTCATCAGTGTGACTGGAACTTTTATATTTTCACCAGTATTAGATAAATATGTCAGGATTAAAATGTTTTTTGAATTGTAAAAATCGATGAATGTTTACTATTTATTTTCATATTTACAAAATGGGTCCCTTTTTTTCCGGACACAGTGTATATATCATTATATGGCTGACAGTCTTAATCAACGCCTCTTCCTATATAAATAAATATTAAGCATCTGATGCTGCTGATGTTGCTGCTGCTGATGCTGCTGCTGCTGATGCTGCTGCTGATGCTGCTCATGTCCACCTCATTATGACTCGTCCACCTTCCCCACCATCAGTGGTCAGTCAGTGGTCAATGGCCGGCAAATGACTGCAGCCTCTGCAGCCATTAAAAGCATATAATTAGGGTAATTGTGGGGAGGAATTCAATTGCCTGCTACTCTGCACTTGTCTGCCGTTTGGTGAGGCTGACAGGAGGCAGATATATCATCATCATCAGCTGGTAATGATTAGAAATGATTTGACTTGTGACATCTTCATTCTCATGATCCTTCTTTCCTGTGCCTGATTAACATAGTCCTTGCCACCAGCGCCCCCTCCCCCCCCCCAGTATGAGAATTGTGGAAAAATAACTGGGGGGTTGGCCTATGATAAACTTGAAATTGGGGTATGAAAAACATACTTTAACATGGGGCTCTAAAAAGACTGGGGGGTTGAACCCCCCCAACCCCCCCGGCAATTCTCACCCTTCCCCCCCCCCCCCCCCCGATGCCAGACACCGAACTAATAATGTCTTTTCTCAAAGACAGACTCAGACTGCAATGTATTGTTGCCAGAAAATTCCTATAGTGTTTTTCTTATCAAACGTGTATTCTACATTGTCTCCTTAGCATTTCATTCATTCATTCATTCATTCGGACATTTATATAGCGCTCCTTCAAGTATAAAAAACTACTCCTAGGCGCTCCCGACTCCAGTGCGCCTAAAAAGAACAGTTTTAAGTTTAGTAAGGTATATAGTCCCAGGGTGTGGGCGTAGCTCAAAAGGAAGGCGATTCCAGACCACCGGACCAACGACAAGCTCATTTCTATTGCTGCAATTGTTTTTTCAGCGTCTCGTGGAAGGGTGCGCGGTCGTCGTCAGAACAATCCTTCTCCCGGTCCAGACTCCGATCTGGAGCGAGTCTTCATCTGGGATCTCGATGAAACGATCATCATTTTCCATTCGCTGCTCACTGGAGCATATGCACAGAGATACGGAAAGGTCAGCACTCACCATACCCTACCTCTCTGTCTGTCTGTCTGTCTGTCTCTCTGTCTGTCTGTCTGTTTGTCCTTGTTTGTCTGTCTCTGTCCATCTGTGTCTGTCTATATCTGTCTGTCTGTCTGTCTATCTCTCTGTTTCTGTCTGTCTGTATGTCTATCTGTCTCGGTCTGTCTGTCTGTTTCTGTCTATCTGTTTGTCTGTCTCTCTCTCTGTTTCTGTCTTACTGTTTGTCTGTCTGTCTGTCTGTCTGTGTCTTGTCTGTCTCTGTCTGTCTGTCTCTCTCTCGATCTCTCTTTCTCTCTGTTTCTGCCTGTCTCTCTTTCTATAGTGTTCTATGTCTGTCTATGTATCTCTGTCTTGCTCTGTGTGTCTCTCTGTGTGTCTCTCTCTGTCTTGTTTGACTGTCAGACATTATCTTCTTCTTCTTATCAGATGTTGTTCCTGTTCTCAGTCTTTCTGCTCAATTCTGCTGAACTGTGACAATTGATTATATCTTCAATCCGTTTTTCCTCTCTTCATCTCCATTTGAGGTGACTGAAAGCAGAAACGATGCTGGAACTTCTGCCTCTGAATCTCGTCTTGTGTGGCACCAACCTCTCCTCCATCATAATGATGATGATGATGATAATGATGATGATGAGATTGATGATGATAATAATGATGATGATGATGATGACGATGGTGATTTTGACAGTGATGATGATGGGGATGATGGTGATGATGATAAGGACAAAAGGGAAGAATGGGGATGAAGGGATGGGCCTGTGTGGCAGCACTGAGTAGGGAGAAGGAAGCAGGTATCTTCATCTGAATCTAATTTCAATTGTAGATGACAGTAGAAGCAGCAGGTGTGCTCTGCTATGTTGTATGTTGTCCTTCCTTCATTCATGGCTATCTGAATATCATCTGCTCATAATGACTGATGTAGTTGATAGACTGATTGCTGGATTCAATCTTCAGTCTTTAAACCTGTTGGTCATAAAGGGGAGGAATAGTAATTAATGGAATCTCCTAATTCTCCATCACCATTAATCTGCTGTTTATAATGTTGTCTACACCCTCATCCTGTTCTTCCTCATCTGCCTGCTGCCCCTCCTCCCCACCCCCACCCTCACCCCCCCCCTCCAGTGTCCTTGGTTGCTTATGGCCCTTCTGCTGACCCATAATGTTCTTAGCAGGAGGGATGTGTCTATGGTGGGTGGCAGGAAAGGAAGGCTGCCCAGTGCCACCCTCTCCCCTCCCCATGCCCCCTGCTGACAACCGACTTATGGGTGAGTGCCTCTGTGGAGCCTCACTTAAGATGGGGTTTGCAGAGGGTGGGTTGGTGGGTGGGTGATCTGGTGCCATTAGGTGACATCGTCTGACTCCCACCCACCTGTGCCTTATCTTCTGCAGCTGATGATGATTGCTGCTGTGGGGAGGAGGAGAGGATCCGCATCATCTCATAAGATGTGGTCACTCCATGCAACACCTCATCCGCCCTCTCTCTCTGTCTGTCTCTGCAACCAGCTGGTCATTAATTGACTTCTGTGAGAGGGGGAGGGGTGGGGGTGATGCTCTTCAGTGTGGCACTAATTTGTTTATGATCTTTACCTGGAGAAACCCTACTGAGAAGACGACCATCCTACTGCTGCTGCTACTGCTGCTGCTGTGGTCTCTCAGTCCAACACTCAACATCTCACACCAATGAACTATACTATGGAACTGATGAACTGATGACAGCCACACACGAACACACACACCCACACACACACCATTAATTGCATTCAACAGTCATTCAAGTCAGTCAATCTGCCTGTCTGTATGTCTGCCTGTTTCCGGGTTTATTTGTGTATAGTGTATACAGTGTACGTCCATGTGTCTGTCTGTCTGTCTATCTGTCTGTCTGTCTGTCTGTCTGTCTGTCTGTCTGACAGTACTACACACAACTCTGTCTGTTTCCATGCCTGCTTCAATCTATAACAATATTTATAAGCAGTTTCTGTTGTCATTGAAACACAAATGCATTGAACGGCCTTCATGCGCTGGCTTCCTGATTTGCCACGTTTTGTACTGGCTTCCTGCCTCGCAGTACATCTCTCACAGAATATAATTATATATATATATATATAGCAGGGTTAGTCTGCGGTTGTCTTGCTCCATCATATCTTTCTCAACTCTGTCATCATCTAGTTTTCGTTTCTCATTAGTCATTACGCCAAACCTACTTCTGCATTGAACGACAATTGTTGCACACATATAGAAAAAGTGTAGTGTATAGACTATGGCTTTCTTCTGAGATAGGGAGCCATACAGAGACACAGAGAAACAGAGACAGAGAGAAGCGGAGAGAGAGAGAGAGAGACAGATAGAGAGACAGAGAGAGTCATATAGAGAGAGACACACAGAGTGAGAGAGAGAGAGTATAAGAGAGAGACAGACAGACATACAGAGAGACAGATAGAGAGACAGATAGAGACATACAGAGAGAAAGAGAGAGTCATATAGAGAGAGACACAGAGTGAGAGAGAGAGAGTAAGAGAGAGACAGACAAACATACAGAGAGACATACACATTACACACAGACAGATAGAGAGAGACAGTGCATGAGGCCTGCATGCTTGAACCTCAAAGTTCAGAGCAATTATAGGACAATTATTGAATCAGTTGGTTTGAACAGCTGCTGATGCTGCTGCTGCTGATGCTGCTGCTGCTGATGCTGATGCTGCTGCTGCTGATGCTGCTGCTGCTGCACTTCTCCTATAATAATTATAATTACCAGCAGCACAAGACTTCAGTCTGTGTCATTTGCCAATGTTGGCATTCCTATCAAGGTAATTGAAGGTCATTGTAGTACCATTGTACTTCCATCTTTGAATGTTTCTCATATCGGCATCCTCCTCTGCTTCAGATTCAAATCAGTTGATCTTAAAATATTATACATAACAATTAGAGCTTTAAGCAATAAAGAAAGTAAACAAGTAAGTATCTGTGGCTCCCTGAAAGAACCTTTTGTTTCATATTAGCCAGATGGTTAATTAATTTAATTAATAAAGTAGAAGTTAGTTGCTCAAAGCTGTTGTGCACATGCCTCGTGCATTTGACACCATTTCACAATTGCCTTGTCTGTACGCCTGTCTGTGTGTGTGCGTCTGTATGTCTGTCTGTATGTCTGTCTGTCCGTCTGTCTGTCTGTGTGTGTCTGTTTGTGTGTCTGTCTGTATGTCTGTCTGTCTGTCTGTCTGTCTGTCTGTCTGTCTGTGTTGTTTGTCTGTGTGTGTGTCTGTCTGTGTCCGTCTGTCTGTCTGTCCGTCCGTCTGTCTGTTAATTTGTCAAGGTCTGTCTGTCTGCTAATTTGTTCATCTGTCAGTTGGTTCTTGGTCTTTAAGAATAAGAGCTTCTTCTTCTTCTTCTTAATTGAATTGAATTGAGAAACAGTTGTCTCATTCTTCATTCAATCCAAACCTTTCTTCTTCTTCCTCCTCCTCCTCCTCCTCTTCCTCCTTCTCTTCTTCTTCTTCTTCTTCTTCTTCTTCTTCATCCTTCTTCTTCTCCTCCTCCTCTTCTTCCTCTTCTTCTTCTTCTTCGTCAATTCAACACACAATGCTTTCCTCTGTTTTCCTATCAAAGTCTCTTTGTTTCAGCGAGAAACTAAAGAGTTCAACGACAAAGTTATTTATAAGCAAGTTGCATTTTATTCTTTTGTTTACAAGTGCCGCTGGGTATATATACGGATTGATTTAGGGCTTATCAGTATGCTGCCTCCTCCTTCTCCATCTCCTCCTCTTTCTCCATCTTCTCCTCCTTCTCCCTCTTCTCCTCCTTCTCCCTCTTCTCCTCTCCTTCTTCTCCTCGCTCTCCTCCTCCTCTACATCCTCTCCCTTCCTATTGGTCTGGTAAGGCTACTCACTACTCAGCCTGCTTCCATCAAGTATCAAACTGTTGGTTATGATTTAGAGAAGGCGAAATGTGAGAATGTGCCTATATATATATATATATATATATATATATATATATATATATAGCATTAGTGTTGAATTCAGCCTCCGGCGGCATCCATCTATATTCTATATAGATGGTGATGCAGTAGATATATACATACAGCCTCAGCATAAACCAAGGCGAATCTAGCAAAGCACTTTCATGGCTACTTGTTGCTGCCTCCAATTTGTAACCCCTAAAAACCCACCATGCACCAATCATTAAAATATTTTCTATCACAATCTATCTTTCTCTTTATCTCTTTTTATTCCTCTCATTTTTTCGTCTCTCCTCCTCTAATCCTCTCTGTTTGCCTTTCCTCATTCTGTCTCTGTCTGTTTCTGTCTCTGTCTGTCTCTGTTTTATCTGCCTTGTTTTGTCTGCCTGTCCGTCTTTCTGTTTGTCTTGTTTTGTCTGCCTGTCCGTCTTTCTGTTTGTCTTGTTTTGTCTGCCTGTCCGTCCATCTGTTTGTCTCTGTCTCACTGACTCAGGTCATCATGTGGTCCACCGCGGGCCGTCAATATAGTTGCACATGCACGATTGCACGTGCTGCTGTCTTGTATACAATGACAAAACAGCAGCCATTGCTAATGCAGGATATATATATATAATTACATATATATATATATATATATATATATATATATATATATATATATATATATAATTATACAATGTACTAAAAACGGTTCATTGACACAGTTCATCATAATAATTGTTGTTGTTGACATTCAGAGGACAGGACAACCCTTGAATTTCTCTCTTGTCTTTATCACTCATCTCTTCCCCCTTGTGACTAACATCATGATCATTTGATAGAAATCCACATCGTATTCCAAGGTTCTTTCTTTTCAGATTATTTTGTGCAGAATTTTAGTTGTCAATGAAAAAGTGTCAACGTTGAATCACAGATCTTTCTGTCTATTCTGATGACAGATATCGTCATGACAACAATCTGCATAAATACTTATATCTTCTTTACGTTCTCTGCCAAGTGGCAGGTCCAAGCGTCCAATGTTTCCACTTTTCACGCTGTTGTGCCATGTCCTTCAGTTCTCTGTATCCATCTTCCATAATCCCGTCTAGCAGTTTTTGTCTGGGCCTTCCTCTGCATCTCTTTCCCTCCAATCTTCCTTCAATTATTTCTTTCTGCAGTGAGTTACCTCTTAGCAAATGCCCCACCCAATTCTTTTGTCTCATCTTTATTGTGTCCAGCAGAGATCTTTTCTCTTCTACCATCATTAGTACTTCTTCATTTGAAACGTGCTTTGTCCAACTGATTTTCTCCATCTTTCTCCATACCCACATTTCAAAAGCTTCTATATATCCTCTTCACGTCTTCTTTTCTCATTGTCTCATACTTATATAAGCAATGACATTTAAGCATTTATCTTAGGTGGCTTTTGTATACCAGCATTTGCAGTTCCAGGTCATGCAAGGGAACCTGATTGTCCCTATGTCTTGAACTTGCACAGTGCTGCATAAAAATTTCGTTATAGTCGGTCTACCATTCTGGAATAAGTTACCTGCAGTCTCCATATAGTGAACTTCGTCTTTCTTTGCTTCTTTTTCGCAAGTGTTTGTGACCATTCTCTTCGATTGTGATTTTATGAGGTCAGGTCTGAGGAGTTTCTCTTGGAGTGGTGCTTTATAAATTATTGGTTATGATTTAATATGATTAGGACATAAATACAGAATGACAGACCTTTCTTATTCAACTTTTCAGACTTAATTGGAAAGAGGTGTGGTGTATAGTTCCAGGTTGCAAGCTGACCATAATTGGAATTTATGATTTAAGGTAACCAATTTAAGTGAAAGGAGTCCGAGTTGCTCTTTATACTGACCTTGCAGTGATTAATCTAAATAATTGTGTCATTGTTGCATGAATACTCTATAACTATATGTGATCCGTGTTTAGAGGATGGAATGAAAAGATGGAGAGATTGTGTGAGGAGGAAAATGTAAAATGGAAAACTGTTGAATGAATGACGAATGTGGTATACCACCATGCATCAGTGGCATGAGCAATAATCTCATCATCAGCTCAGAATGTTGGCTGCCAAACAGTTTGATTGGCATGTGTAAGGCTTCTGTGCTTTGAAGGGTCAGAGGTAGTATGCCGGTGGCTGTGCAGAGAGACTATATATATTTATTTATAATATATATATATATATATTATATATATATTCATCAATGTTTGTGTGCATATAGTTATATATATAATGTATTTTATATGCATCCATGTATGCATATATATATATATATAATTTTATATATATATATATAATTATATATATACCAGAACTTGAGAAATTGCAGAGATTGGTGAATGATATATGTAATTCAGAATATTCCTTGTGTTATATATATAGCATTGGTGCAAGCAGCCTTCTCACTCTGTCTGTCTGTCTCTGTCTGTCTGTCTGTCTGTCTGTCTGTCTGTCTGTCTGTCTGTCTGTCTGTCTGTCTGTCTGTCTCTGTCTGTCTCTCGCACTTTCTCACTTTCTCTCTTTCTGTGCTGTTGCATGTTTGTCTGCATACTATGCACTATATAGATGCTTTTTCTTTATTCTTCTGATCAACTGTGCAGTGCTATAATTATATTGTATATCTATGGCTACGGTTCAGTTTCACTGCTATTCCATCTCAATACTATTCGAGTGCAAACAACTCATTGAATTAGTGATTCTTCAATCATTCATGATTGGTGGAAGGTGTGTGTGTTCTTCAAAGGAGGAGTTAGTCTGCTGTGGAAAAGGATGTTGATCAGTCTTTGCTCAATGCATGGTGCATGCATGGTGGCTGTGGATTCTTCATCCTTTGGGAAATGCTGGAGCGACATCTCCTGCTGCAGTGCTCTCTCATTGTAAAGAAACTGCTTGGTTGTTTTTTTGTCTGTCTGTCTGCCTGCCTGTCAGACAGACAGGTAGGCAGACAGACAGACTGTGTGCCTGTCTGTCTTTCTGTCTGACTGTCTGTCTGTCTAAAAACTCTACATCTTTTTATGTGGGTTTCCATCTTTTTATGTCTGCCTATTAGTGTTCCGCTCTGGTGACTGTGTTAGGGTGGGCTGACAAAATGTCATGTGACATAATTATCATCGACAAATGACAGAAGGCATAAAAATAGAGGATGAGTGTGTAATTAAATTTTCAATTGCTAATTACATTACATCTATATAAATAAAAATGAAACTTTCCAATAGTTCGTGACACAATCACGCCGAAAGTTACGCACCGATTGTTTTGAAAATTTACCAAAACCTTCCATTCCAATAGCACCGTGTCTTAAGATTTTTTTCCCCAGAAAAAACCCAATCTTTTCCACAAAAAGTGAACTTTGCAATCCGTTCGACCGCCATTTGCAAATTCAACAAAACTGTCAGATTTCAGAAACGAGTTGTCCTCAAACACAGCAGACGAAACATGAATGAGGTCGCGTGCTGTGACGTCATAAGCGAGTCGCAAAAAGCGGCCTTTTATCATTATTGGGCTCTATCCGATGTCAGCAATGGACGGTGTGACAGAAGAAAGGATCGGAGGAAGCGGGACGAAGAGGGTGGGGAGAGAGCGGAGGGGGAGGATTAGGGGGAGGGGAGGGGGAGGGGAGGAGGAGTGGGAGGTGAGGGGGAGGGGAGGGGAGGTCTTTTCTGCCACAGCAACGCGTGCCATGGCTGGGTACAGCTAGTTACATATTAAGTGCTTATTTTAAAATCTAAATCCCAACGTTGCCTATTTGGATGACATTGCAGGAGTTCTTAATATCAGTGTTGTATGTATGTTGCTTCAATAATGTGCAAACTTTAAACAAACTATAAACATGCATGTTTGAGATCATTGCAAATCTCTGATTCCATGATGCTTTGTGAGAGGAACTTTACAAGTCTTTAAATGCAGTATACAATAAAGTAGGCATATACATTAGGTATTCTTCCACTTGTCTGTCACTTCAGACTGTTGTATGGTCTCTGTTGAATGAACGATGTAGACTGAAATGCTTTGCAGCATTAGCAGCAAGCTGGCGCTATAGAAGCCATCCCATCCATATTGAATTTGGTTGGATAAAGTGGCGAAGAGGGAGAGGGGCCATTGTGTGTCAGTTGTCCACTGCTGGACTTTTTAACCTTTGTTCTCTATTGTCTTTTCTCTCTTTTGTCTTTAAGTCTAATCACAGTGCCAATGGAATCACTGATAACTTGTCTGCATGCATTTCTATCATCATCTTATTAGCAGCAACTAATACTCCACAGATAACAATAATGTTCAAGCAATGGCAGCCGCCGCTGGTGCTACTACGGCTGCTGTCTATCTTAACCCGAGGGCCGTTGCTGATAATTTCAGTGTATAAAGTCCAAGTTAGAGATAGAGAGGGAGAGAGAAGTCTGAAAGCAGAGTCTCATATTTGCCACTGACTGCATCGGTCCATGCTGCTGCTGCTACTGCTGCTGCTGCTGCTGTTGCTGCTGCTGCCTGCTTGCTGCACCACAACAACTCGATCCTATCTGCCTCCTCCGTCGTCCATGGCCGCCCTCCCGTCCGCCAGAGACCACAGACTGGTCCATCGGTGGCGGTGGCAGAGTCGGCTTCTGTCGGTGGGGCGGCCCTCCTTCTGAGCCGGGCCGAACGAACTGGCTAATGGTAGTTGTTGGTAGGTGAGGTTAGTGTTGGCGTCTGACAGATACAAATGGTTGTTGTCAGCCGTCTACTGGTCGGCGGCATCTGGACCGATCGAGATAGCGAGGCAACAAGGGGTGGGCTCTCCGCTCTCTCGATCCGACCAAGACTCCGACCGCTGCTGCCGCCGCTGCTGCAGCTGCCTTATCCAGGACCCCTGCGCTCAACTGCCTTCACTCCTTCTCCCTCCAGATATAAACACCAGCCCCCCCTCCACACCCCAGGCCAGGGTAGCCACCGCTTTCGGTTGCTGACAAGCTACAGTTCTGTATATGGTCGAACTTCGATGAAGTCAAAGCCATAGAGTCCTATGCTACACATCAATAGCTTCTCAAAAGCAACTTATAGCTTTTCGATCCACTTCTGTTCCTTAGAAAAGTAAAGTAAGGTTAAAATCAGTAAAAGTCACTGCAGAACATTGCAGTCCAACACATAATGTTCGATCGTTGAAATGTGACACTGTGCTTCCTTTATAAATTTGTTGCCGTGTTCTGAATCTTGAATGCAACTATCGTCTGTTCATGACTCAGGACTGGCATACAGAGCTGATGTCTGAATTGAATTGCCAGTGAATTTCCAGTTATTGTCTGCTCGATTGTCTTAAAACCATTGTGCCTGCGTAATTATTTATAGATGGAAATATTTGTTGGGTCTTTTGTTATTAATTCAGTCAACAGTTAGCCATTCAATCGTCTGCCTTGATCTGTCTGTCTGTCTGTCTGTCTGTCTGCCTGCCTGCCTGCCTGCCTGCCTGCCTCTCTCTCACACTCTCTCTCTGTCTCTCTCTCTCTCTCTCTATATATATATATATATATATATATATATATCTAATGGCCTTTCTTTTGCATTCTATCCTCTCTAAATGGACCATAATTTTCTCTTATGGTGGCTTTTCATTATTGGGGGATAGTGGTGGGGGGGCAAGCTTCCACGGCAATGGCAGTCTCACTCAGAAGCCAATCTGGAACCTATTAACCGGCATAGAATAGGAATTCAGAGCTACAATAAAGGCCAAACGCAGCGCACGACCGCTCCCTCCCCCCACCCGCCCCCCCCCCCCCACGCCCGCCCGCCAAAGGGAGAGGTGGAAGGGGATTGTGCTACAGAGGTCGTGGAAGGAGTAGGGTTGAACAGGAGCCTCTTCCAACTGCCCCTTCCTCCCATCCCTAGCAGTCTTATAGGATGAAAATGCAGGCGATGATGATATTCATGGCATCCATTCATCAGTTATGATTATTATTTAGAAGGTAGAGTGGATGAGGTCGTAATTCGGAAAGTGATTTTTCTTACTAAAAGTAATTACCATAAAATCTCCGCATTGAAGATTGAGTCTAAGTGGTGGCCGTGCAGAGTACGGAGGAGGAGGAGAAGGAGGAGGAGGAGAAGGAGGAATAGGAGGAGGAGGAGGACACCTGTTTTCTGTTATAAGCCACTTTATAGATTACTTTTGAGCGGACGATCGCTCGCTATAATTAGTATTCATGGGTCACTACTTGCAATAATATTCGCTGCCTGTGTTGTTTGATCATCACATGATACATCATCATATGTTGTTCTTGTGTGGCAATGATGATGATGGTGGTTGCGGTGGCTGCTGCTGTTGTATGTGGGTGGCCCTCAATTCTGCTGCTGCTCCTTTTGTCATCTTCCAATGTAATTAACCGTTACATGCCTGTTATAAGATAGAGTGCAACTAATAACCACCATGTCTTCTTCTCCATCAAACCGACCACCAATCTTATTTGCACTCACTCTATACCTACAGCCACTGTAGTCTGTCTGTGTGTCTGTATGTCTGTCTGTCCGTCCATCTGTCCGTCTGTCTGTCTGTATGTCTGTCTGTCCGTCTGTCTGCCTGTCTGTCTGTCTGTCTATCTGTTTGTTTGTCTTGTCTGTCTGTCTGTCTGTCTGTCTGTCTGTCTGTCTGCACTTTGCGATTATCTCTTCTGATCAGCGAACTGTTTTCATTTCGAATAACTCCTTCTTTCATTCATTCATTCACTCTATAGACTTTTATATAGAACCCCGTCAAGAAAGCTACTTTGGAGCTCTCCCAGCCCAGCCACGGCAGCTCCATTCTGGGTGAGAATTGCCAAAGTTGTTTTTTTGTGGTGGCTCAGGGTTCAACGCATTATACTCGTAATTACATAGTCTTACTTAGAAACGCCACAGTAAAGTCTTCACTGTCACCAGATTACCTTCCACTGTAGAAGACCAGAGGGGGAGCATCATTCCAAGAAGATGTTTAGAAGGCTGTCACTTCCTATGCACTAAAGGTTGATGACGAGAAAGAGGAGGAAGAGAAAAAGGCTGGCGAGGCTGCAGAGCATGTCTGCCATCATCCTCCTCCTCTCATGCATACACAAGAACTTCTCCTCCTCCTCCTCCTCTTCTTCTTCTTCATCTTCTTCTTCCTCTTCATCTTCCTCTTCTTCATCTTCTTCTCCTGCTCCTCTTCTTGTTCATCATCTTCTTCTTCTCCTCCTGTTCTTCTTCTTGTTCTTGTTCTTCTTCTTCTTCCTCCTCTTCTTCGTCTTCTTCTTCTTCTTCTCCTCTTCTTCTTCTCCTCTTCTTCTTCATCTTCTTCATCTTCTTCTTTTCCTTCTTCTTCGGCTTCTTCTTCTCCTCTTTTTCTTCTTCTTCTCCTCTTTTTCTTCTTCATCTTTTCTTCTTCTTCTTCTTCTTCTTCTTCTTCTTCTTCTTCTTCTTCTCCTCTTCTTCTCCGTCTTCATATTCTTCTTCTGCTTCTTTCTTTCTTCTTCTTCTTCTTCTTCATCTTCTTCGTCTTCTTCTTCTTCTTCTTCTCCTCTTCTTCTTCATCTTCTTCTTCTTCTTCCATGCATCACACACATTTAACTGCAGCTAATTTTATCAGCAATTTCGATGGCAGACGGGTTCCAGAAAATCTAATCAGCCGAGAAATCTGAGCCTCACAGGACAGAAATTTCATTTTCTTCTTCTTCTGCCTGTGCACTGCCACGACTGCCACTGCCACTGCTGCTGCTGCTGCTGCTGCTCTTCCTTGAAGCGTTCTTCCTCCCTCCCCGTCCTTTTCTACCTGCTCTTCCTCCCTCTGCTTCTCCTCCCTCTATACCTTCTTCTCTGCCCTCTTCTCTTCCGTCTGCCTCTCTGCACACCACCACCACCACCACCACCCTGATGTTCATGATGACGGTGATGACGGTGCTCTATGGCAGATGATGACGAACACGCGCAGGCAACCACTGCACGACGCTGGCACCACCACCACCATGTGCACCACCACCACTACCACCACATCCACCACCACAGCCACCTCCACCACCACATCCACCACCGTCGTTGTTGTAAAAACGAATCACAGACAATGCATCGCCAGAAGACAAATAACATCAGCTGTTGCCGCAGCCGTGACGGATGGAGACACGTGGCTCTGCGTCTGTCTCTGCCATTGTCTCTGCCACTGCCTCTGGCTCTGGCTCAGCTGTCTCTATTCCTGCCACTGTCTCCGCCACTGTCTCTGCCACTGTCTCTACCGCTGCCACTGTTTTGTTCCCGCCTCTGACTCTGCCTCTATGTCTGTCACTGTCTCTGCCACTTTCTATTTCTCTGCCACTGTCTTTGTCACATTCTCTGTCTCTGCCACTGTCTTTGTCACTCTCTGTCTCTGCCACTGTCTTTGTCTCTCTCTCTGTCTTTGTCTCTGTCTTTGTCTTTGTCTCTGCCATTGTCTCTGTGTCGTCGTCATCGTCGTCGTCGCTGCTGGTGCTGCTGCCTACTTGTGCCTGGCAGGAAAGAAAGGCTGAGGTCCTAAAAGCCACCTGTGGTGCTATTGTCATTCGAGCTCATCTCATCGGTGGCAACGGTGGATGTGGCAGCGAATGTGGCCATTAGAGTTGAAGGAGGCAATAGCAGCAACGGACGGAAGGACGGAAGAGACAGCAGCAACGAGGGAAGGAGGGAGGGAGGAAGGTAGAGACGACAGGAAGGGGAGAGAGGGAGACGAGAGGGAGGGAGGGAGGGCCTTGTGCTGGTGATGATGATGATGATGATGGTGAGGACAGAAGACGACGACCGGACACAATTGAACAATGCTCGTCATCGTAATGCGACGCCTTTTCACCGACTTCAAAAGACCATAATTAGTTAATGCCTTGTTAGCATCCTCATCATCCTCATCCTCCTACTCCTCTTCATCTTCCTCCTCCTCTTCCTCCTCCGTTCTCTCCCCTCTTCCTCTTCCTCTGCCTCATTTCTTGTGGAGCCAAACAACTTCAGTACTTTGACTTCTCAACCTATGATCTTAGCTCTGACTTCTCAACCTGTCCTTTGGAAAGACCTTCCCGTCGCCAAGACTTCTCAACCTGGCCTAAGGACAGGTTGAGAAGCATACACAACCAAGGACAGGTTGTGTATATGTGCCATTTTCCAACCTGTCCTATTTGCCAGGACTTCTCAACCTGTCCATTTTACAAGACTTCTCAACCTGTCCATTTTACAAGACTTCTCAACCTGTTATTTTTGCCAAGACTTCTCAACCTGTCCATTTTACAAGACTTCTCAACCTGTCCATTTTACAAGACTTCTCAACCTGTCCATTTTACAAGACTTCTCAACCTGTCCATTTTACAAGACTTCTCAACCTGTCCATTTTACAAGACTTCTCAACCTGTCCATTTTACAAGACTTCTCAACCTGTCCATTTTACAAGACTTCTCAACCTGTCCATTTTACAAGACTTCTCAACCTGTCCATTTTACAAGACTTCTCAACCTGTCCATTTTACAAGACTTCTTCTTCTTGGCCAAGACTCTCCTGCAGTGGCGTTCGAATGGGTTGTGCTCTGCAAGAGTTTTGTCTTTTGCTTTTATCTGCTCTAATGGTTTAAAACTGCAGAAAAATCATTGTGTGGTGTAGTGGTCGATTCATTGCCTTGAAACCAGAAGGTTTCGGGTTTGAATCCACCTCAAACCATCGCGTAGGCATCGCGTTCCTTCACTCGCAATTGCTCAGGCAATTCAGACTGAGTTTTTTTGCCCATTCCACCTCTTGAAGGGTGCTTTATGAATTCAGATTGATTGACTGATTCAAGGTTGATTGATTGATTGATTGGTTTATACAATTGATTGATTGATACAATTGATTTATATGTATGAATGATTTATTTATTTATTTGAATGAATGAATGAATGATTGAATGATTGATTGATTGATTGATTGATTGATTGATTGATTGATTGATTGATTGATTGATTGATCGATATGATTGATTGATGTGTTTAGGATCCACCAGCGTCTGTGACACTTGGATTGCGTATGGAGGAGATGATCTTCAGTCTCGCAGACAATCATCTCTTCTTCAATGACCTTGAGGTTGGCCAAAGAAGAATCGCTTTTGTTATCGTCATTGTTCTTATCGCTGCAATGTCATTTCATGTATGTGCTGTCCACTGAAGACTGATGAAGCATGAAACCTTTCCATCTATGCTACAGGGTCTGTCCCTTTAAAGTCCTTACTCACTCAACCCTTGGAAGGCTTTGCTCAGTAGCCATTTCAAAAACGTTGCTCACTCAGTCCTTTGAATCCCTTGCTAACCCAGACCTTTGGAGCCCTTTTACTCTCTCATCCCTTTGAAGCCTTTACTCTCTCAGCTACTTGCTGTAGAAGAACCAGTCATTATTCAAACCCTCACTTGCTCCAATACTTACATAATTACTTCTATACAATCGAATACAAAGTCCTCTCACTCACTTACAATACACTCCAATCATCCCAGCCGTTCTACCTTCGTCAATTGTTCACCGTATACAGCCACTTCGTTCAACACGCTCCTCATCCTCCACTACACTGCTTCGCCCTCCCGTCACTTCATCGCTGAAATTCGCAAACCGCTCCATAGCCATTGCCGTTCCACCTCTTTGGAACAAACTTCCGCCCGCACTTCGGCAAACTTCCGACCCATCTTACGAACTCACCAAAACTCCACCTCTCGCCATCTCCCCACAGGTCTTTCACTCAAAACTGAAAACATTGCTCTTTCACAAATCCTATCCTGATTCTTCTGATTCTCCTCACATCCCTCGTCATCTCAACCCTAAACATCACCCACCTTAGCCGTCCATCTATCTGCCTGCCTGACTCTCCGGACTTGACCCGCTGCCTATCGATTTTGTTTTGATTAAGCGCCTGTGAATATAGCTGGTTGCCGCGACTACGCTTTTGTGGGCGCTGTAGAAGTCTCGAGATTACGATTACGATTCTATTGTTGCTTGAATATTTCTTGCTTCCTGTGAAAATTTTCTCTGATTTTATTGTCATGTCTGGAGTTGAGTATGTCTCTGCTGCCATCTGTGGAATGATAGAGAATGCAGAACTTGGTATTGAATGCTTTTAGATGTTTTGATTAAGATCCAGCATAGCCTTTATTACTCCATATAACATGTATCATCAAGTAAGTAGGTGTTTATACGTCGGTATTTTATAGTGCCTCTGCCTGTCTGTCTGTGTCTGTCTGTCTGCCTGTCTGTCCGTACATGTGTTTGTCTAATACTTTTTTCAGGAGTGTGATCAGGTCCATATAGACGACGTCTCTTCAGATGATAATGGACAAGACTTGAAGTAAGTTCACACAGTTTGAGATCCTTTCTTCTTTCTTTTCACACCTCATCATCATCTCATTATCATCATCATCTCATCATCATCATCATCATGTCAGCATCATCATCCTTTTTAACCATCTCAGATGAAAAATTTCCTGAATATGGGTTGCAAACCTGTCACACCAGATGGCAGAGAAAGAAGCTGTGTTTCCTGCCACTTTCTTTGTTTTCGCAGCACTGTCTTTGTGATTCTACGAAAGCAACTCAACCGCAACTTTTAACCAAAGATAAAAGAAGAACTCTGTAAAAGCTTTAAGGAGAAAAAGAGACAAACGCTTAACTGAAGTCATCACTGCGCTACTGAATCTGTGAGCAGCGCTATATAAATGTTCAATTACAATTACAATTACTGAGCCACTTATACTACTGCTCTGCTTATAATTATTTATCAAATACTAGTCTCATGAAAGTTGGCTATAATTGTCTGCAGATGACTGATTCAACCATCCCCCCCCCCATCTTTCTGTTCAGCTTTTCTTCTCTGTAGCTGTTCTGTCTGTGTTTCGACAATTATCCAGCATTGGATAATATTTAACGAGAAGCAGTTGCTGCTGTTGGATGATCAGTTAGTTAATCAGAGATATGGTGACTTTATAATAATGCTTCATCTTGGAAACGCAACAGTTACAATCCTCTTATTTGCTTTTATATGTAATGTAAATCTTTTGAAGTTTCTCCGGCTGAGGTATCTCTATCCAGGGACTTCTATCCGTATACAGGGTGAGCGCAACTTGAGCCTAGTGGAAAGCAGGGAATCAGAAATGAGCCAAAACCT